>OX104070.1:82543716-82642698 GCA_944474145.2 Dicrocoelium dendriticum
GGCCGTAGCGACTGATAGCCACAGAGATTCTGGGACTTTGTTTAACTGTGGGTCATCAATTAACTCTGATCTGAAGTTCCGCTGGAGATATATGATGCACCTACCGCCATTCTTTGTGATGCGATCTTTTCGAAATATATGGTATTTAGTAATATCTAAAATAGCATCCCATGTATCAAAGGAACACCAAGTTTCGGTGACGAAGTTTACATGTGGTGTGCTCAGCTGAGTAAGCATGCTTACAAAGTGCAACTTGATTTATGGATCTTGCGTTAATTAATATAAGTGTGTATTGTGCGCAAAACGTTTTCTCTGAGTAATTTAAAGGATTGGGAATCAGAAATGACAGGCAAAGAAGTTAACTAAGGGAGTGATGAAAACACACCCATTAATGGAATGCTCAGGTGAAAAGACGTTGTTTGTGATAGTGAGACCGGTTGTGCGAAGAACATAATTGTCCCGAGGCTAGGTTGAGTTTTACCTGATATCGAGCTAACCGTGACATGTGGATGAACTGTCACAAAGTGCAAAAATATAGGCTGTCTCTGCTGGGTGTGTCAGTGGTATGAATGGATGCGAAACCATTCCCGATTCCGTTAAAAATGGTTGGAGTAATTGTATGGCTTGTAAGGGACTGCATAGGTATATCGCATGACAAGTGTTATTGCCAGTTTTCTACGTCCTTCCAGTTTTAATTTCTCTCTCTAGGTTGTTGTAGACTTAAGGCTAAGTAGGGGTATGTTAGATGTTAGTAGGTAGATGCAGCCAGAAGATAATTGTTGCGAAATCTGACAGGGTCGAAATGACGCCTAGCCCTGTGATGGCAAGGCAGTTTTTGACACGGACCTTTGAGCGCAACCGAGTTCCTCATAGCTACGCTTTTAGTGTAAATACCAGTCGACGATATATTGTGCTTACGATATTAGCACGCGAAACTGGGGGCACATCTCGACGTTTGTATCTGATTCCCGGTATTTGTATTTGGTTCCCGACGTTCACTTGTACGAAAAATCTAACATATTCTGTAGCGAGTAAACCGTTTGATGTCGGAGTAATGAGGTCACAGTCAGGATTACTGGCGTCTATTAGGTTTGGTTTTCGTACCCTAGTCGTTGAGATAGAAGGCAGGGCAGAGTTATTTGATATTACCGCTTCTAGATACGAGCTGAGGAGATCCAAGTTGGTAATTGCAGTTACCACATTTGATGTGCCATTTACATATGGATTTGTATGCGGTTTATCAGTGTACCCGTTACCGTCTTCCGGCGTTATCGGTGGAATTCTGGGGAGGAATCGTTACAGAGGCTTGCGATCCAGTTTATTTGAAATATCTTTATACTAGGTACATGCAGTAATAATATGTTGGCTGTACAAGAAACCATCTGGCAATTATTTGCTTAAAAACGGAAAAAATGTTTGGAGAGCAATGTCTCGGTGTTTTTCTTTTTAGCTGCGGACACGTGCAGACGAAGTCGGATATGTTAAAAGCGCTAAGTACTGTCCTCTTTACTTGGTTCAAAAAGAATCTGTCTGATTTGTTATAAACGATCACATTTTTTACACTACGGCTTCTATCATGTAACTTTAATTGATTGAGTAGATTAGTTGACCTGCCTTTTTGAGGTAAACATGATCAAACTTATCAGATGGTTTGCTGATATAATCCAGTGAAACTAAATGATCTTTGAGGGGCTCAAGGAAGGCCAAAATTTTCTTTATTTCGTCGAGCTCTGATTGAAAGGAGTAGACTAAAGTGCTAAGTTAATTTCAAGTTCAAGTTCAAGTTTGTCTGGAACAGTAGAATAAATCCCCGTGAATATTCCTTCCGTTGCACGTCGTCCGTCGAGGGTATAATTCGTCCGCGATAACTAAAATCCAGAAGAGTCAGATCAGCGCATGCAAAGCACACCACTGTCAACAAATTAATACCCACGCGATCTGCATTGGCAGTTCGCGCCCCATCGGTCGCGTAAAATAAGAAACATAAGTAGGAAAGTAATAACAGCGTCAAGAGAAAAGCGTACTACATTTAATAATTCAATAGGGCAAATAAGCTAGGACGTGAAAGGGAATGTTAAGAATTAAAGGCTAAGAGCCTCGAGTCGGTGTTCGAACTCTTTCACCGTTGGTGCCAGCACCACGTTCTCGGGCAGTGCATTCTAGGAATCCACCAATCGGCGTGATAAACGAAAGTCCGCCCGGACTCCATCCGATCGAGCTTTGTGTAGCTTCATCGAGTGATCTCGGAGCGATGGAAGCCGATTCGGTTGGAAAAGCCTAGATTAATCGGGTTCGATTGTACCGGTAAGTATGCGATAGGTCAAGACTAGATTGCCTCGATGGTGACGATAATACATAGAGAACATTCCCAGCGCAACTAATCTTTCTGGGTACGAATGGTTCCGTAATCCATGAACCAGTTTGATTCCAACTCTCGACACTCTCTCCACTGACATCCTGTCCCTGACTAGGCAGGATGGACAAGACTGGATGCAGTATTTTTAGTGTAGCCTGACAAAAGCTGAGAATAACCTAACAAACATAGAACTCATGATGGTTCCCAATGCCTTGCGGATCATCCATAACATTCTGAAACCGTTCCACTTAGCATTCCTCCAGTTCTCACTGGATTAAGGTTTTGAAGACAGCGTGACTCCTAGGTCTACCAAGTTTATCGAGGGCCCGTTGCAGATTCCGGGGGTCAAAGAGGTCAGACACTGTGTGACAAAACTTTAGGTCATCTGCAAACATGAGAGATGGTACCTCCAACAGTTAGGGCAGCTCACTGACATACAAAGACAATAACAATGGGCCAAGCCCCTAACCTTGAGGGATCCTACTGAGAACTGACTGACGGAAGGACAGACTACACCCCACTCGAACACACATCTCTCTCCCTTCCAGAAACGTGGTGATCCATTTTAATGCACACCTTGATATTCCATAGGACCGAAGCTTCAAGGAAAGGCGAGAATGTGATACAGTGTCGAAGGCCTTTGGGAAGTCAATAAACACTACATCTACTGCATGACCCCGATCCAAAACATGCGCCCAACATTCCCGTGTAACTAGCAAATTAGTCATGCAGGAATGACCTTTGCAAAAGCCGTGTTGACGTGGGCTCAGCAGACCAAACTCCTGCAGGTAGTTTTCAAGCACGTCTCTGATCAACTTCTCAAATAACTTGACCAGTACGCTTGTCAAACTTACCGGTCTATAATGGGCTGGGTGTTACTTGTTGCCCTTTTTGAAAATCGGGTAGACGATAGCATCATTCCAGTCCTTGGGAAAGGATCAGCTGTGAAGCGACAACTGAAACCAACGCATCATTGGTCCACATAGCTCGCTTGCGAGTTCGTACAAAAGCTTAGGTTGAATATCATCCATCCCAGCGGATTTAGCAGGATTTAGCCCCTGAAGAAGATGGAAAACTTGTGTCTCCAGAATTTGAGACGTCTGTTAAACAGAGTCCCACAGGACAACCACTGTTAGGTCAACATGCGGTGATTGCTCATCCCGAACAACAGTCCCGGCATACTGCTGAGCTGCCGGAGCAGAACAGTCCAGTGGCAGTTTCAGGGCATCACAATTTAATCGTTTGGGCCGTTTCATACAGGGTACATTATCCTTAGGTAGGCGATTGCGTTTGAACTTCGGTGGGACTATAGCATACTAAGTGTGTCAACAGTCAGGTTAATGTTCAGTGGGGTTGAGAAAACGCGACAAAACCAACCTGTTATGACTTGATCTAATGCATTGAACGCTGGTTTCAGCTCACACGGTCGACGGTATGACTTGCCAGGGAACTGAATTGGGTCAGGCGACGCAGTTGAGACAATGGCAGGGTATAACGATCCTCGCCGACCGAGAGAATTGGTCAGCCGATACAGTCAGATAACGGACGCCAGAGTTGGTGATGTAGTCACAGAAGCTCAGATAGCTGTCACAAAAGGAACTGCGACTACCGAACGGAATGTCAGAAATCAGCAAGGCGATTTGGGTAATGAAGCGACTAAATAATTTCTGCGCCTTGCAATCCACTTGGTAGTGCTAGTAATTCCGATTCGAATAAGTGGAGCTTATTTGGTGTTTGACAAGATGGGCGGGGAAAATCGACTACAAGACCAAACACAGAGTGATTGCAGAAGGTTTGGTACAGTTTTCTGGGAAAGCGTTGGATACACTTCCAAGATTTTCCGACGAGGGAAAGAGCAGATAAAGAGAAATTGAACTGTAAACAATAATCCTCGATCCGTTGAAATTGCACGTAGAATGCTTACAAAATGACAGAGCGTCGGTTTTTCGTCCGCCGGTAAGCGCGACTGGACACTGGAGGTGGTAATGTCTTTGTAGCTGAATAAATGATTGGACATTGTAAAATGGAACAGGCTTGATTACATCTAAAAGATGAAGTCTATTCTGGAGGACGGATGAAATTCCAACAAGGTAAGACAGTAGGAAACAACATCTTGGCGGGGAAGTAAGTGGAAAAGAACCCCCCGAGATCAGCTTGCTACTTAGTTACACCGTTTAGTAGCAATGCTCGTAGCTGAAACCAACTGGGGTGCACACAAAATTTGAGAGCACTCCCAAATAACACAAGTAGGCAATCCGCTATGGCCCATTGCGTTTATGAACAATTCGCTTTGCACTGTGTCTAGCAAAACTATGGGACCCGGTGCGTTAAGTCCTTGCCAAGTATTGTTTGAAAGACTCCTCTGAACTCTCCGAGACAATGGAACTACCGTCACTGAGTGCGAAGCTCATGTACTAAATAAACTTGGACTACCTATACACAAACATTCTTTAACGTGATGCAGTCGATGATTGATGCCATTTCATCCTGAGCCAGAAAATGTCTGTCCGCCTGCCTGTGGAGTATTTAAGACATATGATGCTATTGTGCACCGAAAGATCCGGTTCATATTTGTGGGAACAGCATATATGGCGTTTCTACAAACAACCTTCTGGAACGTTTTTACCAGATATAACCCTCGGTTTGATAAAATGGTAAATTGCTGCCAACAATAGTAAAGCGAATTCTTACAGTCTGCATGTGGATGGCATACTAGTTTCATCATCAGGAAAAATTTTACACGGTTGTTTGCTGTTCGGAATTCCATTCAGCCCAATATATCGGTGTCTCATGAGTGGCAACAACACGGTTGCCTGTGGTTTTTAATATGGTCATCAAGAGAAGCTGTACTGAAGTTCGTCCCTCACTGCAGAGGGACCGGAACTGGGTAGTACTTTCAGTATTCCAGCTTCACCCCTGTAGTATGAGAACGCGACCAAGTGAAATTTAATTTCTACAGAGGTAGACAGATCGGAAGCTTAGAAATGTTAAAAAGTAAGGAGGAATTTCGGCAGAATCGTTTGATGCCAAAGGAGCATCCAAAGAGTTTAATACAGATTCACAGTAGGGAACCAGGAAGAAAAATCTGGTGCAAACGGGCCGAGAAATATAGGTGATTACCTTTCAAATGGGACCATGAGAAATACTCCATCTAGTTAAACCACGATTGTGGTGGTGCGCATGTAGTTAATATGCAACAGATATCACTAAATTTTAATGAGTTTGAATTCACTCACTTTGGCATGTAAGGGAATCACAGGACCGGCAGTTGCACTGAGATTATGGCCAAAGACAAGTGCTTTTAAACTGTCGAGGGACCATTAGTTACCGGTATAGGGATTCTGGTCATTCAAAACTCTCGTGAAGTATGGTGGCGTTTGGTGTTTAAGAAGAGGCAATGGTATTCTAAAACGTTAATTTGACTGGATTTTCTTTCGAGTTTGATGAGAATTTGGTATCATAAAAACAAAGCGGTGTGGTAACGTCGCACGCATAATTTCTGCTCGACCATAAGTAAGGTAACGGGTGGCACTATAAGAAGTGTGCAGCGGCAGCAACAGCAGTGGTTCAGGGCGATTCTAGTTTGGACTTTTAGTGAAGTGGGAGCCTCGCATTGATATTATCTATTTTAGTAGACAAAAATACCAAGTGCTTTGCTCTTCGTGAATATGCATTGCTACAAACACATAAATCCGATCGGTTTCGTAATGTGGATGCTATTTCTGCAACAAGGTAACTTTATTGAGTAAAGTTAACTGCATAATGATAAGTGCTTCGGTTGTTGGAACCCCGTGAATTCATTGGGGGTTGCTTATCGCAGACGTAGAAAAAATTACAACAGTTGGAATAGCACATACAAATTCCACAATGTGGAGGACCACCGACAAACAATTGAAAATTGACCAGTTGAATCCAAAATAAATGCAGAGATTTTGCACTGTAGATCAGGTGGTTTTAAGTTATAATATAATAACAATATTATGTATATTTCCCGATTGTACGAGAAGCTGCCCCGGGATGTTGGACAGACCATGCGTACAATATGTATCATGCGCATGCATGAGTGAATGATGTCATATGGGGTGTATGATATCAAAGTAATTTGAAATCACATAACATTTGTTGTTGAGTTCTTTGTACCAGCTTTCATTATTGATTATGTATTCCATTTGTTGCACCAATCTTTATTTTGAACGCAATCTACTGCTGTGTTAATGAGTAAAGTGCATTTGTTCAATGGTGCTTGCAGAATTCCAATTAGTCATCATAAATGTCAATGGAAATATTGATCATAAGTGCATTTAGTTAGGACACACATGCTCACCAGTGATGCGACCAGTAATCACTCTACGTATTTCTTAAATAAGACAAATATGATCCAATCTATTGGATCCAATTTTTTCACCTCACCATAGCAAGGGTGACAATGCCAAGTGTGCACTTTATTTTCACTAAAGCATTTTGGTCAGACTATTGAAACAAATTGCGGTTTAAAACACATTATGTAAGGTGGCAGAATGTAGTGATTGCACGAATAGGAGAAAGGTCAGTCAAAAGAATGCGGATGGAATCGTGAAGAGACGCAATGAAGAAAGGCGGCAAAAGCTATGCTGGCCTGACGGAACGAGAGGAGAATGGGTCTTGGTCGGCATCCGTTAGTGAGTCTGGTCCAGGCAGGACCGAGAAGGTATTCCTTAAGAACGCACGAAATCAGACAAAAGCGACGTTACTGCAGCATCTTGGATCGACCTCAAGCAGAGCGATGTGTCTATGACGAGCTATCGAACGACTTCGGGCCGATCAGTGTGTGACGCGTAGAAGCGAAAGTACGGGGTGAAATACGCAGGGCAATTTCCATCACTAATGCTCAAGTAAAATAAAGTGTCGAACGAGGAAGCCAGCAGAGATCGTGGGTCCTAAGATAGTAGATTAGCTCATTAATTTACACCCCCGTGTGGGGTGGTATATCTTGAGATCGCGTCATCGCCTGGTCGTTCTTGCTAGAATATGTCAAATGTAGGAGTAAAAACCATGAATATTGCACGTGGACTTTGATACTGGGATATTAAGCACAGTGTGCTCAGTATAGGTTCCTGCAACTTTGCAGTTTTCGACTTGTCACCGTTAGTGGGTGTCGTGTTCGGGGATGCATCGCAGTAATCCAGTGGTTCTTGCACTGTAACTCGATCCTGTGGGGGCCTGCGTTAATTTCAAATGGCTGACTTACGTGGAAGCAACCGTAACCCAACGTTTACCACTACCGGTTCGTCGAATTGGTATGTACTAAGTCTGAAGATTAGACAAAGCATTGCATGTAGTTACTCCGATGGAAATAAAAACCACTGTAGTCGAATGCAAGCCAGCTATGGTATGGTACATCGGTTGCTCGTGGGTTATTAATGTTGTGTTGTTTAGGTTTTGCCAACTGATTTATTCATGATTGTCGTTACAGTTTCTCTAAATGCCTAGGTTGTAAGTCCACCACGCTTACTGCTGTCGTAATGAAGTTTCTGATCACTATTTTATCAAAATTGGCTAGTAGACTTTGTTAATTCTAAGATAATATCGGGACGCTTGTTATCAGTAGTATACGAGTAAATTCCACGAAGAATCAGAGAAAATCTGCTTGCTTTAATAACTTGTCCTGGCTAGCTTTCACCCGAAGCGCTTTCGCATGCAACATCGTGCGACAGTTGAAACACGGAATCCCCAAGTTGAGAAATTTGCATTTGTTTAAATATGTCTTTAACTTGAGGCACGCTGGATATCGTTCTCAATGACGAGTGTAATGAACCATTATACTGAAGAACCTTTGTATATTAACGGCTTTTGCTTCTGTTGACGGAATGCTCAAGCGGCTCACTTTGATATTTGTAACTCTTCTGTAACTGATTTCCTTCCGGGTGGCCATCGAATATGTTAATACCCTGTGAAACACTTCACACGAGGGTTTACAAACTTAGGTTTGCGCTTCGTCCTATGCATCGCCCAAGACGATTAAATATAGATTTTATGAGTAGTTCCCTGCGGATAAACGTAAGTAAACTTGTGGCTGATCCACACACTATTGGACTACAACAATTGAGTGCTTGTTCAAACGCATTTAGAATTTTCTGTCTCATGAAATTAAACAATATAACCGATGGTTGTAAGCATGCAATATTTTGTCCATGAATATGGATGTAAGCTTATTCGGGATTTAACATGCATGGTAATTTACGGCGAGCTGGTAGTGAACGAGAGTAAATGTTAACACAAACCAGAGTATGTACAAGCAAGACTAATAATTATGGTGTATTGAGACAAATTGCTTTTAAGGAAAGGAGATAAATTAAGCTTGTACCAATGAGATCTAGACCCAAATTTAGATTAGCATATTCCTTGTTATAATTTTTCCACTAGTTATTAGCTATTTGTATGGCATGTTACTTTGGAACCTTGGTTAATAATACGTTTATTTATGCAGGAAGCGTAATGCAAGTTTCATATGTCCGTTTTAACCCCCTAAATGGTGATGTCTTTGACTTATATTCGTTTAATGGTTCTCACACTATTACCAGTAGGATTCCAACATACCGATTGAAATATTGGTTAGTCGAACATTCAAGTAGGACGCATATGCGCACCCCAGCCAGGTCCAGTAAAACTCTAAGGTTTACTTACGTACGAAAAATAAGATCGCGATCAAAGAATCCCGTTTTTACACCAGACCACATCAGCGTTAATATCACGCGTGTATCAAATAATGACCAATGGACTCATGTCAGCCTGTTGAAAAATTGTTTATTATATCATATCAAATTTTGTGGAGAAACGAAATTATGAAAATAAATTTATTAGTCAAAAACGAATATTTGTATACCCAGTTAGCAGATTGAGAGACAAAGGCAAAATAGATTATTTGCAATGTGAAGAGCTAAGCTATTGGGAAGCTTACATCGCATTTGTCGTTTATTTTATCGTTAGCAAACGAGAATAATAATAACGAGAATAATAATTATAAACAATGAACATTGCTCTTGGGATTAAAATGCTGGTTCCTGATTTTTGCATATTTGTTTAGATAAAGAGTACAAAAGAAATTTTGTAAACAAACAGTTTAATAACCTTCCTGCTTAATTCGCTTCTAACGTGATGGTCTTTTGCTGTGAAAGGATAATTATTTTAGTCGCATAAAACAACACGGTAAGCTGCTTTATTGATTTGTTAGAAAAGTAAAAATTAAAGCTCGCACTAATGTGCTTTTTACTTTGGACTTCGATTACAACCGAAGCGAACAGATTCGCCTTAACATCCAAAATTATGATTCTTCTTTGGTTGCGGTAAAATGTCTCCAAACTTTTCAAATATTTCGCAGCAATTTCTGCCTCAAATTAGAGAATAGAATTGAAGAATGGCTAGAATAACTTGGTTTGTTTTGTTTACCATCCAAAGCCAAGGATGCCGGGAAAAGATTTAATAGTACCCGGAATATGTCAAATTACATGTTAAAGGTACGAAGTAATTCGAGTTAATTTCTAAAGATTAGCGCTTACACAGGATGTAATCTACATACGCGGTGCCGTCGTTTGTAGAAGATTTGCTAAAATGAACCATCTGTAAATATCCAGCAGTGATGGTTTTCAGTGTGGCTCTATCTCTTCCCTGCCCTCCATGACGGACGATTTCTTTCTGCTTTGGCTAATCAGGTAGCGATTTTCGAGATGGGAGTGGGACTCGGCGCACACTTCTTGGCGGCTATCGCGATGATTACTAGACCATTAAGTTCCGCGAGTAGAGCATGGCACAACAGTTAGGAAGTCAAAGGGCAACCTTTAAAAAATAGTAAAATTTCTTGAATTGCGACGCGCAATCACACTTGTGGCCTCAGTTGATATTGATGTCAGCCTCTGCCAATACTAGCACTGGGACCGTCAACGAAGTAGAGGATTTCGGCGTGGCTCTTTCTCATCCCTGTACTCTTGGTTTTACATGTGGTCCTGTTCTTGCATGGGGTTATCAACAAGTAATTGGTCATACTTTAAACTGATATGTAAAATAAGGATGGTGTAAACGCCCATATCATCCGCCAAGCCCTAAATAAGTGGTAACACAGAGTTCAGTGTAAATAAAACTTTCGCTCTCGTCAAATATTTGATCCGCTTTTCCATAGTTCTCTATGGAACAGCGTACAGCTTCATGAAAACACATTATTTTCCTTCAAGTATTCATAAGCCGCTCATTATAATTACAATGATTATTTTACAAAACTTCATTTAAATGAGGCACACGTACCCGTACGGTGAACACACTAAATTTTTCTGCCCCTTTGCAATACATGGGATAAAGGCTGTCACGAATTTGCATTCCAAAGACTCCATTGTTTCAGCAAATTAATAAAAGCTTTATGTTTTATGTGAACTATTCCTATGATGAGACAATTTCTTTGTCAGTCCTGCTGTCCTGTTGTAGCGCGGAATTCCTTCATACACTGTAGCTGCAGGGTATACAAATAGAGCGAAATAATTGACCTCCAATGTGCAGGCCCAGTGCACACATACTTTTGTGTGGGTACAAGCTTCGAACACTGTTCCTGATTGTCAGTTTACCATCAGTGTTACCTGTCATCATGTACGCAACAAAACCTAGCTGAAAAGACCACTAACCTGCGCACACGCAGCTCACGAGGAGTGGATAGGATTCACCAGAAAGCGCTGCAGGTAGCAGCTATGCACCTAGACAAACCACTTTACCGGATTCCTTCAGGTTTGTCTAGACGGAAACATAATCCCGTTGAAGTGAAACCTGGTATTAGTACTCTGCTTCCCAAGAAAAGAAGTCGATCTAATCTTGCCAGATACCGTCAGTAACACTTCTCCTTTGCTTTGTAGATTAACTGATGGGCAATCTGGATTGCTAGTGCAGTATTGTGCCGCAGCAGCACTGGTTATGTTAATATGAAATATGTACCACAAATATGCTCACATTGCGTAACAATTAAGTCCATAGAGTTGAGAGCAGTACGGAAGGGAAATTCTATTTTCATAAACAGTAATAATCCACTCTATAAAGAGGTAACCAGCATGTTGGTGTTCTGCGGAGCACATTCATGTTTTTGTATTCATACAGCTTCTCTCGGATGCTTACTGCTTGCGTGCATTTCCATGTAGAATACGTGGTTCAGGTTTGGCGTACTTGATTAAAGTAGTGCTTGTAACTCCCAATCTGGAGCTACAAAATTTGTCAAGTGTTTGCAAAAAGATATGTACCAGGAAAGACTGGAAGCACTCATATCCTTCAGTAGAAACTTACGGCGACTACGTGGATAAAATTAGTTTATTAGATGATAAAACTCACGTATACCACGAGGTTTGGAAACAGCCAGAATACCAATCGAAAATGTACTATCCTGAAATTAAGTCATCCATATATTCGTCTGAGTTACCGACGGATTATTTCACCCTAAGTGTCTGCCAATTTTCGAAAGCTTTAAGTGTATTCAAAGCTATTTGATATGGAAAAGAACGTCATGCACTAGGTAGCCTACGTGCAGTTCTGACATGCGTTGACGCACGCAAATCCTTCCACAGAGATGGACAATCTACATGTTAGTTTTGATGAGTATTAAAAATAACAAATTTTTACTTTGCAGTCTCATACTATCCATTTACCACAACCCTCCTTCTGTACACTAGTACCTATCGCTTAACTGACAAGTAGTTTGTTTGGCTCACTTACGTAGTTTCTATTCAGTTTCTTCCGTCACCAAACTACTGGATGCCCTGTGTATGCAACTCTTCATACACCACTTTTATTTTCCATTAAAATATTTACTTATATCAGTTAAACAATTTGCGGTGGAAAATTTTCAGTACCTTTAGCCCATGGTTGATCAATTTCTTCCTGGCTCTCCAGCTGTGGGGCTAGTGAGAGTATACCACGCGGTGTCCCCAAGTGCCCCCAGAGTAAACGCGGTAAAGCACATGGAGAGCTAAAGATTAGGGCAGTAACGGTCATTAAAGGTCAAGTAAAAGCACTTTATTACTAGGCCTGTGGAGAACGAAGACATTCAGTGCTAAAAGTAGCTCGAATTGCCTGTGTACCATTTGGCTGATTACCGGCGATAGATATGTTGGTGTAACTGGTAGTGTTATAAACGGGAAACCATAATCCCATAGAATAAACCGCAGAAATGTCGTGCAGAGCCCTTTGCCGTATGGGATGGATTTGGTTGGACGTCATTTCACAAAATGATACCCAAACCGATAAATATTGCGAGCGAATAGCAATCAGCTCAAAGCATACTTTCTTGCGTAAGTATATTGCAGATGAGCATATGGTGTTCTCGTTCAAGTGGAAGTCATTACACATTCCTTGATCGCTACGTATGGGCGCAGCATAATAGCAAAATTGATGGGCTGCCGGATGTAGTAAATATGAAAAAGAAGTCTCCAATAAATTTTTAACGGGTTTGACAACCCATTTTGCAAGTAAAGGAAACACAACACCGGGCGTTGCACTGAGAATATGGCCAAAGACACGTGCTATTAAACTGTTGAGTGACAATTAGTGACCGGTATAATGATTCTGGTCATTCAATTGGGTCGTGAAGTATAGTGGCTTTTGGTGTTTAAGAAAGAGCAAAGAAGGTTTAAGGGTATTAAAAAACCACATTTATGCGGCATTACCTTTCCATTTTAAAGTATTTGGTTATCAGGAAAACAAAGTGGTTGGCATCGTCGTACCCGGTTTTTTCCGCTCGACTACAGGTAAAGTAGAGGGTGATATTTGCGGAAGTTGCAGCGGGATTAATAGCAGCGGCTCAGGGCAATTCATGTGAGGAATGTTAATGAAATGGATGTCATCGTATTCAATTGTCCATTTTAGTAAATACAAAGGCCAAGTGCTCTGCTCTTCGCGAATATTCACCATTACAATCACATAACACCCGATCGGTTCCGTAATGTGGATGCTCTTTACGCAACAAGATTACTCTAATGAGTAAAGTTAACTGCATAGTGGTAAGTGCTTCTGTTGTTAGAACTCCTTGAATTCATTGCAGGTTGATTACAACAGTTACAATAATTGGAATAACACAAACACACCAAACAATGAGGCGGAACACCGAAAGACAATTGAAAGTTGACCAGTTGGATCCAAACTAAATGCAGAGTTTCGCATGGTAGATCAGGTAATTTTATGGTTTAATGTTAATTAAAATATTACGTATATATTTCGTGATTGTACGAGAAGCTGTTCGTGAAATTTAGACAGATCATGGGTAAGATAATTATCATGCTCATGCATGAGTGAAAATTGTAATATGGGGTGTATGGCATCAAAGTAATTTTGAATCACGTAACTTTTGTTGTTGCTTTGCTTTTGCCATAATAATCATTGATTAAATATTTCTTGGTCCATCCTGAAAGAACTTTTGTGGTGCTTTACAATATGAAAGCATGATCATTAACGTGTTCTAGTCAATGCTTTTGCTAAGCTGAATGTGCAATGCGCTTGCATTTGTTCAAGAGCTGATTTTGGCTTTTAGGCTATTCCAGAAGACAGCGTAACTGACGAGGAAGTAGTAGGATCGGATAACTGTCTTGACTTTATTCACACATCATATACAGTTCCTATTGCGTATATTCGATTGAAGTTATGTGGCAATTTAAGTGTACGCAGATTGGAGTATGTCTTTTGGTTTATGAGATTTTGTAGCAGCACAAGTTTAGGTTCTAGTCGTCGCAATCAAAGTGGCTCAAGCTTAAGCTGCTGGCAGCATTCCTGATAACTAAAATTGGTTGATTAACTGAATAGGCGCTTAGTGAATGAATTTAGCAGGTTTTCTAAAGCCCCCTGTCACCCACTGGCATGTTTCCATAGATGATGCTGCAGTATACAAGAACATGAAGTGTAAGTAATTTGAAAAGCTCTATTCTGGTAGGGGTTTTATAGATTTTATGGCATATGTTAGATACAGATTGTTTAGCACGTGATATTTGACACAGTTTGCTCTGAGGGATTACATATTGAAGAATATGTGTGCCTAGATCACAGTTGCATAATTTAAAACATATAGGTTTTTGTTCAGTTTAACGGAATCTTCAGCAATTAAGCAGCCGTGTGAGAAATTTAGCATCCATATATTACAGCATCACTCAAGTGAAGTAAGATCTTCTTGAACAAACAGGATTGTGCTAGTGAGTTCATCTCGTCAAAATGTATAAACAATATTTATGTCATCTGCGAACAGCAATGGCCTCTAATGTTTTATTAACACCGTGGTATCGTTACTAGAACGTAGGGAAAACGAAGGACCAATCAAACTGTCTTCGTTGACCGCACAAATGATTAGACGTGGGGGGAGTTATGATTACCAGAGTGACTAACCTGGTAATCCTATTTAAGTATGATGTCAACCAAGCAAATCGTGGGGCTCTGATTCCAAACGATTCGATTCTTTTCAGCAGCCGTTTACGGGCACTATGTTGAATGCTTTCTGCATATCCAGGAATAGTAATATAAGTGCATATTTCGAATAAATGGCTTTTGTGATATAATCCAGTTAGTGTAGCTGACACGTTGCGCAGGAGCATTTGTCGAGGATCCCATGCTGGGATTTGTTAAGTAGCCCATGACGATGGAGAAATTCCATGATTCCACCTTTAACCTATTTTTCGAGTAATCTAGCGATGACGGGAGTATGTTGGATAGATCGATAATTATTGCCGTGCTGTTTGGGCCAACATCCCTTTTTGACGAGGAACAATAAGCGATATTTTCCACTGATCCGGAAAGTAGCTAGAACTATGGACAATGTGAACATGTCAATCAGAAGCAGTGGTATGTCAGGTCCACCAAGTTTAAATACTCATGTGGCCATGCCGTCAGAGTCTGTTTTGAGCGATGGTTTGATGGACATCATAGAATTTTAGATGATGGAAAGAGAAATATCGACATTATGTTTGCGGCTTGTTGTAAGTTCCTGGAAGCAAGGTATACGTTACAGTTTCTACGTTCTTGGAAACAGCGAAAAGTTGACAAACGTTTCACAAATCGTAGGTGGTTTGTTAAGGTAGCTACCCTCCTCATCAATAAGTTCTGTAATCAAAGACATTCGATTGTTAGTCCTACGACGGAGTAATTTGGCCAGTTCCTTTCCTTTGCATGTCATCTGCAAGGCGTTCTCCCCTTTCTTTTCAATCCGTTTCAATTGTGAGCGTTTGATGAAGGCAATGGGTTCGTGCAGCTGTAATACTTGTGAGATGTCTCAAGTTTTTCTGAATTTCCCGAGTAGTTTTCTCCTTTGCAATTCAACCAGAGTGTCGCGTACATTCGCAGGACAAGGATGGGCACGTTTATTATGCCTGATATGTAAGGTTAGGAAGTGGTTGATCTGGTAATTGAATTGTTCTACTGCAATGTGGGTGCTAGTGAAGAGAAATAATCCATCCCAGTTCGAGGACCGGATCTGCTTTCCGAAATGCTCCCAATCAATCCTTCATATAGTATGCATGGAAAGGCGTAACATGTTTTGGTCACTACCCGGAAGGATGTCTAATATGTCAATTTATGCGTAAGAAATCTCCAGGGTAATGATTTAATCCAGTATGTTGGCAGACGTAGTTAGTCTGGTAACCCACTGAGTCCAACCCCAACTCTTATATTCGATAAGAAAGATCTGTGCAATGATGAGGATGTTTGTAGTGACCAAGTAATATTCGGTAGATGGAAATCGCCAGCGATTATCTTTCGACCGTGTGGTAACATCAATGCGAATTTAAAAGCCGACGAGATAATTGCGCTATGTTTGGCTGTCGCTTTCGAAAGGGTTGTAGATGCATCCGAGAAGTATTGTAGAGGAGGCCGTAGCGACTGAGAGCCATAGATATTCTGGGACATTGTTTAACTGTGGGTCATCAATGAACTCTGCTCTGAAGTTCGGATGGAGATATACAATGCACCCACCGCGTTTCTTTGTGATGCGATCTATTCGAAATGTATGGTATTTATTAATATCTAAAGTAGCATCCAATCAATCAAGGGAGCACCATGTTTCTGTGACGAAGATTACATATGTAGTGCTCAGTTGATTAAGTATGCTTACAAAATGCAACTTGTTTTTTATGTATCTTGCGTTAGTTAGTAGAAGTGGAAATGTGGTGTGCACAAAAGCGTTTACTGTAATTACTTCAAAGGATTGAGAATCAGAAATGACAGGCAAAGTATTTAACTAAGGAGTGATGTATACAAACTCATCAGTGGAATGCTCAGGTGAAAGGGCATTGTTCTCGTTAGTAAGACCGGGTGTGCGGAAAACACTGATGTCCCGAGACAAGGTTGGGGTTTACCTGATATCGAGCTAACCGTGAAATTCGGATGAACTGCTAGAAAATTGTAACAATACAGGCTGTCTCTGCTAGCCAAACTTTGATGTTCTGAAGACTCAACGTTGATCAATTTAGTAAACTCGTGTTGCTCTTCTAAATATTTGTATCGATCGTAAATTAACACCAGTGGATAAGAAGTTCAGTCATAAAAGTAAACTGGGCTGTTTCAAACGCAAAATTTGAAAGTGTGCATATATCAAATTTATTATAATCACTCGGCCTCCAGTGTTTAAATTGTATGCAGCAAACGCCTGTTATTTATGGATCTTGCGTTGATTAATACAAGAGGAAATGTAGGTGCACAGAAACATTTGCTTTAAGTACTACCCTTGGAAACCACTTGTATGATGAAGGATCGTTCATAGAAACTTCCAGAGTGGAAATAATGTATCACTATCACGCCGCTGCCTTTCTTAGAAATATACTATCAGCACCGTATTTATTGTATTGCTTTCCAACGAAATAATCTACGACTCGGGTTGCACCAACTCATTTTTAAACGCACTGAGGACGGCAAATGCTTGGCTTCCTATATCTAACTGATACCAAATGACATCATCGAATATTTTCAGTCTTGCAACCCTCATTGTGATCAGGAATATTTTCAGAACATAGAATCCGGAATTACTGGACTCTTGCGCGCTACTGACAAGTTTTATTAGGGCAAAACTACCCTTCTAGCGCTTTCAAGGATAGGCGGTTTCTGTGCACTCGAGTCTGGGTGCGACAGAACCGAACAAATGTCATACAGTCAGATCGCGCCTTGAAATATGTTTACGGCTGACAAGTCGTCAACACTACCTTTAGCTAATCTAGGAATGCGGATTCTGTCAGCTGTAAAACAGCAGGAGCCGTGAGGCAGTTATGCGGCACCTATAAGTCAACATTTCTAGTAAATATCAGCAGAAAGATTTCCCTGGTACGCTTAATGTGGCTGACAAAAGTCTTGCTTTGTTGCTGGGTAAACAACAGGCTATAGCTTAAGCAAGACATACAATTGATTGAATGATAACCCAAACATAATGATAAACTTTGTTTTATTGTCATTACATCGTGATACCTAGTGTAAATGCTGTTAAAATGTTTATGGTGTCTGACTTTGTAATTCCAGTAAACATTTGGTTATTTGTTGCATTAAGCATGACGCACCAATCCTATATCGCAGTACTGTTCCGTAAAAATGTTTTACACCGTTTTCTTTTATGACTTGTGATCTTTTCATGGTGGCAACAGAATTCCTTGCATTACTCTAATGCACTGATGGAAACAAGTGTTTAGCCATCTTACAGAGAGGACACATGTGCATATCCAAGCTGAGACTGGTAAACACACAAGGGATTCCTTGCATAGGAAAAATAATTTCAGTCAGTGGATACCATTTTTATACATCCCATAGCAAATTGACAATGACAAGAAAGTGCCTACCGCGTACAAATAGATTTCGGTCAGCCATTGAAACAAGCTGTAATTTAAATCACAACTATTTAAGTTCGTATAAAGAAAATAAAAAATATATAGTGTACTGTTACATGTAAACGATAAATAACAAATTGTCGCTTCCATATATTAAAACTTGCGTTTATCAATTCAGAATAGACACATGCTGTTTGCTCGTGAAATTTAGTCTACTGTGAGAACTATTACTTATCAGAGATTGCATATTTTCACAACTGAAAGATTTCAATGTATTTTCAACGCCTACTGGTTTTACCATTTAGTCTACTGTGTTTCAACCATATAAACGATGCTTCACAATAAAGATCGGCTAAGCTGATCGGAAGATCGAATTCATGTTTGTTGTTTAGTTTAACTTTCTAATAATAATTTGTGTATTAAGACGAACGGAAAACATTGGTTCTCACTGTTACAAAGCAAGGAATTGATATTTTCCGCACTTTTGTTTAGATGAAGAATAGAAAAAGAGAAAATTTGTAAAGGGTCCGTGTAAACGTCTTTCGGGTTTGTTCCGCTGTTAATGTGTGATAGTGTGGAAGGGAAATTACGTTATGCGCACAGAAGATTACAGAGATCTGTTTTTGATGTATACTGTAAGAAAAGGCAAAATAACACGCTCAAACTTGTGCTTCTTTGTTTGGACACCGAAGCATAGCGATTCCAAGTTAAAACAATAATTATGATAATTTTATTACTACGAGAACAAGTGGCTTAACTTTTTAAAGAGTTTCGTTTATAAAATGCGGCAGTTTAAACAACTTCGTGACGAATAACTAGCATAACGCATACGTTTGTCATGTCCTCCTATGTGAGCAAAGGCTAAAACTGCTTTTCTTATACCCGTTAGCAAGTCTTGCACGGTTTTACGATGCAACCATTGCCGCTAGGTGAAGATAACATTTAAATTATTGTTCACGCGAACGTTAGTGAAATTGACTTTTTTCAAATTGGAAGTAACATGTTTTGACTTCAAAAAACCAGTTTCGTGGCAACTTGGCTCCGGTTTTTACAACATTCACTTTGCCACAACGCACAGCTCCACAAAAATAAATATATTTGCTTATATGGAACACTATCCGGTTAGTAAAATGACAAAATGTAATTTCACAGATGTTCGTTGCCTCCAAAAAATCTCATCTGTGCGGTGAATATGCCTTTTCGGACTCCGCCCGTTTGAAGTGCAATTGTATGATTGATGCCACGATTTTCGTTTTCGAAGGTTTAGCTGTGGAAACAGTAGATGAGACAAAGTAATATGGTGCTCATACGTAGATTTTTAATGAATGGCAACACATATGTTTCCCTGGTACCGTAAATATTTTTGTAGAAGTTTGTTAGGAAAACATGGGCTATATTTTTAGAATTCGTGGAAGGAGAGCATTGAGGGGAACGGACTTAAAAAATGATAATAAAGTTTCATATGGTTTGTTGTATTACAGACACATTGTGGTATATAATTTAGTTGCTGCTACTTTTAGAACCTGATACAAATTAATTTATTTTTTGTACAAATCTGCATTCCGAAATCGATCTAATGCTGTGTTAATGAGTAAAAGTGCATTTTTTCAATAGTGATTGCAGAATTTCATGTAGTCATTGGTATAAAACAATGGAAAAAGTGAGCATAAGATTATGTAGATAGGACATATGTGCACAATATTGATGCGACCAGTAATCACTCTACGTATTTCTTACATAAGACAAATATGGTCCAATCTATTGGATCCCGTATTTTTACCTCATTATAGCAAGGTGACAATGCCAAGGGTGCAATATATTACTATTGGAGTTGGACCAGACTATCGAAACAAATCGCTATTGAAATCACATTATGTTATGAGGTATAAGGCAGTGATTACCGAATGGGAGCAATGTCAGGAAAACTACGGGGAAAGGAATCGTGAACTGACGCAATGAAGGAAGGTCGCAAAAGCTAAGCTAGCCTGACGGCACGAGACGAGAATGGGTCGTGAGCGGTGTCCGTTAGCGAGTCTGGTCAGGCAGGACGGATATGGTACCCGTAAAGTATTTACAAAACTGACAAAAGTGACGTTACTGTAGCATCTCATCGACCTCAAGTAGAACGATGTACATACGACGAGCTATCAAATGATTTCGGGCCGATGTGTGGGAGACGTAGAAGCAAAAGTAGGGGGTGAAATACGCAGGGCACTTTCCATCACGAAGTGCCAAGGTAAAATAAAATGTCGAACGCGGAAGACAGCAAAGATGCTAGATCCTAACAATGTAACTTAGCTCCTTAATTTACACCCTCCTGAGTGGTGGTATAACTTGAGATCGCGCCATCGCCGCGTCATTCTCGCTAGAATATATTAAATATAGGAGTAAAAAACATGAATATCATACCAGGACTTTAATCCTGGGGCATTAAAGCACAGCGCGCTCAGCATAGGTTGATGCCAGTTTGCAGCATTCGACATGCCACGGTTAGTGAGTGTTGTTTACGGGGATGCATGAAAGTAATTCAGTAGTTCTTTCACTGTAACTCCATCCTCTATGAGACCTGCGTTTATTTTAAATTGCAGACGTTCATAGAAGCAATTGTAACCCAACTTTTACCAGTGCATTGTTATCTTCCTCGACATGCAAAAGGCTCTTGACAGAGTCCCACACAAAAAGCTGTTATGTAAATTACGTAAGTACGGTGTTACAAACCCGCTTTACTCTTGGATCCAATCTTACCTTGTAGGACGGTCGCAAGTTGTGGATATCAATGGTTACATCTCTTCACCTTGTCCGGTTACCAGTAGAGTGGTGCAGGGCAGTGTCTTAGGCCCGTTGCTCTTCCTACTGTATATAAATGACCTGGTTTCTGTTATACAATTTGGGAAGCCCTATTTGTTTGCTGATGATCTAAAGGTGATCTACACGTTCCCAGGTTCTCAGCGTACCGCTGAAGTTAACAATGTCCAAAGCGACTTGGAAGCCATTGAGAGATGGGCTGATATGTGGCAGATGACATTTGCAACATCGAAGTGTAGTATTCTAACATATGGATGTCAGATAGCAGCAGAAGTGTTCAGGCTTCATGATGTAGTCATTCCCATCAGCCAGTCTGTTCGTGACTTAGGTTTAAGATATTCTAGTTCGTTAAACTTTAGCGAACATTCAAATCATATAGTGAAAAAGGCTAAGCAGTCGGCCGGGCTCATATGCCACCTGCTAACCTTGAAAGAAACCAGACTAATTGCTTTCAAAATCAGTATCTGGCCTCTGCTTGAATATTGTTGTGCTATTTTCAATAACTTGCGAAAGGCTGACTTGAGACCCATTGAAAACGTCCAACGCGCCTTTACGAAGCGCATATTTGGCTGTTCAACCGCTCTTTCATACCGAGATAGGTGCAAGCATTTGAATCTTGAAACACTGTGGTTACGAAGAATGCAACTAAATCTGTGCTTCCTCCACAAAATCGCGTGGCGGAAAGCATATATTGGAACCTATCAATTGCACTTTCGGGAAAACACCACTTATGAACTGCGAGATAAAGAATGCATATTCTATTTACCTAAATTCAAGAGCAGTCTAAGGAGAAATTTCTATCTTCTTAGGTATGGCTCCATTTGGAATAAGCTGCCAAAAGAGATTAGATGTATTGAACATTTCTGCATGTTTAAGAAAGTGATAAAGGCTTGTCTGTCAACTGACAGAGCGAAATGGATCTTAAACATTCAATTTGATGATGAAAAACTGTATGAAGAAGGGCCGGATCATGTATGATACCGGAGAACATCAACTCTACTGCCCCAGGGAAAACTTGATCAGCTAGGATGAGCTGCTACAAACCGCTTCTTATGCTATTCCTTAACGCTACCTTCCAAGCGGTTTTACGCCCTTTAAACTTAATTCATACCAACTGTCTTCTGTTTAAAACCGAGAGCAAAATTATTTACTGGTATGACGTCAGGAACTATTTTCGTAATTTTCCCCACAACTTGATTAATTCGTAATATTGTTCTGCGATCCCTTTCGCTACATTTGTTCTCCAGTGTGCTGATCATTTCCCCCTCTTTTCTAAAGTTAACAGTCCAGAAACATATACTTGAATTCAGGGATAGCAATAACTGATTCCCTACGCGACTTTTGCCTATGGACAACTCGTACAGTCATCTGTCTCCGGCTGTCACATTACACAATTTATCGTATGATCGGCTCGATCGATTTCTACGCCGATGTACAAAACATACCTGCCTATTTTTTACATTAACGATATAGTACCTCTTTCACATAATTCTTTTCTATATTCTTCCTTATTTCATAGTTGGCCACGACTGGTCTGATCTCCTGTGGTGACGGATTACAGCTTCCAGATTATAAAAGACGTTACCTATGCAAGGCAAATTGCCACCAACTGACTGGCGTATAAAAAGTGCCATAATAGAATGATCCGCATGACGGACTGGGCTGAGCCTTCATGGCCCATAATACATGTTCAAAAGCAGCTCTAAAATGAACAAAACATATGATATACAGGTGATGGCTCATATGCTACTATGCCACACCGGCACACGGCCAGTTATTGCATGGAAGTGCGAGCGAAACCTTTCGAGGGAATACCTTGCATGGAAGCAGGTCCCCTGGGGATGGTTCCACCAGAGGCCGTATTACTTTAACTGGACACCTGTTTAAATTTACTTACGTTATTGTTCCTGCTTTTTATTTTCTTTAATGCCTTAATCCTGCCAATTAGTTTAGTACCTGTTTTGGATCCATTGTAAAAAGCGTGAACAAATGGATTATTTTTTTGCGATCCTGTTGTACACATTGATCAGACCACATGGTTGGACTGCACTTTGAAACGCCGAGGAATATACCATTTATTTATTTATTTATTCATTTATTTGGCCTTCTGTCTTAACCGACGCGCACAGGTTCGCATTTACGTCCAAACTTATGACTCTTCTTTTGTTCCCGTCACAATTCTCCAAACGTTTCAAATATTTCGCCACAAAACTGCCGCAAATTAGATAATAGATTTGAAGAATCGCTAGAATAACGTGGTTCGTTTTGTTTACCCTCCAAAGCCAAGGATGCCGGGAAAAGATTTAATAGTATCCGGCATATGTCAAAGTATATGTTCAAGGTTCAAAGTAATTCGAGTTAATTTCTAAAGTTAAGCCCTTACAAAGGACGTGATCTACCTACGCAGTGCCGTCATTTGTAGAAGATTAGATAAAATGAACCATCCGTAAATATCCGGTAGTGATGGATTTCAGTGTGGCTCTATCTCATCCCTGCACTCCATGACCGACGATTTCGTCCTGCATGGTTTAATCAAGTAGGTATATACGAGATATGAGTGGGACTCGGCGCACAGTTCTTGGCGGCTATCACCATGATTACTAGACCATTAAACTCCGTGAGTAGTGCTTGACAAAGCAGTTAAGAAGTCGATGGGCAACCTTTAAAACACCAGTCAAAATACTTGAATTGCGACACGCAATCACACTTGTGGCCTCAGTTGATATTGATGTCAGCCTCTAATAATACAAACACTGGGACCGTCAACGAAGTAGAGGATTTCGGCGTGGCTCTTTCTCATCCCTTCACCCTAAGACTGACGGTTTACTCCTGGTCTTACATGGGCTTAGCAACAAGTAATTGATCATACTTTGAAATGATTTTTAAAATAAGGATGGTGTAAAAGCCGATATCATACGCCATGCGTTAAACAGGAGGTAACACAGAGTTCGGCGTAAATAAAACTTTCGCCATCGTCGCATCTTGGCTCAGCTTTTCCATAGTTCAATTTGTTGCAAAGTGCAGCTTCCTGAAAATACATTATTTTCCTTCGATGTTCATAAGCCGCTCGTTACCATTACAATGATTATTTTACAAACCTTTCTTAACATCAGGCACTCGAATCCCTACGGTTAACACACTGGAATGTCTTCTGCCCGTTTGCGATACATTGGGAACAAGGCTGCCACAATTTTTCATTCTTAAGACTCCTGTGTTCCAACAAATTAATAATAGCGTTATTTTGTATGTGAACTCTTCATATGATGAGGCAACTGCTTAGTCAGTCCGTTTCTCTTTCTATTTATATATTATCCGTGAGTTGCAGCGCGGAATTTCTTCATACACTGTAGCTGCAGGGTATACAAAATGAGTGAAAGAAGCGGCCACCACCGTACAGGCCCAGTGCACATGTACTATTGAGAGGCTACAAGCCTCGAACACTGTTCCTGTTTTCAGTTCATCATCAGTGTTACCTGTCATCATATACGCAGCAAAAATCTAGCTGAAAAACCACTAACCTGCGTACACGCAGCTATCTTGCAGTGGATAACATTCATCAGAAAGCGCTGCATGTAGCTGCTATGCACCTAGACAAACCACTTTACCGGATTCTTTCAGATTTGTCTAGACGGGAACGTAATCCCGTTGAAGTGAAACCGGGTCTTAGTACTCTAATTCCCAAGAACAGAACTCGATCTTATCCTGCCAGATACCGTCAGTAACACTTCTCCCTTGCTTTGTAGACTAATTGATGGGCTACCTGGAAAGCTACTGCATTATTGGGTTGCAGCAGCACAAGTTACGTTAACATCGAGTATGAACCACAAATATGCTCACATTGCGTAACAATTAGGTCGATAGAGTTGAGAGCAGTACGATAGGAAAGTTCTGTTGTTATAAACAGTAATAATCCATTCCATAAGGAGGTAAGCAGCATGTTAGTGTTCTACGGAGCACATTCATGTTTTTGTATTCATACAGCTTCTCTCGTATGTTTACTGCTTGCGTGCATTTCCATGTAGAATACGCGGTTCAGGCTTGGCGACCTTGATTAAAGTAGTGCTTGTAACTCCCAAACGTGGAGCAACAAAAGTTGGCAAGTGTTTGCAAAAACTTATTTACAAGGAACGACTGGAAAAACTCGGATTCTTCAGTAGAGGCTAACGGCGACTACATGGATAACCTTAGGTTATCAGATAATAAACTTCACGTATACCGCGAGGTTTGGAAACAGCCAGAACACCAATCGAAAATTAATATCCTAAAACTAAGTCTTTCATAGAGTCGTCTGAGTTGCCGACGAATTATTTCACCCTAAGTGTCTGCCAGTTTTCGAATGCCTTTAAGTGTATTCAAAGAACTATTGGATATGGAAAAGAACGCCATACACTAGCTAGCCTCTTTAGAGTTCTGACATGCGTTGATGCACGTAAATCCTTCCACAGAGATGGACAATCTACATGTTAGTTTTGATGAGTATTAAAAATAACAAATTGTTACGTTGCTTTTTTTGGTACTATCCATTTCCCACAATCCTCCTTTTGTACGCTAGTACCTATCGCTTAACTGACAAGAAGTATGTTTGGCTCACTTACGCAGTTACGATCCAGTTTCTTCCTTCACCAACCTACTGGATGCCCTGTGTATGTTACTCTTCATACACCAATTTTATTTTCTATCATAATATTTACTTATATCATTTGAACGTTTTGCGATGGAAAATTTTCAGTACCTTTATCCATGGTTGGTCAAGTTCTTCCTGGCTCTCCAGCTGTGGGGCTAGTGAGAGTATACCACGCGGTGTCCCCAAGTGCCCCCAGATTAAACGCGGTAAAGCACATGGAGAGCTAAAGATTAGGGCAGTAACGGTCATTCCAGGTCAAGGGCAAGCACTTTATTACTAGGCATGTGGAGAACGAAGAGAATCAGCGCTAAAAGTCTGCTCGAATTGCCTGTGTACAATTTGGCTGATTACCGTCGATAGATATGTTGGTGTAACTGGCAGCGTTATAAAGGGAAACCATAATCCTCTTGAATATACCGCAGAAAAATCGTGCAGATCCCTTTGCCGTATGGGATGGTTTTCGTTAACTGTCCTTTCACACAATGATACGCAAACCGATAAATATTGCGAGTGAATAGCAATCAGCTCAAAGCTTATTTTCTTGCGTAAGAATATTGCAGATTAGCTTATGGTGTTCTCGTTCAAGTGGAAGTCACTTCACATTCCTTGATCGCTATGTATAATAGCAAAATAATAGCAATAGTAATAGCAATAATAGCATAATAGCAAAATTGATGGGCTGCCGGATGAGTAAGTATGCTCCAGACATCACTAAACTTTAACGGGCTTGACTTCACTTACTTTGGCACGTAAGGAAACCACAGAACCGGGCGTTGCACTGAGATTATGGCCAAAGACACGTGCTATTAAACTGTTGAGTGACCATTAGTGACCAGTATAAGGATTCTGATCATTCAATTCGCTCGGTGTTTAGGAAACAATAAGGAACGTTAAACGGTATTACAAAACGTTAATTATGCAGCATTTCCTTTCCAGGTTGATGGTATTTGGTTATCATGAAAACAAAGTGGAGTGGCAACGTCGCACCCGTTTTTTCCGCTCGACTGCAGGTGAAGTAGAGGGTGGCACTAGCAGAAGTGTGCAGCGGCAGCAACAGCAGTAGTTCAGAGCAGTTCAATTTTAGACTTAGAGTTAAACGGAATTCATCACATTGATAATACCTATTTTATTAAGTACTAATGCTAAGTGCTCCGCCCTCCGTAAATATTCATTACTTCAAACACACCAAGTCCGATCGGTTTGGTAATGTAGATACGCTTTTTACAACAAGGTGAATTTATTTCATAACATTAACTGCGTACTTATAAATTCTTATGTTGTTGGAAGTCCTTGAATTCATTGCGGGTTGCTTATCGCAGGGGTAGAAAAATTACAACAATTGGAATAGCACAAACCCACTCCACAATGTGGCGGACCACCGACAAACAATTGAAAATTGACCTGTTAAATTTAAACTAAATGCAGAGTTTTGCACTGTAGATCAAGTGGTTTTTTGGTTTAATATTAATTATAATATTACGTATATTTCCCGATCTTACGAGAAGCTGTCCGTGCAATTTGGACAGATCATGGGTATAATAATTATCATGCTCATGCATGAGTGAAGATGTAATATGGGGTCAATGGCATCAAAGTAATTCTGAATCACGTAACTTTTGTTGTTGCTTCCATTTTGCCATAATAATCATAGATTAACTATTCCTTGGTCCATCCTGAAAGAACTTGTCTGGTGATTTGCTCGACGGAAACATGGTAATTATCGAGTTTTTTCAAGGCATTTTCTAAGATGATTGCTGGAATGCTCTGGCATTTGTGCAAGACCTGATTGTGGCTACTGGGCTATTACACACGACAGCTTATCTGACGGGGAAGAAGTTGGATCGGAGAACTGTTCTGGCTCTCGGCACACATTATGCAATGGTCTTGTTGCGCATATTCCGAGATTTGTTGAATTTTAATTATACTTAGATTGAAGTATGTATTTTGGTTTATGAGATTGTGTATCTGCATCAGTTTCTGTTTCAGTCGTCGCAACTAAAGGGGCTCAAACCTAAGCTACTGTCAGCGCTCCTGATAACTCAATTTGCTTAATTTAATGTATAAGAGCTTAGTGTATGATATTTGCAGGTTTTCTAAAGCTTTCCTGTCACAAATTCCCATGTTCCCTTAGATGATGCTGCAGTATTCAAGGACAGGAAGTGTAAGTATTTTGAAAAGCTCGATTCTGGTAGGGGTTGTATATATTTTATGGCATAGGTTAATCACAGCTCGTTTGGCACGTGCTATTTGATACTCAGCTTGCTCGGTGAAATTAAAGTTTGAAGTGCATCGTTTGCCTAGATCCCAGTTGCTTAGCTTCACACATATAAGTTCACTGTTTAGTTTTACATACTCTTCAGGGATTATACAACCGTGTGACATAATGCATGATTTACTAGCTGAGAAATTTAGCATCAATATGTTACACCATTTTTCAAGTGAATCGAGTTCTTCTTGAACGAACAGCATTGCGATATTGAGTTCGTGCCGTCGAAGTTTATTTAATCTTTATTTAATGTTTTATTTATTTATTTATTTAATTTTTTATTTTATCTATTTTTCTCTTTATGTCATCGGCGAAGAAAAATGACGTGTAATGTTTATGAACACCGTGGTATCGTTACTAGAAAGCAAGAAAAGCGAACGACCAACTACACTCCCTTGGATTACACCAATACCGATTGAGCGTGTGGAGGTGTTTCGATTACCCAGATAGACTATCAGGTAAAGACCATTTAGGTATGATGTCAACCAACCAAATAGTGGGTATCTTATTCTAAACAATTCGATTATTTTCAGAAGCCCTTTATGGGGCACGCTGTCGGATGCTTTCTGCATATCCAGGAACAGTAATATAAATGGATATTTCGTATCAATGCATTTGTGATATAACCCAGGTACTGCATCTGATACGTTGTACAGTAACGTTTGTCGAAGACCCCATGCTGGGATATGTTAAGTAACCCATGATGATGGATAAATTCCATGGTTCCACCTTTAACTAATTTTTCGCGTAATCTAACCATGACGGGATTATGATGGATAGGTCGATAATTATTGACGTGCTGTTTGGGCCCCCCTTTTGACGAAGAACAATAAGCGATATTTTTCACTGATCCGGAAAGTAGTTAGAACTATGGACAAGGTGTACACGTAAACAAAAGCAGTGGTATGTCAGGTCCACTAAGTTTAATAACTGATGGCGGGATGCCGTCATAGTCAGTTTTGAGCGATGGTTTGATGGACTTTATAGCAGCTTAGATGGGGAAAAGAGAAATCTCGACATTATCTATGCCTCTTGTTGTAAGTTCCGGGCAGCAAGGTATAGGTTTCAGGTTCCACGTTCATGGAATCAGGGAAAAATGGGCTAAACGTATCGCAAATAGCAGGACGGTTGTTAAAGTGGCGACCCTCCTCATCAATAAGTTTGTAGTTAAAGACGGTCGACTGTTAGTCCTACGACGGAGTAATTTGGCCAGTTCATTTCCTTTGCATGTCACGTGCTAAGTTTTCTCCTCTTTATTTTCAATCCGTTTCCTTTGTAAGCGTTTGATGCAGGCGATGGATTCGTGCAGCTGTAATACTAGTGCGAATTCATTATTTTTTCTGAATTCACCAAGTAGTTTTCTCGCTTTCAAGGCACTCAGAGTGTCGCTTATATTCATAGGACATGGAATGGCACGTTTAGTATGCGGGACATGTACAGTTAGGAAGTGATTGATCTGGTAGCAGAAATGTTCTACTGCAACGTGGGCGCTAGTGGTGCTTAAGAACTCATCCCAAGGACTAGATCTGCCTTCCGAAATACTCCCAGTCAATCCTTCGTTTAGTATGCTGCGAAGGTGATTCGAGTTTGGTATACGTTTCCAACTAAAACGAAAGGGGTAGCATGTAGTGGTCCCTACCCGGAATGTTGTCTAAGATGTCAATTTGTGCGTCATGAATCCCCAGGGTGAAGATTAAATCCAGTATGTTGGCAGACCTAGTTGGGCAGGTAACGCAATATGTCCAACCCTCAACTCTGATAGCCGATAAGAAAGATCTGTGCAATGATGAGAATATCGGTGGTAACCAAGTAATATTCAGTAGATGGAAATCGCCAGCTATTATCTTTAGACAGTGTGGTAACACCCATGGGAATTCAAAAGCCGACGAGATAATTGCGCTATGTTTGGCTGTCGCTTTCGGAGGGATGTAGATGCAACTGAGAAGTATTGTAGAGGAGGCTGTAGCGACTGATAGCCACAGAGATTCTGGGACATTGCTAAACGGTGGGTCATCGATGAACTCTGCTCTGAAATTCCGATGGAGATATACAATATACCCGCCTCCTTACTTTGTGCTACGATCTTTTTGAAATATATGGTAATTAGGGATATCTGAAATGGCATTCATTTTATCAAGGGAGCAACATGTTTCTGTGACGAAGATTACATGTGGAGTGCTCAGCTGAGTAAGCATGCGCACAAAATTCAGAATGATTTCATAGATCTTGCGTTAATTAGTATAACTTAAATTGTGTAATGCAAAAGAACTTTTGCAGGGAGAACTTCCGAGGATTGTGAATCAATAATGACAGGCATATACGTTAAATAAGGGAGTGATGGAAAGAAACCCATCAGGGTAACGCTTAGATGTAAGGGCATTTTTCGTGTTAGTAAGACCGGGTGGGCGGAAATCACTGATGTCCGAAAGCTGGGTTGGAATTTGTCCCATCCTGAGCTGACCGTGACATATGGATGACCCGCCAGAAGAGTGGAACAAGTTAGGCTGTCTCTGCTGGCTAAACTTTGATCATCTGCCGACACAACCTCGATAAATTTTGTAAACTCAAGTTGACCTTCAGAATAGTTATATGTATCAAGCATTTTAACACCAGTGGATAAGAAGTGCAGTCATTAAAGTAAACTAGGCAGTTTCAAAATAAACTTTTACAGTTTGCACCTACGAAATATATTATAATCACTTGGCTACCAGTGTTTGAAATATATGCAGCGAACTTCAGTTTCTTCCTTCAAGGAAATGCGTCAGTAGACGACAGGCATCCTTTCAATCGGATCGCCCTATTTACTTTTAAACAACGACGTGAGTTGAACCCGTAATTTTTCTTTAAATTGAGTATATTTGCCTCCTGCTTATAGAACCTAGTCTTGCAGATTAATTCCATTCAGCTTTGTAGTCTCTATAAGGGTAATAGGTGCATCCAAGTTTGTAGTGTGCTTCGATTTTCTCATTTGGAAAATTGAGATTGGAGTGTTGTGCTTGTAATTTGAAATGGATTATGGAAGAAGACTCTTCGCAGTCGCACTCTTTTAGGTGCCCACTGCGCAAGCACTATATATTCGTTTCACGCCTCTAGGAATATTAGCCGTTGGCATTTCCATGTGAATTAAATTATGATGCTAGCTGACCATGGTTTAGTCATGGGAATTTCGGAGCTGACTTCGCCATTCCTGTCCCATGCATGGCAGAAATGCGCACAGCAGTGGAGTATTGGTATCCGCGCAATATAACTAGCAGTTTCCTAGTCAAATTTCTTGCTACCAACCTCTTGCCCAATGGTGTTAACTACTAGCGTGGATATGGTAAAGGTTAGATCTAATCGCAGAGAAACCGAATGGAATGAACACACATAACAATTTCAGAAAGTTTGAAAAGACCATTAGGTATTTTTCGAGATATACGATACCTGCTTGACTAAATGCGGTAACGGAGAATTTCCATATGGCTATGTGATGCTATCAATGCTAATAGATCAAATTTTGTCATTTTAATTGCAGTTTTACCTGGCATCTCGTCATCAACGGTGTTTACGGTACAGCTTAGAAGCATTTCTGCGACATTCTCATAATTACATTCGTTGAGCAAGTAACATTCGTGACTCAGTGTTCTTCAGTTTTCCAAATGGATGTGTTTTGGAACAATGGAAAAATAGTTTATTACGGGTAAAAAAGCATCGCTTAACAAGTCCCGTGGGATGGAAATTATTGCGAAAATCAGTTGCATAATAAAGTGAAAAGCGTTGTGTTGGACTCAACATAGACTCATGTGGAATAGCGGAGATGTTCGCGTTTTAAACCTATAGTTGTGCTTTTCTATTGTCAGCATATCACATTGTTTTATTCCGTCACATTTCACGTATCAAAAAAGTAAAATTAGCAACTGCAAATCTGGTCTCACTCAACCAATTTAAATTAGGCGAATAGAATGTGCTGGGAAAAGTGTAGGATTTTGTTGCAACTCAACTGGTACGAAAACGTCTATCATGGTAAATATAGGTGGCAATGTTTAGCTGGAACCATCTAAGGACAACATGCGGATCCAATGATAAAGACATTCCAAGTAGAGCGTTTATGCAGCGCAACAGCGAGACGCTTGGCCAATGACGATGCTAATTCGCAGGAGTTGCACCATTACGAAAATGTCTTAAGGAACATGAACAGCAATCCGGTTCTATAATGTAGAAATTTAGCATCAGTCTTTATTGTGTTCTTTCTCTACAACGGTTGCTATACTAAGAATTTTCCATCAGTTGAGTGTTATAAGTTTACATGATGCATAATGCATGAGCGTTTTCTTGAAAATAAAATGTTCCTCACAATTGTCTTTAATAGCTTCATGCGAGAATGGTCACTGACCAATACATGCAAACTCTCTGAACTATGGCCTCTATTACAATATGGGTTTGTTGTATCAATCGCTAATGAACTAATACACGTAATGAAAGATTTGTTTGTCTTGAAGACAAGCCAAATTCGATTTCATTTAGCAAAATAAGTGTTAATTATGACACCAACAAATCAGAGGTTACAACTGGTACGAGAGACACAAAGAAATTGAATTACAAAACTGCCCATAAAATCAATTCATAATTAATGAGGAAACTGATAATAACCTAAACTGTTTCACGAAATTTTCCCTATTTTGCCAACTCAATAATGCAGCAGCAATTGGTGGGAATTTATAGGATAGCGTCAACTCCAAGGACAGTAAATAAAGAATGCTTTAAAAATGGACTTTAAAGTCGCAAACATAATTGGCCTCGTAATGTGTATTTAGGACGGTACGTAACAACGGAACATAAGTCCATTACAACTTAGTAAAACGGTGCTTCGTATTTACTGAAGTCTAGCTCTGATGTTTGCTCGCCTCTTACAATCCCATGGGGAAGACAAAACTGGCATGCTTACGGTTCTGAAGTGGATTTAGGTGACAAGATCCGTACCCAACATTAACCGTTTTTGCTCAATGGAACGTTAAATGGATACTACACCCGACTGCAAATGAACGAATGTTACGATGCCATCTTTGACTCCAGAGTGACAGTGTAGTCAAAAATCAAAACTTTTTGGAACCTTAATAAAATTTATCACAGGTACAAGTTGTTTCGGATCTCTTAGTCGGGGCAGATGAAAAGCTTTCCAAACATAAACAAGAAAGCATAAATTAACCAAAGGAATTCGGATCGGTACGATCTAAGGGATGTTGCCTCCAAACGATGTACAATAGAGCTGATGCTGGAGATAAAACAGGTAGTAATATGCGTCATAATTAGCGTTCGATAAAAAGAGTTCACTTAGAGCATTGAATTAAGTTGCATTCTACAGGAATAGCAGAAATAAGAAATGTAGCAAACCGCAATCTTCAATGTCCTCTACAACTTCGTATTAATAGCTTAATATTATATCGTTTTACTAACTACACTATGGAGGAAGGTGCATTTTGACAAACGACCTGAGTTGAACTAAGCTTGGTTTAGGAAAACGGCTACAGCGGCAGCACTTGTGGGATCTTGGGCTAGTGTACTCAGTCTGCTTTGATACACAACTGCGTTTGCTATTAACTGCGTCTTCTGATTCACCGCATGATGACAGCATTACTAAATGGAACTCAGCCGAACTCAACTATTTTTGTTCGGACTATGCAAGCTGCACAGCAGAACAACTAGATTCATCCACCAGGTTTTATATAATGTTCGAATGCTCACTCCCAATTTAATGGTAGCATGTGGGGCGAATATGTGAACAGTAGTTTATACTGCATCCACAAATATTAAATCACGTAATCTTACTTCATGGTGTAACCTGCGTGCGCTTTACGAGCTGACTTTAATCAGTTTGCATTCGTAATGGGAATTCGAGTTTTCTGGGTAGATATTAACAGCTCAACACAGCTCCTAATCTGTTGATTATTATTAATATTTTTAGAAACAAGTTATAGGATCAGAATGTGGATATTGCCGTTTTTACGACGGTGTGATGTTTTGATCTCGAGCTGTAAATGTTTTCCATTTCACCTAATTTAATAAGGTTTATGAATTACTTGTTTAAAACAAGAATAAGCGACTCGATCACTTGTAAATCAATCATTTAACAAAAATGTATCTTGCCCTATTTTAGTGGTTGATTCAGTCTATGGTAGCGGACAAGAATACGTTGCTCATACTTACGTATTTTGCGGGTATACATCTAAACTTTTAACTAGTTAAGCCAGATCATTTAATGTGAGGGAGTATCGTTAACACATTCGGAATGGTGAGATAAGCATCTATATGAGTGTTGAAAGTGACAAGCTTTAGGTTTTTGTGTGCTTGTATGTATAGATGTTTCCACTGTTTAGCTTAGCTCACTAGAATCTGTTGGGTCGTATTTTCATCGTCGCGTTTTTAGTTTAGAAAGATTTCCTCATTATTTGTGAGATGGATTGTGATGCTAAGCTGATAACAGCTGAATTGAACGGATGCTTCTTCGGCTTATCTCAACAGTCTCAGCAAACCTGAGGAATCGCAGATCACATAAGCCCAATACTCTCCAGTGTCGCTAGCACAGAATTGTTTTGATTATCAAGGAACTCGGCGGCCTACGCAAGCGTTGTAATTATAGGTAGTAGGCTACAACTTAGTCGCGAGGCATCTGCTCGCATGGAGTCGGGTCAAATTTGACTTTATGTTTTACTAGGAGAGCGTACACACTTATGACCCATGATCGAGGATATGTCTCCGCTTTGATGGGTCGTTTTTGCAAGCATTAATTTTACGTTATTGACCTCATTGATCGCAATGAGGCTGGACCTTGCCGTGGTGCGATGGTTTGTGTGCCTCAGTGATCCATTGAGCTATACTGGGTGGTGCATTTTTACACCTTCAGATTCACTCATACCAGATTCGTCAATGGTTAGAGACCAGACAAAATCAGCCTCCTGGTCCTCCAGGTTGGGGGTTTGAATGAAAGTGGCTCCTTATTCCCTAAAACGGACTCCTTGTAGCTTAGTGCCAAACCCGCTGCCTTGCGGACAGGTTTGTAAACCAAAGGCTTTGGATGAGAACCCTAATCGTTCTCCTGTCTAGGCCTGGGCAACCTGACAGTATCCTGCCCACGCAAAACTGTGAATCCCACTTCAAAAAAATTTCTGATACTCTGGCCACCGCAGAGGATAATCAACGGTGCCCTATCTGCTGCATCGAGCAGGGTTGATAGGGGTTTGAATACTACTGCTCAAGCCCTCCCGTCTTCTTATTCCCTTTCTTACGCTTTTTCACCCTTATCGTCCCATTCCAGCTGCACTTTTTTCTCCCTGTTTTTGGCCCCCAATTCTCAGCCCTCCCCCACCTTGCTTCAATAGTCGCTTGTCTTTTAGCTTCAACTCACATGTGAACGCGGAGCGTCATTCATGCTCTGTCAACAGGCCCATGTCCAAGTAAGCGGCCCATTCCAGTTCATCGGCATCCATTTGGAGCCCTCGATCCTCCCTCAGATTGGATTACCTCAACGTTCGCACACTGCTTCAGATCGGTCAACAGGCAGCATTTGCCCGAACATTAGAGATCCTCTCCCTCGATATCTGCCGCTTATCGGAGACCCGCCTGCAAGGCCCGAGCTCTGTGCTCACTCTGCGATCCCCTTCAGGTGACACTAGCAGCACTTTCTCATTGCGCCTATCCGGTGACGATGCATCTTCGAGCACTGGCCAAGCCGGTGTTGGTATTGCCCTGCGTTTCCGGGCTGAAACTGCTCTGGTTGATTGGATTCCAATCAGTAGCCGGATATGTGCGGTCCGATTGGCTGGCTCGTTCAAACTTCGAAGTCGCGTGGGACTAACAGGTGTCTATTCGTTATCGCTGCCTATGCACCGACAAACTGTAACGATGAATCGGTAAAAGACGACTTCTATCGTCAACTGAACGAGCTCCTTAGCCACAAAAGAAGCTCGGACACTGTAGCGCTGGCTGGGGATCTGAACGCTCAAGTTGGAAACTTATCCACAGATGTGCTTCATCTGGGCGACCAACATGGTGTAGGCTCACGTAATGATAACGGTGATCGGTTACTTAATTTTCTGAGCATGCTCGCTTATTTCCTGTGAGCACTAACTTCCGACACAGCACCAGCCGGAGGGTGACTTGGCGCCCACCAGCCTCGAACCGGCTATGGACGCAAATCGATCACATTGCTATCAGTTGCCGCTGGAGAGGCTGCATCCAGAACTGTCGCTCGATTTGGAGCACAGGTGTGGACACTGATCATGCACTTGTATGTGCTGACCTGCGGATGCGCTGTGGCGGACGCTCAAGACGACGTTATGAGCGCACTGACACCAGCCAACTGGCAAAGCCAGCTGTTCTGAATGCCTATAAAAGTACGCTGTCATGCCAGTTGGATAAACGCTCACTAGATGCAATTGAAGCTCAATGGTCTCATATTCACCAGACCTTACTTGCAGCAGGATAAGCCTCATGTGGTATGTCTAATAGACAACATGGACATTGGGTCTCTTCACAGTCTCTGGAACCTATAGATGCTCGCCTGCATATTCCGGCTGGAAGCGAACACAATGAAACTCGCAAAGAGCTCCGCGCGAAACTCCATGCTAGCCTGAAGAGAGACCGCGAATCTTGGTGGTCTCATGGTGCATCAGAAATGGAAATGGCCGCTGCCCTTGGTAACCATCGTAAGTTATTCCGTCTGATACGGGAAACGGGCAGCAGGAGACCTGATGTTATTGAAACAATTTGTGACGAGGGTGGACAATCTATCCACAACTCGTCAAAACGCTTGGAGCGTTGGGCTGAGCAATTTGAAAGGCAATTTAATCTGTCGGGATAGTTAGATTTCTCGGCGGCCAGTGATCGCCCCGCTCCGTGGGCTGTCCCTTGCGATTCACCCTCTCGCTCAAAAGTCGAACGTGAGATCGGACTGTTGAAGTTAAATAAAGCAGCGAGACCTGATGAACTTCCTCCAGCCCTCTTCAAATTCGGGAGACCTGCTCTTGTGAATAATTTACACGAATTGCTAGTTAAACTATGGGAGCAGGAAACTGTCCCAACTGACTGGAGCCGCTCCGTCATAATCCCCAATTTCAAGGGAGGCTCACGATCGGAATGCGGCAGCCATGGAGGAATCAGTCTGATCTCCATCGCCTCCAAATTGCTTACCTCTGTCATCCTTCACAGACGGACTGGCAATCGTGAAAGCCAGATTCGTGAACAGCAAGCCGGGTTTCGTCGAGGTTGTGGCTGCGTTGACCACATCTTCACCTTGCGTCAGTTGTTGGAGAAACATCACACATATTGGCGGCCCACCGTTGTCGTGTTCCTCTAAATCAAATGTGCTTTCGATTCTGTGGATAGACTTGCATTTTGGGACTTTCTACTAAGGAAAGATGTGCCCGAGAAATATGTAAATATTATCCGAGCATTATATGCGCGTAGCTCGGGCAGACTGAGGGCTTACGGCAAGTTGTCGTCGCCCTTTAATATCTCCAGCTGTGTCAGACAAGGATGCCCGATGTCACCTTTCCTCTTTAACTTCGCTGTTGACGAAATCCTGGAAATTGTGTTCACAGGACACGACTTAGAAGGTGCCTCTGCTCCCAGGAGAATGACTTCTTGACTTAGAGTATGCTGATGATATGGCCCTAATCTGTGACAGCTCCCAGACGTGCGAAGCGACACTGGACAGATTATCCCCAGTTGCCCGTCACTTCGGGCTTTGCTTCGCACCCTCGAAGTGCAAATCATTCTTCCATGTTTGGTCTGGACCGCCTCCTGCGCTGACCCTTCGTGGGGATCAGCTAGAATTCGTTCAAAACTCAACTACCTGGGAAGCTATATTAGCGCCCGTTGGATTGAAGATGAGATCACGAACCGTATAACAAATGCTCGAGGCGCTTTTGCTAAACTTCGCCACTTATGGCGGCGGCGGGACATCACTCTCACCCTGAAGGGTAGAGTGTACAATGCGGTAGTACTTTCGACCCTACTGTACGGTTGTGAAACCTGGCCGCTTAAAGCAGCGGACTTGAAGAGGCTAGTTACGTTCGACCACCAGTGCCTTCGCAATTTAGCTCACATCTGGTGGGAACACCGCGTGAGCAACGCGCGTGTTCGACGCCTAGTTTACGGCACAGGAAAATAAAGTGAACCGCTCAGCACCGTTATTTCACGCACCAGGCTCCGATAGCTCGGCCACGTGTTACGCATGCCAGCCCACCGACTCCCGCGACGTGCGTTGTTTGCGCGCCGTGGGTGTGGATGGAAAATATGAGGGGTGGCCAAGCGATGACCTGGTCGAGAGGAATGAAGGCCCTCACTTCTGAGCTGGCCTCGGTTTGAGTGCGTCGGCTTCCTGGTCGGGGTCCAAAAAACTATGGAAACGTTTGGTTGGACACACTTTCTGACATAGCAGGAAGCCGACATCAGTGACGTTCGTGCTGTGAGTTTCTTTTCCCACCTCATCTCTCTTAGCCTCCCCATCATACCATGATCTCATCATTTAGCCTTATATAATTTTGCATAGCAATTTTTTATGCACAGTAGCAGTCCGGTAGCTTACTGGAACGATGCCCATCCGTTACCGATAGCTCAGCCGGCTTGCACAATTTGCTTTTTTTCGCCTTTTTTCTATGTTCTGCGGCACAGTAGATGAGGTGTTCCCCACCTCTAGCTGACGTGCATGATGATGATGATTGATCACACGAGAAGGAATAAGTCTTTCCTCACCTCGAAATGGATTCAATGGAGTAGATAATACCCTGAGGACTAATAGACTTGCTAGTAAATCAAAACAACATAGCACCGAAGCAACAGGGCTTTTGACATTATTGGTCAAGTAATACCAATCATCGGACGCAGCGTCGCCATTGGCCCGAAATAGCTCATAGTGGGACCATCACTGGTGCCATCTATCTCAAAAAATCAAAAGCTTTTGATGGATTGGATAACTGCATATTTCTTTCCACGCTTCAAGCGTATCCTGTTCTCTGATAGATCAGCAATTTTATATTGCTTCAACGACTTCTGCTTTACGCTCAATGCTCATGTTCTGATCCAATTGTGGTAAACGTTGGTGCCACGAAATGGGCATTTTTGAAGCCGCACTGGTTAGTGATTTTCAATAGCGACCTCGTCAATGTCATCCAGTCAATTTTACTGCTATTATCCGACGACGTTTAAGATACGGCAAACAATTAGCCGTAAGGATGACCATGATATGCTACAGCAAGTATTAGACCGCAGAGTTGATTAGTCAAATATACTTCCATTTAACGCGGACAAGTGCAAAACTGTACACATACCTCATAAGCAAACTTAGAGTTGTAAGCATGGAGACTTCCATTAGAAAAAAGCCGCACAGTAGCGCACTCTTGAAGTGGTGATTTAAGTCGGTACCGGCCGTTCGGCACAGTGCTTGAATGTCTTCAAAACCGCAAACCAATTTCTTGGTCGCTTAGTGAGGGCATTCGGAATTTCGACCCCTCCATCTTCCCCAATTGCTTGAAGAGTATGTGAGGCCTCAAGTAGTGTACGCGGCCTGGGTCTAACAACCTCAATGAAAACGCAATCTAATTGAACTGGAGACCGCAGAGTAAACAGCAACTAAAAATCTGAAGAGATTATTCCAACTGCCATAATTTCTCCGAATGAAATCCATATTGTTGTAGAGCGGAAGATATCGCCATCCACTGAGGCACCACATTCTGGCGTGGCTTAACTTGAAGGGCCCGGTCACACATGCTGCCATCTCCTGAAACAGTCGCAACACATACTTGACTGGTCATCAGCCGTATCTCCCCACCCAAAACACTCGGCTTGACTGAATTTGGAATCATATTTCCTTTCAAACTTTTTTAACCTTGGAACGTTCTTTCTAGCTTTTTCACTTCCGTACATACGGTAGCCGTATTTTTACAAAACAATCGAGGGCGCATCGCACCGCCTACATTATGTGATTTGATTTCTGTTCTCTGAGTGACTACAAGACACAGACAAACATTGTGCTCCTCCTTTCCACCGAAACCGGGTTAAACAGTTATACTTGGTCTTGACGTGGATAATATAGGCAGTCTAGAATTTAGGGTACTTTAGTTGTTTAAAAATATACAAAACACCCCACCGGGTTTGTTAAACCCTGGCTTTTATATACCTGTCGCACAATTGTTTCATTATAAAATGGTCAAATTGCCTCCTGGAAAACATAACTTCGGTTAGGAAACACCAAATTTCCTTCAGAATTATAAGTTACAGTCTTTGTAACGGAGTTGACAAAAAGTCCCTTCAATCAGGATCACGGTCTACGTTCCAATCACCCAGCGTTATTGCAAAAAGACACTACAAGTACAAAAAAAGACATTTCTACGGAAGTATCATAGATATTTTGATACCAAATTATAGTCATACTTTGAGATTTTTCGTTGCGGCAGTAGCTCGCACTTGCGGTATGTTTCCGTAACGATATGTTTGCTAAATAATGTTTATCTGCCATGTCTGATAATATTCATTAGACGCATGAAAGTTTTAGTAATTTATTTGACCGTTTATGAAAGTGATTTTTGTTCGCCTGCAATTGTATTTCACCAGCTTCAAATCAGTAAGTTACAGACGGAGACTTGTGAAGACCGTAGTTAGCCGTGTCAGCACAATTCGTTTGACCAAATTCCTGGACAAATAGCCACCGTTAATTAGTGTAACGCTTTTGACGGACGGCTGCCCTCGCAGAATTAACGAAGAACACCGCCAGGAACGAAAGACTTGGTGCACACGGAAACATAGAATAAGTTTTATATCGTTTTACAAGTAAAAAAGGATATACCTTTACTGAGCTAACCGGTGTATAATCTGGGGCAGGTATTCTCAGCCTTTGTTAAGCCGTGGCCTCCTTTTGATCCTTTCCGTTTCTCATGGCCCCCCAACATTGTCGCTAAAATTTGAACAATCCGACCCTCCGAACAGACGTAACTCTATGATCTTTACTGACCTTATAAGCACCATGCATCATAAAGGCTAAAATTGTATTCCTTGGATCAAATCTATCCCTCTTACTAAGCTACGATTCATTTTACAGTATGAAGATAATATTCCATTTACCGCGAAACCCAACCACATATTCGTAAGTGCAAACACGTAATCATTAATATTTGACCTAGCATTTCACTTTAGTTTTATAATAACTGTAAAGCATGGATTTAAAAAGCTCTGTCAAAATGGGAATTGTTATTCTTGAGCGTGATACTTTTGAGCTAGCTTGCTTTTGCCCAGCTCCATACTTGACAGCGGAATTCGAAGATCTCCGATTGCTGTGGTATCCCACCTAATTTTATATTTGTTAGAGAAACCACTCAATGGAATCAACATTTAACCATTGCGTTGATATAAAAGCAAACCATGATATATCAGCTGTTTCATACAATATAGGATATGTGTTAGTATTATCATATCTTATTCAAAAAGCCCAATTATATTGCTTGAATATAAATCTTGCTGATACGTCAATTGAGGCTTTCTGTGGTCCTTTCCTAGATGTAAGCTGGATTTATAATTGCAATCGGGATTTCTATTTTTAATTAGCTCATGCTACCTATATTTTATGCATCGTTACAGTTGTTGGAATTGACTGACATAGACAATCAAATCATCATTCATCTCCTTGTGACTGTAGCGAGAACTAAGAACTGTGATAATTTTCGACGTCCCATGATTTGAACATTCACTACCAGCATTTTAAGAAAGTGAAAAGTAGTTGCTCTGCTTGAGGATAGTTTACTCAACTTACCCTAGTGTTTTATTTAGGAAGATAAGTTCCCCAAAACGAGCCAGAAAATACAGGTATGGAATAAATTTTAATATTTTCTCTCAAACAAAATTTCAGTAGAGATGGTAATGAAAGTGTAATAGAGTGCCACAAAACATTGAAACATTTGGCCCTTAGTGAGCCTTCTAAATCTGGATGCATGAACAGAACCTGGTAATCTGCACTGTTATCTTATAAATACTGGTAGAATTGTAATTGACCTGGGTCTGTGCTATTAAACAGTCGGGCTTCAATATTTTTAGCGCCCTCCAAAGTTCTTAGTTAGCAAGTGTTCCCGGTGAAGCATACAGATAATTGTATTAACACAAGGGTGAACAATTGTAGAGAGAATAGAATCTTTCCATCTTCCGACCATTGCGGCGGCACCAACTTTTACACAAGCTACTTGTTTTGGATTGTGATAGAGATTCAGTAAGTTAGTCATTAACAATCGCGAATATTGACCGGCTTTTTGCGAGATTTATAATAACCACGGGAAACAGTAACTCTCCCATTAATTCCTTATCACTAAACAACCGGATATATGCCACTAGAAGAGTGTCTTTATCAATTAAAGTAGATTTATCCACCTGCAACGGAAGGTTTCTTGAGTGTACTAATCTACTGAGGTGCTTTGTATGTTTTAAGCTATTTCATCTATCCGCCTGGATACCGTTGACTTGTTGAGTGAAGCACCTTTCATTGCTTCTTGAGAACTTATGTTCGTAGCGTTGGACAATATTATTGCTACCGAAGGTAAGATAACAGTTTCGCCAACATTAATTTGAGTGGAATTTTCAGCACTCAAATCGCTTGTTTTATAAGACTCCTAACATTTTTGACCGATGTTTACCATGTCGGAAACCATTTTGTTTAAAGTGGTAACCTTTATGAACTTTCAAGCAGCTTTCTGAAATGATCTACAGACTTTCCGTTTTCTTCCCTCTGAACATCTGTTATTTTTCTGTTCTGTATTCAGATATACAGCTTTCCCATGAAAGTGTCAAGAACAACCATGCACTAACTCGTAGTCAATAAAATATGGAGAACTCTCGATATTATCGAATAATAGCAACGAAGCAGAGCAGTTATGTGAAACAGGGAACTATCCAAACTCAGTAGAATAGTATTGATATTGTGAGACAAAATATTTTGCATTCTTTTGATTATTGATTTCCCATAAGATTAATTTTAGCCGTTTTAGAATACATTAAACACAGCAAAACAATTTACCCTATAAGTACCTTAAGGTCATAACGCTTGTATAAATGCTGTATTAAGTTCCATCTAAATAGTTTGGATACACTCGCAAACAAACAGCTCATTTGAAGGGCAATCAATAAATTTCATCCTTATTTTTAGTTGACTAACGACATAATTTATCCGAGGCCTACTATTACTCTGATAATTTACTCCTTAACTATTTAACATCTTCAATTAGGGAATTGTTTCTGAAACGCATACAACACATCACGTATTATAAAAATACCCAGCATAAGCTAAATAACATGATGTTTCAAACACAGGGATAATTTCATCATGTGGGGACTTTTATCACAGCTCTTCTTGCTTTTCTGTTTCATATTAAAATACCTAGCATTTCAGAGACGATGTCCTTCCATTAGAGGACGTTTATCAACATTTCCGTAATCCGTATATGCTCAACTCTGCCGTTTGTTTTACCTGATAGATTGCCAACATATTTTGTAGCGTAGTTTCATGGATCATACATTTATCTGTCTCGCTCGTTCACCAAATGTCAAATGTCTAAATCATGATATAGTTAGCATGCTGTTAATTGACACCATCTGCGATTATGATTATTACAAGGACTTCCCGCAATTCTTTAAATACGTTCCGAACTAACAATGCAGCATGTGACAGGACTACTTATGAGACCGAAATAATTCATAGACTACAAATTTTATTAGCACTTGTGAAGTAATGGGTTGTTTGCAATCACAGAACGCTGCGCTATTATTTGCCTAAATAAGGTGTGCAGTTCATTTATGCATTCAAAAGGTTAGCATTAACGTATTCCGCAGCTCAATACATATTGTCAAAATAATGAACGCAATAAACTGTGACTGGCAGAACAAGAAACTGCAGATGAGCATCAAACACCACTCCGTGATTAGCAATTTTGTGATTAAGATATATCCAAGCAGAGGATTATGGTTTGAGCCATCACCTCATCACGGACAATATAACAAAAGGGCGTCTGAATTGAAAAAGCATTAAATTTAATGTATAAGCTTTGTAAATACATTGTATCATGAAAGGTTAAACCAAATCAAAGTGAAGGACGATAAGAAACAATATGATATTGTTTTCACGTTAGCAAACTACTAAAAAACGTTGATTCCGATGAAAATTTAGGGCTTAGAAACGCGAGCGAAGCTTTCAATCAGTTGGGAATCCATCCACCGAATATATCTGCCTCTGTCTTTGTACAAATGTTTAATACGTCGTGAACAAAATCGCAACCGGAGTGATATCCAATGTGCTGTCCAATATTGCAAGTTAACGACTGCTTAAAAGACATTTACAATAAAATAATGCGAGTTGTCAATAATACGATAGGAGTAATTCTCTTAGTTGGGACAGAAGGCATAGACATAACATTCCGAATTAGATTGGTTGTAACATAAAATGGAATTCATAATAGCATTGCTTTATCTCTTGATTCGTCCAGTATAGTTGTTACATTGCTACACGATAGAAGTTTTGATAATCTCGCTTTAGAATTGCCATTGGAGAGGCTGTTCATTGAAATTCCCACGCGCAACATTTCCAAACATCCAGCATAGGAAAAGCACTGCAGAAAGTGTAATTTGCTGTTTGAGGTGAATGCACATTGGCCCAAAATTCGCTCTAGTCCCTTGATGCAAGATTGCAATTATGTGCAGCAACGCATTATTATTGCTTGTTGAATATGTCAGAAAACCATTGCCTATAATTTATGAAACAACCTAAGTCGAAGAAGAAATGCATGTTACAAATACTTACGGTTTAGCTACATCCAAATACTTCAAAATTAATTGCAAACAATTCGCTATAAAACGAGCGATAATCTGAACCATTTGCACTTCAAATGCTGCACGTTTGGAACGGATAACTATCACTGCTACTTGAGTTCGGCAATTTGATGATACCGAAAGAAGAACTGGTTGATAATGTATTCACCAAAACTCAAACCCAATATTAAGGTCATGATAGGCTGCGTGAATTAGTGACTCTCATGGCCAGGAACAAGGAGGGCAACGAAGTTCACAATATTTGCAGTCTATAATTGAAAGCGAGATGCCACCTACAACTACGTCAACAATGCTGAGGAAGTAAAGTTATCGGTAAATTATTTAATCGAATTCGTGAGTTTACCTATCCTGCCAGGGTAGCCACCACATGTAATGCGTGTGGAAATCGGAGTGTCATTGATCATGTTGCGAAATAGCAATCAGCAAATAAGTTGTAATGGCACGCGTCTAGCATGAAAACAATTTGCAATGTCATAAAATCAATCTTAATAAGGATTAAGAACCATGTTGCTCTTCGCATTCTTCGTTTTTCTATGATTTTAACGGATGTGTCAGTTTAAGTTGAATTTGCATGCCTCAAGTATTTTGGTGTTTATAATCAACATCCTATTCCGATTCGATTCAGACAAAAGGGAACTCCTTTGAAGTGTTTAATTTGGAACTGGGCAAGATTGCTTCTTACATGAACAATCATATTATTCGTGATCTAGACTCGACAGAGTAGACAAGTTCGAACTATGAAAAGAGATGACACAAGAAGGTACATGTTATACACATAAGTACTGTGAATTTTTAAATATAAGAATTATTCGCCATCTTCCTTTTTTACTTTTATCCTGGCTGATTTACAACAATATGTGGCCAAGCACGCCTAGTCACATTAAAAACTTGCGCGAGGAAGAGTTTTCTGATGATAATTTCAAAAATATAAACGGTGTCTGTAATTGTATGGAGACCTAAGAATTTAAGCGCTAATTTACTCCGGAATATTTTCTACATCCTTTAGGTGCACATATCGTCTGTACTTCGAACTTCTACTCTTTACTATGTCGTCCTATGCTCTACATTATATCGCTATAAAAGCATTTAAAACTTGTTTGTTTCACAATGTCTTTTGCCTTTGTCACGCAGCTTTGATTTCATTTATCGCTTAGTTAAGTGTCTATATGTAAACATTTTACGTACGTTTGCATCCTGTCAGGTGACATATAACTTTGCTCTCTCCATATGAACTCACTTGTCTAACGTTAATTTGCCATTTTTATCATGCCCGCTGACTTGTGAATTCCAGATGTTTTGCACCATATCTCACTTTAAGATTTTCCTCCTGTTTGTGATGTCTGATTCGTTTTACCATGGCATATGTAACGGATGGCGTTTCAAATCCGTCAATTTATTGGGACACAGCATAAGTAAAGCGGAAACATCCGTTGTGTGATCTGTGTTTGATATGTTTATTAAACTCCCAGCAATGTAATCACCATGATACATGATATAATTATGCACAGACCCCAAATTATGTAATCAAAGGCCCTCAAAAAGACCTTAAAGGCATATTCACATGGTCTGCCGAAGTTCCTCTCCCAGTCAAGCCAGTGAGGTCTGTATTTATGAGCGTGGGGAAGGGGGTTGACCACCGAACCTACACCCTTGACGGCCAACCGCTATATCCCACACCATCCCTGAAGGACCTAGGTGTACTCTCGCGCTACGATTTGAAGTCTGTGGACAATAGGAACAGGCTATATCGGAACGGACTGCACGTGCCTTTAAAGTTCAAGCGTAGTATCGGCACGTGGTTTGAAGAGGTTGCCACTCGCCTGTTCTGTTCCATCATTATACATATGCTAGAGTACGGTTCGCCTGCCTATTATCCTATTAACCGAGGAGAGGCGCAACAGATCGAACGGGTGCAACACGTTGCTACCAGGCTCATCCCGAGTATTTGTAGCTTGGGGTAGGAAGACCGATGCGAGAAAATAGGGCTCCTCAACTTGTCCTACCCTCGTGTGTGAGTCGACCTAATTTTGACATACCCTATTCCACATCTAGGTGACTTACCACGTTGTGTTCAATGCCACACTTACGAGGGCAATGAAGTACACGTGGACACATATAAAAACTTGTCGTGCCGGATGTGAAACGTGTTCCCCGTCCATTGTGCTTCGAACGGAGAGTGGTAAATTTTTGGAAAAGTTTTCCTGTACAAGTGATGGGGGCAGCATCTGTGCAGCAGTTCAAAACTTTGTTAGATTTATATATTTTCGCTACTCGATTCAGAGAACATTTGCACACTTACGATGAAATGCCACATTTGGGAGTCCTGCAATACCGTGAGTCAGATATTTTAAATGTTACCTGAGGACGATAACGATATTCACGGCTGACCATTTTCCTAACCATTTTCATTATATTTCGAAAGAGTTGTACATAATTCATTTCTACTTGCTCAATAATACAGTATTCTCTATTCGCCATTTACTCTATTTCCTCGGCGAATTATGCAAACACCCTACTATTTCATATTTCTCTTAACTGAGGACGAATAAAAATGTTGCTCTTAAAGTTCAGCTTGTTTTTAACCCCATATACACACTGCATTCCAACGGGAAAGATGGTATTGTATTGAATGCACCTTCTCTAATCCACTTACGCACAAACACACACAAGTTTGCGTGTATATGATTCGTTGTGGATATATTTTGTTCTACCACGGTTAAGTGTAAATTTGATTAGGTGCAATGGATATTCATTTCACGCGTCTCTGTCAGCTATCTATCCCACAGAAACCCATAGCGGCTTGTGGACCCTGACATTTCCCTTGTCTCAGTTCCCACATGGCAGAGGGAACAGATGAAGCATGAAGGCTATAATATAATCAGGGTGGTCGCAGCAGCTAAAACTTTGAGAGTGTTTTGCAATTCTGCTAACTGATGGACCTAGTCGAATTTACAACACACACCTCAGTAATGCAATTTAAACCTACTTTATGGTTTAACTAAAGGTGTGCTTCCTAGTTCCTTGTAAAGTCAGTTGAATTGGGAATTTGCCTCACTAGTTTATGCACTGTAAATCATGGGTTAAAACGCCTAATATCCCACCGGTTATTCACTTTACCATTCCGTAACTTATTCATAAGATTGACTACTATTAAAAATCTAACGACTGCCTGTCAAATCAATGTTTTTTTTAAGAACAGCTACCTACTGCAGTTAAATACGCTAGTGCTGCTTGCTTCCTGTCATGCACAATGTTGCGCAGCAGAATGATATACTTCATAGGTGACCAGTCATCACAGTTTGCGACTTGTATTGTAGGTTTTAAACATCAATATATCATTTTTATCGATAAAGGTTTAGTGGTTCTTGGTCTCTGACCAAACGATTTTTACCATAAATGTTTCATCCATACGAATGAATTCCTTTAAACATAACGCTGCTAGCAGCTAACTACTGTAGTAGTTGGCGGGTTTCTGTTCAGTATAATTACAAACCCCAGAAAAACTATATAGGTTATGTTGCAGTAAATACGTTATTTCGTATGCCGCCAGCCTGGAGCGAATTCTAATGGCAGATTATCTCTAAGCAGGAAAGCTGCTTCTTGATCAGGAAGTACAGTGATTTTTCATACAAATATTTTGGCTACTTAGATAACGTGAAACCGGAGCTAGCTCTATAGATCATGTAGAGTAAGGTCGCAGAGTGCGTTTCATTCACATGTTTTGATCAAAAACCTACTGATGCTATAATTCAAATAAATAACGACCAGTCAAGTCTGCTCTGAGCAGTGGGAAAGATATTTACGGGAAAATCCATTTAATGAATATTATCTTTCAGGGATTTAGGCAGTGTCCATTGAATAGAAGCTAGTGCATTTTCCATTATATGTGGAGCATTTCTGAAAAAAATTCAAACCTTTTCAGTCGGATCATCTGTGTTTTTGCTTAATTATATAACCCGCATCTTTCAAAACTACGGGGTGGCAATTTGTACAATTTTGTAAGGAAAATTATGTGAAATACTAAAGAAAGTTTAAATGCTGATTAACTCAGCGAACCTATAATTCCACTGCAAATGCATCATTGGCATATCTTACCATTCATTTTCCACATGATTTGATACATGGACTTGATAAAGCAAAACGGTTCGAGGTGATAAAATTATGCATTTTGATTGGAAATTTGGTTCTGTATTTCAATGAGATGAGAATTTATAAAATGTACGGTGTGCCAATCCATATTTTGATATCGCTAGTGGAGCATAGCACATGGTAATTGATAAGAAACATACAAAACTAGGCAATTCGTTTGAGGAATTGCTGTACACGAAGGAAATCGGAACTAAGTTAGGGATCCTAATTTGGACGTTTAAATTGTCAAAACTATCCAAATCGGACAAGAATTCATATGTGGGCTGCTCATTCATGACTAATAGCACTAGAAAATTGGTGGTCATCATTGAAAGATTAATTTGTCGTGTCATCACCGTCCACTGCTTTTCAGCCAGTAAGCCTGCTGCCTAGTTGCGCGAGTACCTGTGTGCGGACGTGTTTTTCTACCAACCAATCCGTGTCCACCATTGATTCGCTCCGAACTGGAACTCGCTCTCTCGTTCGTCTGACTCTCCTAGCAAAGAGGTTGTTATGTGCCCCCATGTGCTGATAAGAGTGTACCGCTTCAGGCTTGTTACTAATGTTTTCCTACTACCACTGTTCTGATTTCGCTTGGGTGTATCATTTTGGAGACGAATGTTTGCGGATTACTCAAGGCGATTTCCATTGCTGCATCGTAGTTTTAGGATTCCACTACGGAAAACCTACTACCCAGCAAACGTTACAGTGGAAAACTACTCATATCATTACTTTGGGTTACTTACGGGTTACTTTTGCTTCCTGGAGGCAACAACACGCAAGATGCTGCAGCCAAAAGCGAAATATTACGCGCCGCCTCGACAATGAGGACCAGCGAAATTTCGATAGTTTGCAACTACATGCAAAAATAGACCTACGACCTATGTTTTCATTCCTGGACCAACTGTGGGGTGAAACCTCATGTGTTCACAACATGCTACAACTTCAATACCGCACAACAACACTTGAATGGGACGGTAAATTAGTCTATGACTCGACTTCTTACAACCCTAAGCGATTGTGCCTAAGATCAGATTCCACCGAACCAGTTCAAAGAAGCGATGCTATTATAGGCATTTATTTTGGCTGTTTTAGATAAGAAGGCAAAAAGGCGGCTGCTATCCGAAAACAAAACGCCTCTGACATAGGAGAAAGCCTGTGGTATTGTCGGAGAGCGCGCAGACCTCGTTCAGGAATAAGCTGCATTTGCTTCCTCCACTCATTTGATCTCGCAAGATGTAAATAACGTTTCTCAGACTAACTGTGATCAAACCGCAACCCAATTTGTGCATCGTAGAGAATTTCGTTGTTATAGCTGCGGTGAACGTCATTCGTTCCCAACTGATGGTCAGAATTTTTATTCTGTAAAGGTTGTGTGGTGAAAAAGTTAAATTCAGCAAGTATCTTTCCAAGCGGAAATCATTTGCTTCTGCGCAATCTAAGACTAGAAACTGCATCCCAGAGACCTTACACCAGAATTTGATCAATAATACAACTGCTTTTACTCGCAACGTGACGTTAGCAATAATTTTGTCGTGTTTGTCAAGGTAAAAATGCAATCTGTGGATCTTGAAATTGATATCAGTTCAGCGGTTACCTTGATGCGACCGAATGCTTTATCACAACTCCCAGTTAGATCCACCAAATATATATTTGCGATCTTACACGGGATGGTGAAACCGTTTGCGCACAGTTAGTGCGCGCATCTCCTAATTCAACGAACCATATGTGTGTGTAGGTTTCTGAAAGAGGTGGCCCAAACATACTTGATCGTGACGGAATATTTGGTCTTCTCAGCAGCATGACAAACGTAAACTTGGTGGAGCCGCATGCACAGTTAGCTGTTATCTTGCAGAAACATGCGGTTTTGTTCGTTGTGTCTAGACAAAGTATATTTTATGTTTTAAATACAGGCGATACCTATGTTTTAGAAACCTTTATCTCTTCCCTATGCTATTCGTGATAAAATCGAGAGTAGGTTGCGCCGACACTAGCTGGTAAACACGATTGAACCTGTTCAATATTCGGACAAGGCTTCCCCCTAATGCCAGTGTTGAAGAGCGATGATGCATACGGTTCTGTAGAGCCCCTAAGTTAGCCATCAACTAGGTATTAAAGCAACACAGATATCCACTGTCAAAGCTTGAAACATTTACGCTTCGCTCTCCTGCAGCGAGCTTTTTACCAAAGAGTGGACTCGAATAGTTTTCACGTGCGGACTCAACATTTGTGTTCACCTTGGATAACGCCAATCTACACGCATACCATTTGGGATAAGCTGAGCCTCAGCTATCTTTCAGCGTATTATTGACACACTGGTGACGGCATACCAAACACATGTGTACCATTAGATGACATCCTTATTACTGGAGGTATTATCATCGAACATCTGCATAATTTGGATGCCGTCCTGAAGTCATTATCAAGCGCCGGGTTAATGTAAACATGAAAAGTGGAAATTTCTTTTGCCGAGTGTACAGTACCTTGAGTATGGGTTATCACGCAATTGAGTGTGCCTATTAAAGTAAAACAAAAAGCGCTACTTAAAGCGTTAGCACCCAAAAATGTCTATGAACTGCGCTCATTCTTGGGAGCAGTTACCCGGCTTTAAAGGTGCATAAGCTAGTCAGCAACATATCTACATCCGCTTCATCAATTTCTACGTTAAGACTGAATTTGGAAGTGGAACAGGTCTCATAAAAATGCTTTCCCGGCTGTTACAAATTTATTGGCATCTGCAGGCGTTCTTTTGCATTATGACCCGCGAATTCCTGTTGTTCTCTCTTGTGTTGCTTCACCATACGCTCTTAGAGCTATTTTACTGCGCGAATTACCGGTGGGCTATCAGGACCCATAGCCTGTGCCTCAATAAGACTGACAGCAGCAGATCGAAATTACTCGTAGCTTGATCGAGAGGTGGCAGATGTGATCTTCGGTGCTGCCCGCTTTCACCAATATTTACTTGACCGACCCTTCGGGATCTGTACGGATCACAAACATCTTGGTTCTCTCCTTTGCCAAGAGAAGGCGATTCAAGCAACGGCTTCACCCAGCATGCTTCCTTGATCCATCATACTATATGCATTTAGATCTAAAATCCAGTACATTCCGGGCCGGCAAAATACCACAGCTGATGTTTGTATTCGACTTTCTTTAACAGAAATACTTCCGAGGAATTTACTCCACGAGAACTTGTAAACTTGGTTCAGCACCTCAATGATTCTCCGGTCACATCAACGGACATCCGTCGGGAGACTGACAGAGCTCCAGTTTTATCGGTGGTAAAAAGCTACCCTCAAGTTGGATGGCCAAATAACACATCCAAAGAATTAATGCGTTTCCGTTATTTAATGTTTGAGCTCATTCTCCAGAACGGATTTTTACAATGGGGCGCACGAGTTCTAGTCTTTAAAAGTTTTACGGCACGTGTCGTGGATGAACTACATGATGCGCACCCAAGAGTGGCCAAATTGAAGTCACTAACCAGCTTTTATTAGTAATGACCCGAATTAGAGAACAACTTTGAACCGAAGGTTGATAGTTGCAGAATCTGTCAGGAGAACTGAAATGCCACCACCTATGCGCCAATGCAGCCTTGGAAGTTGCCAGGAACACCGCAGAGACAGATTCAAAAGCGCTCCTTTGGTCCTTTCGAGGGTCAGATGATTTCGTTGGTCAACGACGCCTATTCGACGTGCTTTGAAGCCAATTTTCTTATGTAAACAACAGCTAGCTCCATAAGTACACTGCGCACAATATTCGCAACGTTTCGGTATCCCAGAAAAACACTTGTGTCCTGCAATGGGTCAGTTTTTTCCAGTGCCAATTTTTCTACCTTTCTTCGCTCGATGGGAGTTAGACATATAACTACTGCGCCTTAGCATCCATCTTCCAAACGTTTGGAAGAAAGGGCGTTAAAGACAGTAAAAAGAATCTGCTAAAAAACAATCAAATGCTCCACCGCGTTTGCGTTTGGATCGTTCTCTGTTGGCGTACTGGAAAATGCCAAACGAGACAACCGGTGGAAGCCCGGCAGGGTTAATGTGTAGTCGACGCTTGCCTACACGATTAGATTTACTGCAAGGGACTATTGAGTCACAAGTTACTGAAAGGCAACGATGGACGAAAGAACATTTAGATAATTGCAGCAGGGAGATAAATGTGACAGAGTTAGACCCAATTTACGTTTGTTTACATGCAACCTATATGTATGAGTCAACAGTTGTAAAAACAAGTAAGGTACGGATAGTAGAAGCAGAAACTGAGGCTAGCCGTACTGTGCGGCGTTGTTTGGACCATGTGGGGCCAAGAATGTCAAACCGCGAAAAAAGTGCTGAACCAAATCTGTTATTCAATTCAACGACCGATATGCAGATGACTAAAGCACACAAGCAGTAACTGAACTTTTGCTACATCGTTCTAATCGTCAAAGGCGGACAGTCGAGCGCTTCTAGGCCGGTTAGCCCGAACCAAAGGGGGGAAGAGATGATGCTTTCATTGGTCGTGCTACATCCGTCCACTGTTCTTCAAGCAAAAGGCCTGCTGCGTAGGAGGGCAAGTACCATTGTGCGTATGTGTTTTTCTACCAACCAACCAGTGTCCACCATTGATTCGCTTCGTACTGGAGCTAATGCTTGCATTCAAGTGACTCTCGTGACAAAGAGTATGTTACGTAACCCCATGTGCTGAGTAGAGCGTACCGCTTCACGCTCGCTACTAAAGTTGCCTTACTACGGTACGGCTGTTCTGATGTCTATTCTGCGTAACAACTATGTAGTCATATTTATACAGCAGAACAATAATATGAATAAATTGTGATTTACCACTTTCTAAACCACACCAGTGTGAAAGTCATAGGTGTGTACGTTTAGTGGAAGCAATTGTCTCAGGCGCAGATTGAACATATTTTGTGGGGCTCCATACACATTTGCCACCGTGTATTAAACATCATGACTAAAGTCGACACCGCAGAAAGCTGCTGTCCAATTGGTCGGAAGAAGCCGGCTGCACTCACTTCTCCGGTCAACAATTTAGTGCTCACCTGTTTAATTTACGGAAGTGTAGTATTAGTACATTGTCTTATTATTGGCGGTGAATAGATAGAAGGTTCAAACGTTTATACACGAAAGAATATTTAGCAGCATAACGTGACACAAGCTAAGTTGATTGCGTCCAGTTTTCTGAAATAATCATCAATCAGACCAACCAACCAAATACGGTTGAAACAGACTAGTTGGTTTTACGATTACACGCAGCGACCAACTATATTAATACCGATAATTGAGGAAGCCACTGAAAGCACATTCTTGTTCTCTTGCCAAATGGAGGCTGGATCTTTGGATATCAGATAATTGCACTAAATTTATCCGACAGTGGAAGGTCTATATAATTCCTCATGATACTTTGTAAAATGCAAACTATGGGCAAATATAACTCGAAAATCCAATTTTGTCATTTTTCATAAAAAATGCACGTAAATCTAGATACTCTAGTGAAGTTATAAATAAAAATAGATAGTGTGTCACTGAACCGTTACACTTAAAAGTTATCTAGGCAATACTATGGGTTTTCAGCTTTTAGTACAATTATATAATTAACCTTAAATATGTAGAGCTTCTTGATTTGACTGCTGGTAGATAATTGATTGAATTCAGCCAGAATCCGTGTGTCAATCGTCCAGCGGTGTGCTGTGCAGCAAGTTTTTTGGATCCTAATAGAAGTAAAATGTATACGAATTGTCTTTGTTACTCTAAAAAAACTATGGATTCGCAGCCCGTGATGATTTAAGCATTAAACTAATAAATGTAGTTGGTTTGTTGCTGTCAGTATAATCTTTCCTGTACAGGCAGACTACGCTAGATATAGCCAAATATCCTTTCCATAGAGCTGAACATTGGGTGAGGTGCCTGACTAAGTAACGCTAATGTCGGATCAACTACCGTTAAGGCAAACATGCGCCTTTTTGCTAACCCAATGGTTTAATATGTGATAGAGAAACAATTGCATAGTTGATTTTAACTGTTGAGATAACTGTTGGGCTATATTTTACAAACCTCTGGGCAACGCAACTTTTTTGTTATAATGCAACGATTTAGAACTTTAGGAGCTAATAAGCCAGCCCAATTAGTCGCGTGGTCGCGTGCCATCGTGCTTTTGCCCCAAGCATCCCTTTTTGTTCCAAACCTACTGCAGATTCCCATGTTGCAGGAAGCTTCCAAACTACGAATATCTAACGCTTATGATACGTAGGAGAATGGTTGACGCTGCATATCCGCGTCATAAATTAATACATAAATAAAAATTTTATTCTCGACAGTGCGAGACACGCTTGAATTTGCCTAATCAAAGTAATACAGACGCGCGTCGTCGGTAATCGTACACAAAGCTTTAAATGTAATCAACACATGATTGACTTATTTGTATGTGTATGTATGTGTATATATAATTATAGATAAGTGTGTATAGATAAGTGAGTTTAGATAAGTAATCATGTTACCTGAGTTTGTTTATATTATTATTATGAAGTTATGGGTTTTCGGTAAATCCCTGAATATAGGATGGAAACAACTAAAAACTTCGAAGTGGCTGACGTGCTAGAGTGCGATCAGATCCTCCGGAAATCCAGGTGGCAGTGACATTAGTTAGTGGCGAATCATATCCGAAACGTCATAGTGCTTTTATTTATATTTGTACCATTTTATACGGAAAACGTTTAAAAGGCAAAATCCCACCACATCCTAGAAAACTGCCACGAAACTATTTGTTGGAACAGCATTAACCCGGATTGTCGAGCTGGCAGCAAATGCAGGTTGTTCGGCTTGTTAATTAAAATATTTTCCAGCAATGATATAATCCTATGTTTACAATATACGCCTGCTTTACTCAGCCCATTTACCAGGTGAAATTACTTTATCTATGCCGACATATTAAAGAATATTTCGGCTGTGACGTGTTGCTACTGATGTATCGGTGGCCTTCCTCAAGCCTCATTGATTTGAGCTAAATATTTTATGCATATTATAAAAGATGAGGAATCAGGTAACCGGGCGCCAGCTTCATACATTCTGTCTTCTTCAGCTGCTAAAACAAAATCTTTGCATTTTGGAACTCGTCGCTATTCCAAGTGTGAAATGTGTCGAATTGCACAGGCAACACAGAAGAAAGCAATTTCCTGCCTGTTCTTTTTTCCATTACCTTTTTATCCATGCAAAACAGCCGTCGGTCATGGGTGTGTTGGTTCTTGTCAAACCATAGAAACTCAAAATGTTCCTTGTGGGTGTCATTTACAAGGCACGATTAATTTTTTTACAACCATGGTGCACAATATGAGGTTGACATTTTTGGACTTATTCACTAACGGATATCTTACGTATGTTTTTGGACACATTTTACAAAATTTGATATTTCACTGTTACGAAATAGTGTATAAAAGTCGCATATAAAGAAAAATTCTTCAGTTTCTTCTACACATTTGTGACGACACGAGTGAGCCATGATAAGATCTATTGATGCGAAATGGCGAAATTAAGGAAAACTAAAGCATGCAAAAAATTTGAGCATCATATTTGCAGTCGGCATTAAAAATTCATATAGTTTCAGTTTGAAAACCCCATAGAACTTAAAGTTGAAATAGCTTGGTTCCTCTATGGTGTCAACTGGTCTGGCTTCACCAAACTGCGTAGTTTGGTGCAGTTTGCGACGGGAATTCGCACTGAAAATGAAGAAAACATATAAGTGGATTTGCCATACCAAGGAATGCTTGTAAATCTCAAGGAGTTTACATGTTCTGGCTTGTAAGCCAGTGAACATTCCGCCAAGCGGCGGTTAATGCCGACCATTCACATCTCCAGTAACGCATGGTGGCGAACTACGGTACTTGACAAACATAAAGAAGTCCTAAACGCCAATTATCAAGTCTACGTTACCGTTCTAATTTTATGGTATTATTTTGTGATGCACACCAGTGTGTGTGGAGTAATCGCAGAAATGATGTTACCCTAACGAGCATCACTATAGCTTTCACGAGTGACGCTCGTGGTTTTATTTTTAATAGGCACACACATCCTTCAGATATCCAATGGACGATGGTAGATTAAAGGTGGATGTTTGTTAGAAAGACATGTACTTCGGTTCATTGGGAAGTGACGGGTGAGTGAGCCGATCTGCGACACCAGAACAGGTACTGTGAGCTTATTGGCAATACGTCGCGCACCAAGCAGATGTCATGTATTAAAATATGCGCATCCAATCGTCAGTCCTCGGTAGCTTAGTGGTAGAGCAGCGGACCGGAAATTCGTGGACCGGGGTACAATTCACTGTCGAGGCATATTATTGTGCGTGCAATTTAATCGTGACTTCTACTTTCTACGATCTTTGCACTTTTCACAAACATCCACCTTTAAACTGCATAAAATCTTCAAAAGATAATATTCATTAAATGGACTTTCCCATGATTAATTTTCCCACTGCTCAGAGCAGATCTGACTGGTCGTTATTCATTTGAAAATATAGCAGCAGTAGCTTTTTGATCAAAACATATGAATGAAACGCACTCTGTTACCTTACTCTACATGATCGACGGAACTAGCTCGGGTTTCACGTTATCTAAGTAGCCAAAATATTTGTGTGAAAAACCAATGTTCTTGCTGATACAGAAGCAGCTTTCCTGCTTATAGATAATCTGCTATTAGAAATCGCTTCAGGCTGGCGGCATCCGAAAAAACGTATTTACTGCAACTTAACCTATATAGTTTTTCTGGGGTTTGTAATTACAGTAGTTAGCTGCTAGCAGCGTTATGTTTAAAGGAATTCATTCGTATGGATGAAACATTTATGGTAAAAATCGTTTGGTCAGAGACCAAGAACCACTAAACCTTTATCGATAAAAATGATATATTGATGTTAAAACCTACAATACAAGTCGCAAACTGTGATGACTGGTCACCTATGAAGTATATCATTCTGCTGCGCAACATTGTGCATGAGAGGAAGCAAGCAGCACTACCGTATTTAACTGCAGTATGTATCTGTTGTTAAATAAAACATTGATTTGACAGGCAGTCGTTAGATTGCTAACAGTAGCCAATCTTATAAATAAGTTACGGAATCGTAAGGTGGAACATTAGGCTTTTTAACCCATGATTTACAGTGCATAAACTATTGAGGCAAATTCCCAATTCAACTGACTTTACAAGGAACTAGGAATCACACCTTTAGTTAAACCATAAAGTAGGTTTAAATTGCATTACTGAGGTGTGTGTTGTAAATTCGACTAGGTCCATCAGTTAGCAGAATTGCAAAACACTCTCAAAGTTTTAGCTGCTGCGACCACCCTTATTATATTATAGCCTTCATGCTTCATCTGTTTCCTCTGCTATGTGGGAACTGAGACAAGGGAAATGTCAGGATCCACAAGCGGCTATGGGTTTCGGTGGGATAGTTTGCTGACTGAGACGCGTGAAATGAATATCCATTGCACCTAATCAAATTTACACTTAACCGTGGTAGAAAAAAATATATCCACAACGAATCATATACACGCAAACTTGTGTGTGTTTGTGCGTAAGCGGATTAGAGACGGTGCATTCCATACAATACCATCTTTCCCGTTGGAATGCAGTGTGTATATGGGGTTGAACTCAAGCTGAACTTTAAGAACAACATTTTTATTCGTCCTCAGTTAAGAGAAATATGAAATAATGGGGTGTTTGCATAATTCTCCGAGGAAATAGAGTAAATGGCGAATAGAGCATACTGAATTATTGAGCAAGTAGAAATGAATTACGTACAACTCTTTCAAAATATAATGAAAATGGTTAGGAAAATGGTCAGCCGTGAATATCGCTATCGTCCTCATGTAACATTTAGAATATCTGACTCACGGTATTGCAGGACAACCAAATGTGGCATTTCATCGTAAATGTGCAAATGTTCTCTGAATCGAGTAGTGAAAATATGTAATTCTAAAAAAGTTTTGATTTGCTGCACAGATGCTGCCCCCATCACATGTTCAAGAAAACTGTTCCAAAAATTTACCACTCTCCGTTCGAAGCACATTGGGCGGGGAACAAGTTTCACATCAGGCACGACAAGTTTTTATCTGTATCCACGTGTACTTCATGGCCCTAGTAAGTGTAGCATTGAACACAACGTTGGAAGTCACCTAGATGAGGAATAGGGTATGTCATAATTAGGGCGACTCCCACCCGAGGGTAGGACAAGGTAAGGAGTCCTAGTTTCTCACATCGGTCTTCCTACCCCAAGCTACAAATACTCGGGATGAGCCTGGTAGCAACGTGTTGCACCCGTTCGATCTGTTGTGCCTCTCCACGGGTAATAGGATAATAGGCGGGCGAACCGTACTCTAGCATTTGTATAATGATGGAAGAGAACAGGCGAGTGGCAACCTCTTCAAACTACGTGCCGATACTACGTTTGAACGATAAAGGCATGTGTAGTCCGTTCCGATATAGCCTGTTCCTATTGTCCACAGACTTCAAATCGTAGCGCGAGAGTACACCTAGGTCCTTCAGGGATGGTGTGGGATATAGCGGTTGGCCGTCAAGGGTGTAGGTTCGGTGGTTAGTCCCCTTCCCCACTCTCATAAATACAGACCTGACTGGCTTGACTGGGAGATGAACTTCTGCAGACCATGTGAATATGCCTTTAAGGTCTTGCTGAGGGCCTTTGATTACATAATGTGGGGTCTGTGCATAATTATATCATGTATCATGGTGAGTGCACTTGCTGGGAGTTTAATAAACAACTCAAATACAGATAATACAACGGATGTTTCCGTGTTACTTATGCTGTGTCCCGAAAGCTTGACGGATTTGTAACACCATATTGTTACATATGCCATGGTAAAACGAATCAGACATCGCAAACAGGAGGAAAAACTTTAAGTGAGATATGGTGCAAAACATCTGGAATTCACAAGTCAGCGAGCATGATAAAAATGACAAATTAAGTTAACGTTAGACAGGTGAGTTCATATGGAGAGAGCAAAGTTATGTGTCACTTGACAGGATGCAAATATACGTAAAAAGTTTACATGTAGACACTTAACCAAGCGATAAATGAAATCAAAGCTGCGTGACAAAAGCAAAAAGCATTGTGAAACAAACAAGTTTTTAATGCTTTCTAGAGAAATAATGTAAAGAAAAGGTCGACATAGTAAAGAGTAGAAGTTCGAAGAACAGACGACTATGTGGATCCAAAGGATGTAGGAAAAATTCCGAAGTAAACTAACACTTAAATTCTTAGGTTGCCATACAATTACACACCGTTTATAGTATTGAAATTATCATCAGAAAACTTCCTTAGCGCAAATTTTGATGTGACCAGCCGTAGTTGGCCACATATTGTTGTAAATCAGCCCGGATAATAGTAAAAAAGGAAGATGGCGAATTATTTTTATAGTTAAAAGCTCACAGTACTTATATGTATAACATGCCATTTCTTGTGACAATTCTTTGTATAGTTCGAACTTGTCTACTCTGCCGAGTCTAGATCACGAATAATATGATTGTTAATGTAAGAATTAATCTTGCCGATTTCCAAATTAAACATTTCAAAGGAATTCCCTTTTGTCAGAATCAAATCGGAATAGGATGTTGATTATAAACACTAATATACTTGAAGCATACAAACTCAACTTAAACTGACATCCGTTAAACTCATAGAAAAGCAAAGAATGAGAAGAGCCACATGGTACTTAATCCTTATTTAGATTGATTTTATGACGTTGCAAGTTGTTTTCATGCTAGACGCGTGCCATTACAACGTATTTGCTGATTGATATTTCTCAAAATGATCATTGACACTCCGATTTCCACACGCAGTACAGGTAGTGGCAACACCGGCAGGATAGCTAAACTTACGATTTCGATTAAATAATTAACCGATACCTTTACTTTCACAGCATTGTTCACGTAGTTGTAGGTGCCATCTCGCTTTCAATTATAGACTGAAGAATATTGTGAACTTCGTTGACGTCTTGTTCCTGGCCGTGAGAATCACTAATTCACGCAGCCAATCATGACCTTAATATTGGGTTTGCGTTTTGGTGAATACATCATCAACCAATTCTTCTTTCGGTATCATCAAGTTGCCGAACTCAAGTAGCAGTGAAAGTTATCCGTTCCAAACATGCAGCATTTGAAGTGCAAATATTTCAGATTATCGCTCGTTTTATGGCGAATTATTTGCAGTTAATTTGAAGGTATTTGGATACGGCTACACTGTGAGTATTTGTAACAAGCATTTACTTCCTCGGCTTAGGTTGTTTCATTATTTATAGGCAACGTTTTTCTGACATATTCTACAAGCACTAATAATGCGTAGCTGCGCATAATTGCAATGTTGAATCAAGGGTGTAGAGCAAATTTTGCGCCAATGTGCATTCACCTCAAAGAGCAAATTACACTTCCTGCAGTGCTTTTCCTATGCTGGATGTTTGGAAATGTTGCGCGTGGAAATTTCAATGAACAGCCTCTCCAATGGCAATTTTAAAGCGAGATTATCAGAACTTCTATGGGGTAGCAATGTATTAACTATACTGGACGAATCAAAAAGATAGAGCAGTGCTAATATTAATTCCAATTTATGTAAAAATCAATCTAATTGGGAATGTTTTACCTATGCCTTCTGTCGCAACTAAGAGAATTACTTCTATCGTATGATTGATAGCTCGCATTATTTTATTGTAAATGTCTTTCAATCAGTCGTTAACTTGGAATATTGGACAGCAAATTGGATATCACGCCGGTTGTGATTTTGTTCATGACGTAATAACGTTTTGTACAAAGACGGAGGCAGATAGATTCGGTGGATGGATTCCCAACTGACTGAAAGCTTCGCTCGCGTTTCTAAGCTCTAAATTTTCATCGAACTCAACGTTTCTTAATAGTTTGCTAACGTGCAAACAATATCGTATTATCTCTTAGCGACCTCCAATTTGATTTGGTTTAACGTTCCATGACACAATGTATTTATTAAGCTTATTCATTAAATTTAATGCTTTTTTAATTCATACGCCATTTTGTTATATTGCCGATGATGAGGTGATGGCTCAAACCATAATCCTCAGCTTGGATATACCTTACTCACATAATTGCTAAGCACGGAGTCGTGTTTGATGCTGATCTACAGTTTCTTGTTCTGCCAGTCACAGTTTATTGCGTTCATTGTTTTGAGAATATGTATTGAGTTGCGGAATATGTTAATGCTAACCTTTTGAATGCTTAAGTAAACTGCACACCTTATGTAGGCCTAGAATATCGCAGCGTTCTGTGATTGCAAACAATCAATTATTTCACAAGTGCTAAGAAAATTTGTAGTCTATGAATTATTTCGGTCACACAAGTAGTCCTGTCACATCCTACATTTTTAGTTCGGAACGTATTTAAAGAATTTCGGGAAGTCCTTAATAATCATAATCGCAGATGGTGTCACTTAACAGCGTGTTAATTATGTCATAATTTAGATATTTGACATTTGGTGAACAAGCGAGACAGTTAAATGTATGATTCATGAAACCACGATGCAAAATATGTTGGCAATCTATAAGACCCAAACAAACGGCAGAGTTGAGCATATACGGATTAAGGAAATGTTGATAAACGTCCTCTAATGGAAGGGCATCGTCTCTGAAATGCTAGGCCTTGTAATATAAAACAGAAAAGTAACAAGAGCTGTAAGAAAAGTCCCCACATGATGAAATTGTCCCTGCGTTTGAAACATCATGTTATTTAGCTTATGCTGGGTACTTTTATAATACGTGATGAGTTGTAAGCGTTTCAGCAACCATTCCCTAATCGAAGATGTTAAATACTTAACGAGTAAAATATCAGAGTAATAGTAGGCCTCGGATCAATGATGTCGTTAGCCACCCAATAAAAATAAAGGTTAAATTTATCGATTGCCCTTCAGCTAAACTGTTTGCGACTGTACCCAAACTATTTAGATGTAACTTAATACAGCGTTTATACAAGCGTTTTGACTTAAGATACTTATAGGGTAAATTGCTTTGCTGTATTTAATGTATTCTAAAAAGGCTAAATTTGACTTTCCAGGAAAGCAATATTCAAAAGAATGAAAAATATGTTGTCTCACAATATTAAAATTATTCTACTGAGTTTGGATAGTTCCCTGTTTCACATAACTGCTCTGCTTCGTTGCTATTATTCGATAATATCGAGAGTTCTCCATATTTTATTGACTGCAATTTAGTTCATGGTATTTCTGAACACTTTCATGAGAAAGCCGCGTATCTGAATACAGAACAGAAAAATAACAAGTGTTCAGAGGGGAAAAATCGGAAAGTCTGTAGATGTTTTCGGAAAGCTGATTGATAGTTCATAAAGGTTATCACTTTAAACAGAATGGTTTCTGACACGGTAAACATTGGACAAAGAAGTTAGGAGTCTTATAAAACAAGCAATTTGAGTGCTGATAATTCTACTCAAATTAATGTTGGCGAATCTGTTATCTTACCTTCGGTAGCAATAATACTGTCTAACGCTACGAACATAAGTCCTCAAGAAGCGATTAAAGGGACTTCACTCAACAAGTCAACGGTATCCAGGCGGATAGATGAAATAGCTTAAAACATGCAAAGTACCTCAGTAGATTAGTACACTCAAGAAACCTTTCGTTGCAAGTGGATAAATCTACTTTAACTGATAAAGACACTCTTCTCGTGGCATATATCGGATTACTTAATGATAAGGAATTAATGGAGGAGATGCTGCTTTCCGTGGATATTAAATCTTGCAAACGGCCAGTCAATATCCGCGGTTTTTAATGGCTACCTTACTGAATCTCTATCACAATCCTTTTGTAAAAGTTGGTGCCGCCGTAATTGTTGGAAGAAAGAAAGGTTCTATTCTCTCTAAAAACAATGTTCTCCCTTGTGTTAATGCAATTATCAGTACGCTTCACTGGAAACACTTGCTAGCTAAGAACTTTGGAGGGCGCTAAAATGATTGAAGCTCGACTGTTTCATAGCAGTCAATAATACCAAATCGCACCCAAGTCAATTACAATTCTCGCGTTTGTTTATATGGATGTCTATACCCACAAACTGTTGCAAAAAAAAACCGGTTATCGTTATCGGCACTGATAAGACGATACGAAATGCATGCATCTGCCGAAATTCGTCTTCTACTTGTGCTTTCCAAGTTACTAAATGGAACTAACTGTTTTAAATTACAATTCTACCAGGGTTTATAAGATAACAGCGAAGATTACCAGGTTCTGCTGTTGCATCCAGATTTTTTAAAGCTTACTAAGGGCCAATTGTTTCAATGTTTTGTTGCACTCTATTACACTTTCACTACCATCTCTACTGAAATTTTCTTTGAGAAAAAAATTAAAATTTAATTCTATACGTGTTTAATGTGGCTCGTTTTGGGGAACTTAACTCTCTAAACAAAACACTTAAAGGTAATTTGAGCAAACTATCCTCAAGCAGAGAAACTACTTATCACTTTCTTAAAATGCTGGAAGTGTATTTTCAAATCATGGGACGCCGAAAATTATCACAGTTCCCAGTTCTCGCTACAATCACAAGCAGCTGAATGATGCAGGCTTGATTGTCTATGTCAGTCAAATCCAACAACTGCAACGGTGCCTAAAATATAGGTTGCATAAGCTAATTAAAATAGAAATACCATTGTAATTATAAATCCAGCTTGAATCTAGGAAAGGACCACATAATGCCTCAATTGACATACCAGCAAAATCCAAATTCATGCAATATAAATGGGCTTATTGAATAAAATCTGATATCCCTAACATATATCTTAGACTGTGTGAAACAGCTGATATGACTTGGTTTGTTTTTGTATCAACGCACATGGTTAAATATTGTTTCGATTGAGTGGTTTCTCTAACAAAAATAAAATTAGGTGGGATACGACAGCAAGCGGAGCTCTTCGAATTCCGCTATCAAGTATGGAGCTGGGCAAAATCAAGCTAGCTCAAAAAGCATCATGCTCAAGAATAACCTTACCACTTTGACAAAGCTTTTCTAAGAGCTACTGAACATATTAATTAAATCCATGCTTTACAGTTATTATAAAACTAAGGTGAAATACAAGTTCAAATATTAATGATTACGTGTTTGTAATTACAGATATGTGGTTGGGTTTCGCGGTGAATTGAATATTATATTCATGCTGTAAAATAAATCGAAGCTTAGTAAGAGGGAGAGCATTGATCCAATGATTAGATTTAAGCCGTTATAATGGATGACGCTTATAAGGTCAGTAGAGTTCACAGAGTCGGATTGTTTAAATTTTGGCGACCAATTTCGGGGGCCATAAGAAACGGAAAGGTTCAAAAAGTGGCTACGGTTTAATAAAGGCTGAGAATACCTGGCCCAGATTATACACCGGCTAGTTCAATAGTATATTCCTTTTTACTTATATAACGAAATATAACTTCATTTAGGTTTCCGTGTGCACCAAGTCTTTCGTCCCTGGCGGTGTTCCTCGTTAAATCTGCGAAGTCAGCCCTTGGATCACAAGCGTTACACTAATTAACGGTAGCTATTCGTCCAGGAATTTGGCCAAACGAATTGTTCTGACACGGCTAACCGCGGTCTTCACAAGTTTCTGTCTGTAACTTACTGATTTGAAGCTGGTGAAATACAATTGCTAGCGAACAAAAATCACTTTCCTAAACGATGAAATACATTACTAAAACTTTCATGCGGCTGATGAATATTTTCAGACATGGCAGACAACTTTCGTTGTCAGCAGATAAACTTTATTCAGCAAAATATCGTTATGGAACCCTACCACATTTGCGATCTACCCCTGCAACGAAAAATATCAAAGTAAGACCAAAAGATGGTATCAAAATATCTATCTTACTTCCGTAGAAATGTCTTATTTCATTACTTGTAGTGTCCTTTTGCAATAACGCTGGGTGATAAAAACGTAGACCGTGATCCTGTTTGAAAGGTCTTTTTGTCAACTTCGTTACTAAGACTGCAGCTTATAATTCTGAAGGAAATTTGGTGTTGCCTAACCGAAGTTGTGTTTTCCAAGAGGTAATTTGACCGTTTTATAATGAAACAGTTGTGCAAAACGGATAGAAAAGCCAAGGCTTAACAAATCTGGTGGGGTGTTTTGTATATTTTTAAACAACATAATTTACCCTAAAGTCCGGACTCCCTATATTATCCGCGTCAAGGCCAAGTATAACTGTGTAACACGATTTCGGGGGGAAAGGATGAGCACAATGTTTGTCTGTGTCTTGTAGTCACTCAGAGAACAGAAATCAAATCACATAATGTAGGCGGTGCGATGCGTCGTCGATTACTTTGTAAAAAAACGGCTAGCGTATGTACGGAAGTGTAAAAGTTAGAAAGAGCGTTTCCAAGGTTAACAGTATTTGAAAGGAAATATAATTCCAACTTCAGTCAAGCCGTGTTTTGGGTGGGGAGATACGGCTGACGATCAATCAACTATGTGTTGCGACTAAGTTTCAGGAGGTGGCAGCACGTGTGACCGGGCCTTTCAAGTTAAGCCACGCCAGAATGTGGTCGCTCAGTGGATGGCGATATCGTCCGCTGTAGAACAAAATGGATTTCATTCGGAGAAGTTATGACAGTTGGAATAATCTCTTCGGATATTTGTTACTGTTTACTCTACGGTCTCCAGTGCAATTCGATTGCGTTTTCATTAAGGTTGCCAGACCCAAGCCGCGTACGCTACTTCAGGCCTCACATACTCTTTGAGCAATTAAGGAAGATGGAGGGGTCGAAAATTCCGAATGCCCCCACTAAGCGACAAATTTATTGATTCGGGTATTGAAGACATTCAAGCACTGCGCCGAACGGCCGGTACCAATTTAAATCATCACTTCAAGGGTGCGCTACTGTGAGGCACTTTTCTACTAGACGTCTCCATGCTTATATCTCTAGATTTGCTTAAGAGGTATATGCAGAGTTTAGCACTTGTCCGCGTTAAACGGAGGTATATTCGACTAACCAATTGTGCGGTCTAATTCTTGCCGTAACATATGATGGTCATTCTTACGGTTAATCCCCTGCCTTATTTTAAACGTCATCGGATAAAAGCAGTAAATTTGACTGGATGACACTAGCGTGGTCGTTATTGAAAATCACGAACTAGTGCAGCTTCAAAAGTGATCATTGCGGGGCATCAAAGTTAACCACAATTGGATCAGCACATGAGCCATGAGCGTAAAGCTGAAGTCGTCGAAGCAATATAAAATTGCTGATCTATCCGAGAACAGGGTTACCGATTGCGTACGCTTGAAGAGTGTAAAGAAATATGCAGTTATCCTATCTATCAAAAGCTTTTGAATGTTGAGGTAGACGATACTAGTGATGGTCCCAATATGAGCTATTTCGGGATAATAGCGACGCAGCGTCAGATGATTGGTATTATTTGACAAATAATGTCAAAAGCCCTGTTGCTTCGGTGCTATGTTGTTTTGACTTACTGGTAAGTCTATTATTCCCCAAGATATTATCTACTCCATTGAATCCATTTCGAGTTAAGGAAAGAATTATTCCTTCTCGTGAGATCAATAGCGTAAAATGAATGCTTGCAAAAACGACCCATCAAAGCGGAGACATATCCTCGATCATGGGTCACAAGCGTGTAGTCTCTTCTAGTAAATCATAAAGTCAAATTTGACCCGACTCCAGGCGAGTAGATGCCTCGCAACTGAGTTGTAGCCTACCACCTATAATTACAATGCTTGCCTAGGCCGCCGATTTCCTGGATAAGCACAACAATTCTGTGCTCGCGACACTGGAGAGTATTGGGATTATGTGATCTAAGATTCTTCAGGTTTGCTGAGACTGGTGAGCTAAGCCGAAACAAGCGAGACATATGCGTTCAAATCAGCTGTTATCAGCTAACCATCATAATCAATCTCACAAATAATGAGGAAATACTTCTAAACTAAAAACATGACGGTGAAAATACGAGCCACCAGCTTCTAGTGAGCTAAGCTAAACAGTGGAAACATATATACATACACCACACAAAAACCTAAAGCTTGTCATTTAAACGCTCGTATGGTGGTTTTTCTGCACCTTCAGAGCCACTCATACCAGGTAGGTCAATGGTTAGAGGCCAGACAAACTCAGCCTTCTGGTTCTCCAGGTCGGGGCTTGAAATGAAAGTGGTAACTTATTCCTTTAAAGGGTCTCCTTGTAGCTCAACGCCAAACCCGCTGCCTTGCGGTAAGGTTTTAAACCAAAGGCTCTGGTTAAGAACTCTAATCATTCTCCTGTCTGAGCCTGGGAAACTTGACTGTATCCTGCCTAAGCAATACAACGGATCTCTCGCCAAACAAATTCCTGATGCTATGAGCATAGCAGAGGCAAATCAACGGTGCCTTGTCAGCTACATCGAGCAGGGTGGATAGGAGTTTGAATGATAATGCTCAAGGCTTCCCGTATTCTTATTCCCCTACTTACGCATATTCCCCCTTATGGTCCCCTTCCATCTTTACTTTTATCTTCCCAGGTTTTCACCCCCGATACTTGGGCCTCCTCTAATATATTTCATAGGTTTTTACCTTCTAGTTTCAAGTCCCATGTTAACGTGGGGCGCCACGCCTGTTCTGTCGACAAGCCCATGTTTAACCAAGCGGTCCAGTCCAAGTAATCGATTTTCATTTGGAGCCCTCGATCATTCTTTAGATTGGCATGCCTCAACGAATACACATTGCTACAGATCGGTCAACAGGCAGCAGTTGCCGGAACATTGGGTATCCTCCCAATCAAAATCTGCTGCTTATCGGAGACTCACCTGCAAGACTCGGGCATTGTGCTCACTCTACGATCCCCTTTAGGTGAAATAAGCTGTATATTCTAATTGCGCCTATCCGGTGACGACACAGCTTCCAGCACCTATCAAGCTAGTGTTGACACTGTGCTGAGTCCCCGGGCTGCAGCTTCTCTGCTTGACTGGATCCCAGTCAACAGCCGGATGTGTGCGGTCTAATTGGCTGCCTCTATCAAAGTTGCAATACAGACTGGTGTCTATTCGTCATATCTGCCTATGCGCCCACAAAATGTAGCGATGATTCGATAAAAAATCGACTTCCACCGCCAACTTACTGAGCTTCTCTGCCACAGAAAAGGCTCTGACACTGTTGTGTTGGCTGGGAATCTGAACGCGCAAGTTGAAAATTGTCCACCGATGAAATGCATTCGGGCGGTCAGCACGGTGTAGGCTCCAGTAATGACAAAGGTGAGCAGTTACTTCATTTATGTGAAGATGCTCGCTTATTTCTTGCGAGCACTAATTTGCGACACAGCACCCGCCGGAAGGTGACTTGGCGCCCACAAGACTCGAAAAGCTATGGACGCAGACCCATCATATTGCAATCATTTACTGCTGGAGTGGCTGTATCCAGAAATGTCGCTCGATTTGGAGCACCTGTGTGAACACCGACCATGCACTTTTATGTGCTGACCTGCGGATGCGATATGGCGGAGGCCCACGACGACGCATTGAGCGCATTGACACCAGCCAACTGATGAAGCCAGCTGTTCTGAATGCTTAGCAAGGTACGTTGACATGCGCTTTGAGTAAACGTTCATTAGAGACCACGGAAGGTCACTGGTCTCATTTTCACCAGACCATACTAGCAGCAGACACATCCACATGTGGTAAGCCTAATAGCCAACATGGACATTGCATCTCTTCTCGGACTCTGGAACTTATCGATGCTTGCCGGCATATTCCCGCTGGAAGCGAACACAATGAAACTCTCAAAGATTTCCGGGCGAAACTCCGTGCTAGCCTGAAGAGAGACCGCGAATTCTGGTAGTCTCTTAATGCGTAAGCGATGGAAGTGGCGGCTGCCCTAGGTAAACTTCGAAAGTTATTAGGTCTGCTAAGGGAAATGGGCAGCAGGAGAAATAATGTTAGTCAAACAATCTTTACGATAGTGGGCAGCCTATCGACAATTTGTCAAAATGTTGCGTGCTTTGGCCTGAGCATTGTGAAAAATAATGTTATCGGCCGGATGTATTCGATTCCTCTCCGGCGAGTGATCCAACTGCTTCGTGAGCTGTCCGTTTGGAGCGGCCTCTTGCTCAGAAGTCAAACCTGAGATCGGACTGTAAGTTAAAAAAAGCCGCGGGACCAGACGGTCGTCCTCCAGCCCTCTTCAAATTCAGGGACCGCACTCTTGTTGATGTTTTACATGAATATCCAGTGTAACTGTGGGAGAAGTAAACTGTCTCAATCGAATGAAGCCGCTCCGTTATTGCTCGCATCTTCAAAGGAGGCTCGCGCTTGGAATGCGACAACCGTGGAGGAATCAGTCTTATGTCAATCTCGTCCGAATTCCTGGCCTCTGTAATCGTTCACATACTGACCACTGCTCGTGAAAGCCAGATTCGTGAAGAGAAAGACGGGTTTCGTCGTGGTCGTAGCTGCATCTATCACATCTTGACATTACATCAGTTGTTGGAGCACCGTCACACATATTGGCGGCCCACCGAAGTCGTGTTCCTCGACATCAAAGGTGTTTTGATTCCCTTGATCGGTGTCTTTTGGGACTCTTTACTCAGGAAAGGTGTGCTCGAGAAATATGTAAATATTGTCCTATCATAATGTGAGCGTATCTCGGGTATACGGCAACTTTCGCCGCCCATCAATATCTCCAGTGGTATGAGAAAATTATGCCCACTGTAAGCTTTTCTAATCAATTACGTTATCCATGAATTCAAGGAAATCGCATTCACAGGACAGGACGTTGAAGGTGTGGAGCTACTCTCGGGAGAACGACTTCCTGGCTTGGATTATGCAGAAGAAATTCCCTCATCTGTGACAGCTTCCAGACGTGTCAAGCTGCACTGGACAGATAACGCTGGTTGTCCGCCACTTTGGACTTGGCTTTGCACCACAAAAGTGCAAAGCTTTCCTCGAAGATTTGCAAGAAGCGCGTTCTGCGCTGACTCTTGGTGGAGATCAGCTTGAATTTGTTCAAAAATTCTACTACCTGGTACGTTTTATCAGTGCCCTTGGGATCAAAGACGAAATCCCGAACCGTACATCTATGGCGCTGGCGCGAAACCACTCTTGCCTTGAAGGGTAGAGTGTACGATACAGCGGTACGTTCGACGTTATTGTACGGTTGCGAAACCTGGCCCCTTAGATTAACAGACATAAAGCGGCTAGTTACGTTCGCTCTTCGGTGCCTTCGCAATTGGGCCCACAACTGGTGGGAACACCGCGTGAGCAACGAGTGTCTTCGACGACTTGTTTATGGTACAGGAAGGGTAAATGAACCACTCAGCACCGTTATTTTACGCACCAGGCTTCGATGGCTCGGCCAATTGTTTCACATGCCAGCCCACTGACTCCCGCGAAGTGCGTCGTTTGCGCGCCGCGGGTGTGTGTAGAATAAGAGGACGGTTTTACCAACGATGACTTGGTCGAGAGAAATGAAGGCCCTCACTCTGGAGCTGGCCTCGGTTGAAGCTTCACAGCTCCCTGGTTAGGTTTCGAAAAAACGATGAACACGATTGTCTAAATACGATTGCTGACTTGGCTAGGAGCCGACCTCAGTGGCGTTCCTGCTGTGAGTTTCTTTGTCCCTCCCCATCATGTTAAGCCTCTCCTCCTACCATGATCTCATTTCGTAGCGTAACCCAAGTTTACATAATAACTGTTCTACTTGCGTAGTAGCCGGCTGGTAGCTTTCTGGAACGATGCCTATCCGTTGCTGGTAGCTCAGCTGGCATACAACTGTTGTATTTATTTTCCTTTATCCTTTATGTATTGCGGCACAGATGCTGTGGTGTTGTACTCCTTAGCTAACGTGTATATTAATAAAAATAATATTCTCCCTGTTCCACGTGGTTGCACTTCACCCATTTCAGTGCCTCCATTAAACAAATCACTAATAATGAGTAGAGGTTCTGCGTCGTCAACTTCATCCGATACAGGCATCTGTACAAACTGTGAAGCTGAATGTATGAGCAATCAGAGCTGAATGACTTGGTACGTGACGAGGACTTGCTTAGATAAGGTCGAGTTGTTTGCCACTTGGCTGCAGCTGTGCAACGTCTCGCGACAAACACTAGGCTCGCTGTATACTTTAAGAGAAGTGTAAAATTGTCAGATTTCTATGACACGAGAGAAATCTTGTACTACTCTTCCTAATTTGAAGGACTGAGGAATGGTCTTGGCGTGAGGTATGAGTGATGAATGTGGTTTGCTCATTGACTAGTCCAAGCGTACTCATAAGAACAGAATACTTGACAATAGAAATGTGCTCTATACTGTGCCTCTGTGGTATGCCACCAACATGAAAGAGACTTACGAAAATATGTAATAGATACTCGCTTCACTGAACTACGATAAGTACTGTTGGAACATCTGTGCATAATTCAATGTCGTTGGACTCATAATGGATATACAAATAGGATTCCCAAAATATTGATCTTATTGTGGTTACGCAGATGAAGATTTGTTTGCTTAAAAGCATTGTTAGAGCCCTCAAGCCAGGTGGTTTTTTGTTTCAGTAACTGAAACAAATGTTTCGGAAGATCAGTGATGCGAAGCACAAGAAAGGGACATTCATTAAGCTGATATTCACTGGATAATGCCAGACAGTGTATTTGAATACTATAGTTGAATTAATTTGAGTTAGAAGTGTGGCGATAATTCAACGCATTATGTACTCGCTTTTAGGTAAAACAAAGGCAGACAATTACAAAGATATAACAGAAAAGCTCATTGCGGACGATCGGGCTGTTGATGCTCGAATGGCACGCATGATTCACTTTATGCATAACTACCTTAACTTTTTTCATTGTGAACTTGTGACATGTATCAGATGAATGCAATGAGGGCTTTTGCCAAGACATTTCGCTAAATTAGAAAGTGCACGCCATCTATGATTGGTGACTTGCTGGTTTTAGTAGATTGAGAGAACTGAATAATACAAACGGCAAAGTCATCACTTTTCCAGTGTCAAATTGCAGTCAGTTTTTAGTAGCGAGTGGAGCAGTGATTTTCAACATAGTTGCCACATAGAGGAATACTGCATGTAATGTGATTCAGTACATTTCCTTATAATTCATACGATGCAGACCGGTCCTTACTGCAAATAATGCTTAACTTGTTAATCCAAAGCGCTAGGTAACGTCAGAATACATTTCTAAAATCAGTGGAGTGCATTCTTTAAGTTAGAGACTAAGCGATTTTGTAATAGGAAATAAACATTTTCTTGAACAGTGAAATCGGCGGACATGCTGTATAACGCAAAGCTTTATGCAAGCAAAAGTTAGGTCACTGAACTTCTGAATTTCTGAAACATAGTGTCAAAGGTGGGATCACTCGCATGGTCCTCATTTTCTCTAGATCGACCCAGATCCCCTAGGTAGTTAACAAGTGCCCATGTAAAGCCACCTATCTTTATGAAGCTCAATATTCTGGCATTCAAACTAGATGTTCGTTTTCATCCAGCGCTGCAAGATACGGTGGAGTTTATCGTCAAACTCTCTTTCCGTCAAGTCATAGATGAAAACATTGTCACACATTTTACGCCGTCTAAACCATCTACGGCTTACACCAATCTTTTTTGGGAAGTTTTATTCAAACAATCAAACCAAACGGTAAACTCTCGTACGGTGTTGCATATGTAGTCAGGTAACTGGATTCATCATTTGGAACCTTGTGCCAGAATGTGGAAGACATGTCTTCCTTAGCTTTGAACAGGCGCGACTGGATGTCTTCGAGGGTAGGTAGCGCTTATGCTTTCCTTTCGGAGCCCCGTTTATAGGTTTTGGATCAATACACACGCCCAATTCGCCGGTCTTCTTTTTAATGATTGCAACTTGACTAACCCATTCAGTTGGCCGGCCAAATTTTCCAAGCACACCCTCTCAATAATTTGCGCAACTCAGCGCGGAACCTGTCAAGTTGTGTAAATAGAACTCTACCATCGGGTAGCGTTGTCGGTCATATCAAAGGATCTAAGGATAAGTGTGCGGTTTACTCAAATTTCCCAAAACTCGGGCCAAACATAGACGGATACCAGTCAATAATATTGGTTTCTCCACTGTAAAGTTGCAGGAAGCAATCACGATTAAAAACAAGAAAACAGAAAGACTCCGTTGAATCAAGGCTGATATCAGCGTGAGCTCTTCGTGACATCGAACTCCAGTCGATAAGAGGCTTCGTCCCTTGGGTAAACCAAGTCGATGGTATCTGCAAGCTTTGGAATGAGCCTCGAGCCATTTCATACGCGCAAGCTATCATGAACGGATCGAATGCATACACAGGAACAGTGCTGCCTTGGTAGAATTTTGACAGTGCTGTTTTGCTTCCGAAATTCATAAAAGCAGCAAATGGGCGCACTCCCTTGGCCTACAAGTGTAACCCACCAGAGATGAACTCAGTGTGCAGCATTCATTCATTAACTGACGACCAGATATTGGGTTGTGGCACATCACGTTGTGCTATAAATGTCGGACTAAATTCCGTGTTTCCATCCTAACATCATTCTTTATGCGCAATGTGTTTAGTGCTTTAGATACTGGTGTCTACCTTTGACTTCTTCAAGATTATTACTCGCAATATTTTTACATCCGAATAAACAGAACATCTGCCACAGAGTTTTCAAAGTGGGGCAATCCTCCTGAATCTGCAGACCAAATGCGGCCAGAGCCGCGAAATCCCGGTTTCCGAAGAAGCTCATAAAGACTCTGCAGGATGCAAATGTTGTAGGATGAAGTAAATCGCAAGTTCGCACACCATATTAAACCAATAGGTTTATGTAAAAGATAACGGAGCCTCGGTTGTCCTAATCTTTGCTGCTTCTGTCAAAATGCTGCTCTTATATGCACCCCACAATCGACTTTGCGGATGTCCACCGTGCAATCAATACAAGTCTTTGGGAAGTGCACAATTCACGTTCGTTATCGTTAGAAAAACTGATGTTTTTGTGCAAACGAATTAAGCGCATTCCGGTTGTAAAACGGGGTGAAATGTTTATTCGTTAAACAAATAGGAGGATGCCTGCGCTTCTCAGCAAGAAGTTTCGATCCATAGATTGATAAAATAATCCGATTTCGAAAGGTTATACAGTTACAGCTCACAACTCTTGTTCGCTTTTTATAAGTACACGCTTTTCTTTAATCCGTGAGATCAAAACTCAGAGGAGCGTTAAAAATTTTGCCAAAGGCACCCATAAATCAAGCGGATAGTGCCACTCATATTTATCTATACTACACGGTCATATTGGTATTCGAATACATTTGGTTTGTGCTGGAGTTAGACAAGAATTCCAATGTGTGCACTTCGATAAATACTCTAATGTGTCTATTCCAGTGCAAAAGTCTCCCCATCGGGGTTGGTTCGGCGCCAGAGATATTCCAAATATCCCTGGTAATGCTATCAAACATATTTTTTCTAACTCTGCCCAGACGTAAGAATTGCTAGTTACACGAAGCATGCAGTCTGCACAGTTATCATTGCACAATGGGTAATGACATCATGTGGGTTAAGAAGATACACTGCTTCACAAGTCTAGTTGTGCGTTCTGGTGTGTTTTGAATAAACGTTAAATGAAAATATACGGTTTGCACTTAGGATTAAAAGTATTAGACTTTCGTGATGAAAACGCTAATGTTCCTGCGTGTGCACAGTCCACCTGGCGTGGAGAACAACAAACCGAAGTTCTTGAAGACAGCGTCCATGAACGTTGATGAAACATTAGTTCGGTTCTTTCTGCGTTGTCTCAAAGAAATGCAGGTTCCGACAATGTGGAAACAAGGACTAGTTACTCCTATTTACAAAAGCGGTACTCTTTCGGAGACCTCGAACTACCGTCCAATCACTCTCCTCCCAGTTTTATCAAAATTAATGAAACGTATAGTTGTAGTGGCGTTCATGGGATATCTTGAGATCAAGAATATCCTAGTGTCACAGCAACACGGATTCCGCCGAAAGCGATCCTGCATTAAGAACCTGCTGCTAGACTGAGCAAGCTGAACAGAATCATCCAATGCCAGAGTGGGAGTCGACATTATCTACCTGGACTTGGCAAAAGCTTTCGATCGTTTGGACCACCGCCTTCCTCTTCACAAGTTTAGAAGTTATGGAGTCGGTGACCCTATACTCGGTTGCTTTGGCAACTTCCTCGCACAACGTCAGCTGAATATATGAGTCTGCAGTTCCATTTCCGGCCCATTAAGGTCCAGTGTGGCTTGACTCAAGGATCGATACTGGGACAACGTTTTTACCTCATCTACATTAATCATCTTGGCAGTGTACTGCAGTCGAAGTTCTTACATTTTGCAGGCGATATCTATATTTTGGCATGATATCAGGACATCGGATGATCGCATAACGTTACAAGGCGATCTCGACAGAGCTTATGCTTGGTCATCCGACAACCGACTGCAGTTCAACGTGATCAAGTGCAAAGGCATGCATCATCAGCTTAGCTATGAATTTCAACTTGGGGACCAGCAGTTACAAAGTGCTTCCCAAGAAAACGACTTAGGGGTGATCGTACAGCCCGAACTTGGTTGCTCCAGACAGGCTGAAAAGACATCAAGAAGAGTCAGTCCGCATCTTAGAATCCGACGGAGGGCTTTCGTGAATTTTTAGTCATCAATCTTTCCGCAAATGCTGGACACCTACGTGAGGCCTCACATGTAATATACGATCCAGGCCTGGCGACCCTGGTGCAGGCGAGACGTAGATGCACTTGAAGCTCCACAACGTAGATCGACAAACTTCTTCGAAGATTGTTATATCTCTCCTACCAACGCATATCGCAGTCCCTAAAATTGTACAGTGGTAAATATCGACGCCAGCAAGGAGGCCTATGCATGGTGTGCTTAATATTTACGATCCTACCTCATCCATGTATCGATCTGTTACAGTTGAGGCAAAATACCAACCTGAGAGGCTAGTAGCTCTAACTGGATACGCACCACCGTCGACTTGATTGCTGACGAAACGGATTCTCTCTCCGTGTGTCCCGTGCCTGGAATGTCCTTCCGACTCAAGTCATCCTTGCCCTTACATTAACGCTCTTCAAAAAGTGCAGTGAGGAAACGCTTTCAAACTTGCATTACTTGCTACAGTCTTTACCACTAGGATAACGAAACAACGCAAACCTAACCATGTACTTAACGGCCCTCTCCGCAACATGGCATTGAGGATACATGCAGGAGTGTTCAGGTGATTAGCCTAGATGTATCAAAACTGGATTAACGTACCACATCAGGCAAATTAATAAACAAACGAGTGAACGTTGTCGTCACCTTTTATTTCTCCCGCACTTACTGAAATTTAACATCAATCAAACTATTTTGCGTCTGCACGTCCCATTCTCACCTAAAACTATGGTTATGCAGTAGTGCATTTAATTCGGTGGACGCATGAAATAACGATTTATTTTTTCGATGATTCTCACATATTTTAACTTTTACTCAACCATCCTACGGTATTTGTTGAGCACATGCATTTTTACCTATGGTGAATTATTGTTATTTGATCAGTGTACATTGTTTAAGCAAAAGTCACTAGAAGCTAAATATCGGCATTCTTAGAATGTCTCAAAAAAACCGTTACCTGACATCATTTATTAAAACGTATGAATTGCTCTGCGATATGCGTGAAGTGCTTAGCCTTGTCCCTAAAATGAAAGTTTAACTTACTGTTCCCTTTAATAGTGATGTTGCTTCTGACCTGCTGACCAGAAATAGTTGCTCCAACCTACTCGACTTCATACTCACACTTTCTTGCAAAAACCGCTGCTTTTGTAGTTCAAGGCGTTACAGACAGACTTTCTGTTCAGTCCCAAGCTTATATATTATATCCTTTACTTGCACCTATGGTGCATCGTACATGGGACACAGAAGTAGGTGTCTGTCTGAGTAGGTAGATTTAGTCGCTGTGCCAGTATATCTTAGTTTGATCATCATATCCGACTGCTGCTGACATATATAGGTTTTAGTGTACAAAAAAGTATAAAGTGTCATCAGTAAATAGCAATTGTATCTTAAAATGATTGATGCTGCTTTAAATATTTTATTATATAGCATGTAGCTTTGATAAAGGATTAGCTGGTACAATTTACCGATGTTCCAATCCAATTATTTCTCAATGGCTGACATGTTCTCGGAAGTTTAACAGCTGTCAAAACTCTGGTACCTATGACAGGCACCTTAAAGTGTAAAGTGTTACCGTAGCACCAACAGGCAATTGATGACCCTCTCTAACGAGGAACTCGAAGTGGTTGATCAACTCACTAATATCGGCACCTGCATCAATAATGATGGGCGCAGAGAAACTGACGTTAGCTCATGCATGGCAACGGCCAGAGCTGCCTTCTTGAACCTGCGGCATCTTTGGCGACAGAAGGGGGTTTTATTCCGTCTGAGAGGCCTTGTAGCCACAGCGAGTGTCGTTCTGATCTATGGGAGTGAGAGTTGGCCCTTCGGTCTGAAGATCTGAAGCGCCTTCAAGTCTTTGATCATCGTTGTCTGCGAACCGTTGCTGCTGTCGAATGGCACCAGCAGGTCCGCAACGATGGTGTGTGTAGCCGTATTAGGTAGTGATAATCATGCTAGCTCCTTAAAATAACAGATTGCACTGCATAAATTGCCTTGGCTCGGGCAGGTTCTAGGTATGCTTGGTCACCGCTTACTTAGGAAGGTTTAGTTTAGTCGGCCACGTGTAGGGTGACGTCAAGGTGGACAGAAGTTGACCTGGCAGCGGGAAATAAACTCACCGACGACCAAACTGGGTACACTTGTCCCATCTAACCCGCCGGACCGGAGTTCAAGCAACTCGCCTTGTGCTTTTCTCGTGTCTTTATAGGACATGGCTCGCAACCGACAACCAGTAGCGCGTCTGCTACCATTTCCTAATCGGATTGCTGTTTCCTGCGTGTAATGGCTGATTATGACGCGGGGCAATGAAAGCCGCATGGAAGCTTTATGGCCGATGCCGCCTTATCTTTGAAAGATAGGAAGCTCTTTGTGACGGTATGCTGTTAACACAAGGTGTAGGCGATTTGACCATGAATGTTTGCTAAGGGCATTCAGGTTTTACGGTCAGTCTCCCTTATCTCCCTCTTATTACTCTTTATTTCACAAATCATCAGAGTTTTATGATAGCGAAGCATCTGTTCAAATAGCTGATGTACTGCTGTTGTTGATGGTTAAGGACAGACAAGAGAAGAAGCTTGGTTTAATTTTAAACATTTGTTAACTCGATGAAGAAATGTAGTATAAAGACACTTAAATAATGGGTGACAACAAAATGAAACGTAGGTACGCGAGAGACAAAATGATGAATACGGATCCGGTAATCACTTGGGCAATGAAGTAACTTGTAAAATAAATGTCTACCCTTGCAATGAATTGCAAGTGTCTTTCCAAAGGTTGCACAGTGTTAGCTAGTTACAACTGGTTCAAACTGATGTAATGCGAATACAAAGTATATGGAGTGTGTACATGTTTCCTGCTAAAGTAAGGTAAAATAGGTATGTACCTGAGCTCGGTGATTTGAAATAAGCAAAGCCGGAGAGGATGGAGCGTCTGGTTTTCAAACTGCGAGTCAATCATTGCGTTTGGTCGGTTGCATAGATAAGTCGCACAGGTAAAACCATAGAACATATTCTTTTAATTTGAACGCGCTATTTCACACGATATTTAATGAGTAACTTTAGAAGATGACGTACGCTAACTTTTAACTAGCTCACTTCCTTCCTGGTCTCAAATTTGTTGGTTGTGTTTGTCTCATTGATTATGACGCTGATCTCCTTTGTTCTTCATTAAGTGGCAAAAGTAAACATCGAGTAAATTTAGACTGCCATAGGCAAAACGTGCGTTTTTCCATGCTGCGTTTTACGTTTAACTGGAACATCCAGTATAATATCAGGTTATCAGCGTGTTGCATAAACGTACGATAGGAAGTGCCTGATAATGCGTAATTTCTTTTTCCCATTATTTTCTAGATGCTGTTGGGTCTATGAAAATACACGCATGGTGCTGGGTATATCAAGGAACAAATAAATATGGATTATTATCAAATGCACACGAGGTCCGTATTCGATTATTATACTAACACATTCATCATACATATTAATCTCATTCGTGTCAGGTATTGGCACAGTATAAGAAACTCAAAGCGGCTTCAGGCTTGGCTGGATTTTAGCAGCAAAAGGGATTTGAAAATTACGCAACAAGTACAAAGCATTTTCGTGGGCAGAATAACCAACTTTAATGATGCATTCTTCGTCAAGTTAATGTCACGCGTATTACGTCTGTTTACTTGAGAAATTAAGAATATTGCGATAAACATATCCTATTTAATCGGACCAACAATCTAGACATTTTCCTGTACCGCTGAAAAAGCAAATGCAGGGTAGAGTTATAAAAATTTTCAGGTATAGTTTCATTACTGGGAAGTGCTAAAACTGGTTTATTTGGCTGGACTTGGTGTAAAACCTTACTTCTTTATCTCAGCTACAAGAGAGCGAGCGATTGTGATGCGTTAAATTATGTATTAGTCTCAGACGTTAAAAGCGATTTTATACTAAACGTTGCAATGATCGTGGCAAATTAACAAGACAAATACATCGCATAAACCCTGTACAGAAATCGAGAATCCGTTATTAACGAAATGCGGTTTATCGGAGCACACAACTGTCTACATTAAGGCATTTGCGCATTTTTCCTTTACTCGTGAGAGATGCATCTTCTCTATGTGAATACGATGGCCCTTGCCATTTACGTTCAGACATTAACAAGTAATTGTGCGCTGTACTCAGTCCTGTTGTCAGTCCTCGCAGTCTACTGACACCGGACCTACCGAAGCAAGTGCATGCATTTTTTGTTCGTTGCACGATGAAAAGCGACGCATTGCTGGTAATTGCACCAACTCATTACACTCAAAGGATGTTTATACAAATAAAATAATATAGCACTTAATAGAGGCTTATTAAAAGCGCCTGGACGGACACGTGCACTTACCAAATAAGCCGACTACGCATATTTACCTAGGTGATATTAGCGATTTAAGTTCCATCTGCGGCATAGGCAAATTGTTCTGGTGACTGATAAAATATCTCGCATGAAGTTACAAGAAATAGTGTGTGTTTAATTAAGTGGTTCAAAAAGTTCTAGGTTGAGATTAATCGGTTATTTGTGAAGCTCTGGTGCATTTAATAGCAGCTGAATGGATTTAACAACTGTGTTAATACATATATAGGTACTTAATTAATGGGTTAGCTGTAAATAACACATTACAGTTCCTGGTTCTCACGCAAATGGAAAGCAAGCGACTTCATAATCCTGCTTCATTTTTCCTAGTTAGTTCGTATAGTTCATGTTGCTGTCTATATCTTGTCGATAGGAGCTGAAAAGCGTAAGCAAACTGATCACCTTCTGATCAACTCAAGTATATTCCAGAGATTTTGCGTACCATCTTCTTGAAACAAATCGTCATATTGCAAGTTATCACGAGTACATACCATTAATTCCTCTTTATTTTTATCATATGATCGCTTACTGCACAATCAGTTGATGTCACGTTTACTCTGATGAAAGTCGACGACCAATACGTTTCTCTTATCAACTATGGTCAAAATGTCAAATATGACATCTACTTATATAAGGAAGCAAATGCGTGAAACTTGCGGTATCAACCATATTGTCTCGGACATCCATCACAATGACCACCAAGAACTGCCAAACATGCCTCAAGAAAACACCAGAGAGTAGTTTCGAATATTACTGCTCATTGGCGATATGCATGAATCGGCTCTCTCAGGAATAAAAATTAAATAGACGGCAGTTTACACCACTAGGTAAAGAAGGACGGCGGATTACCATCGAAGCTTACAGATGAAGTTTAGTGCAACATGATCATTTCGCTACCGTGAAAGAAAAATACTAACGAAGTGACGGCAGGTGTCTCTCATCACGGATTCTAGCAACGTCAGTTCTGTACGATGTAACGATTAAAAACGTCTACAAGACTATATGCAATACTCACCATTAGTCCAATTTATGCTTTTATTGTCGTCGTTTCTAAGAAAACAGGCGTGGCCTATATACCGGAAAGATCTTAAACGTATGTCCCTTTTATTGGGATTCATTGTCTCCACCGGAAGACACACAAGTCATCTCAACTACAGTGGCGCAAATCAGGTACTTGCTATAATTTGGTCTAAGCAATTCAACATCGAAATTGTGAACTTGAAAATTCCACTGTAAATCTTTGCAGGTAACTAAGGTAAACACGCACCAAAGGGACCATTATATTTTCTGAAGAAACTTACATATGTATCATCATATAAATATTCAGACATTAAGCTTGTTACAAAATATTTCATTTCCATGACTGCTAGATTGTCGAAGCCCTTTAATATCTCCATCGGTGTGAGACAAGGATGCCCGCTGTCACCTTTCCTCTTTAACTTCGCTGTTGACGAAGTCATGGAGATCGCGTTTACAGGACGCGACATAGAAGGTGTGGATCTGCTCCCAGGAGAACGACTTCTTGACTTAGAGTATGCTGATGATATTGCCCTACTCTGTGACAGACCCAAAACGTGCAACGCGGCACTGGACAGGCTGACACTAGATGTCCGTCAATTCGGGCTTTGCTTCGCACCCGCGATGTGCAAAGCGTTTTTCCAAGATTGGTCTGGACCGCCTCCTACGCTGACCATTGGTGGGGATCAGCTAGAAGTCGTTCAAAAATTCAACTACCTGGGAAGTTGTATCAACGCCAGTGGGATTGAAGATGAAATCACGAATCGTATAGCAGAAGCTCGAGGCGCTTTTGCTAACCTTCGCCACTTATTGCGGCGGCGCGACATCACTCTCTCCCTGTCGGGTAGAGTGTACAATGCAGCAGTACGTTCGATCATACTGTACGGTTGTGAAACCTGGCCGCTTGAAACAGCGGACCTGAAGAGGCTAGTTAAGTTCGACCACCGGTGCCTTCGTAATTTAGCTCACATTTGGTGGGAACACCGCGTGAGCATCGAGCGTGTTCGACGCCTTGTTTATGGCATGGGAAAAGGAACTGAACCGCTCAGCACCGTTATTTCACGCATCAGGCTCCGATGGCTCGGCCACGTGTTACGCATGCCACCAACTCCCGCGACGTGCATTGTTTGCGCGCCGGGGGTGTGGATGGAAGAAGAGGAGGGGTGCCCAAGCAATGACTTGGTCGAGAGAAATGAAGGGCCTCACTTCGAAGCTGGCCTCGGTTGGAGTGTCTCGGCTCACTGGTTGGGGTCCGAAAGACGATGAACGAGTTTGGTTGGACACACTTACTGACATGGCAAGGAGCCGACCTCAGTGGTGTTCGTGCTGTGAGTTTCTTTGTCCCACCCCATCCCTCTTAGCCTCCCCCTCCAACCACGATCTCATTAGTTAGCCTTATATAATTTTGTCTACCATTTTTTGATGCACAGTAGCCAGCTGGTAGCTTACCAGAAGGATGCCCATCCGCTACCGGTAGCTCAGCCGGCTAGTACCAGTTGCTTTTGTTTCTTCTTTATATGTATTGCGGCACAGTAGCTGAGGTGTTCCCAACTATGGCTAACGTATATGCTGATAATGAAGACGAGGTATTCTTGTGAAATGCAAATCTGAACTTTTAAAATAAAAGCTTCGGATAAAGAAATAATAAATTACCATGCTACGATTTCACGAATAATGTTGCGCTGCTTCTAAAACTAACGATAGCACACATTACGTTTTCATCTTAAACTTGTTCTCGTTTATTCACTTATATGCTTTTTTCAAGTACAAATTAAAGATTCGGGTTGATAAATTTTAGTACATTGATCAAATGCGACAACTGGTGTGGTAGGAAAATGAAACTCAGTATTACCCATGGAAAGTTAAAATATCAAAGTATCCTTTCATCAGGCGAAATAGCTGAGGATTAATCTCGATATATTTTTATACAAAATCGACTGGTCGCTGCGTAGCACATAGTTTTATTATGACCGTTTTCACTGTCACGGACAGCAAAACAGACGAACGTTCTAGAACAGCTCCTTTTATACAGATTATGTAATTTGTGTACGGAAAAGCTGCTAATATTCTGTTTTAGATTCCGTTAGCAATTGGCGCAATTTGGTCTTTGAGTAAATCCGGACTATCCAGATGAGTAGTGGAAAATTATTCGTTGTTTCTTCATTATGTTGAGTCAAGTAGACTGAAGTAAGGCAGCGTTAGCTTTTAAGAAATCCCGTTCTACTTATAAATTACATTTATGTTAAAAAATCTAGATTACATTGCATTATCGAATAAAGAAAATGGACTAATTTTATTTGAGGCGAGGTAGCACTCATGGCTGAAGCTTATAGGAGTGTCAGTTTGTGCCTCTGCAAACCGTAACGTTTGACCACTTTATTATGCTTACGCCTGTCAAGGAACGCAATACATTTTGCATGGACCTTTTAAATTAATTATGTTCTAAGTTTACTATAAAGTTAACCTTTTTCAAAGTCGATATTTCCTGGGAAGTTTAGGTAGGAATAGAAAAAACACTGGAATACACTAGCAGTAGCGAATAATATTAGTATCATATGATTCACGCCCTCGAAGTAGGAAATACTTACTCAAACATGTCTGCGCTAATTATATCATTTATGGACTATGACTGCATAATACAAAGGCAGTATCGTTTCTTGCGCCATCAGCTTACTATTGGCATGAAGCTGATGGTGTACAAATCCATGTTGCTGTCCGTTCTTCTATACGGCAGTGAAACGTAGACGAGGTACCGGTGGGATATGCCATATCTCTGGCAGTTTCATCAGCAGTGTTTGCAGCGGATATTGCGCATAGTTTGAGACGATAGAGTTGCTGACACGGAAATGTTGCGACAAAGTGTAATGTATGCAGTGGACTGCATACTTTTACTGAAACACCTGAGGTGCCTCGATCATGTGAGCCATATGCATTCGAAGCGGATGCCGAAACAACTCTAATACAGTCAGCTAAGTATTGGGAAGCGGCATGTGGGGAAACCAAAGTTACCTTATCAGGATATGATCAAATTGAGCCTGTCACTTTCTAATCTTGATTGCAGGTCATGGGAATCAAAGGCGGTTGAACGGCGTGCATGGCGCGATCTAATCGTGAAAGCAGTTGTCGAAGTGCGCCAAAAAGATCTCATACATGCAGAGAAGAAGCGGTAAGTGTGAAAGCGGCAAGCACCGATAGGTTGTACTCCATTGACATCCAGTACATGTTGCTGTAGCACAGACAGTCGCAATTGGCTGAGTGAGGCATGCCTAGTGAGTCATGAGCGTGGCCACTCGGGTCGACTAACGAAGCGACGACGGGTCCTGCATAGAATGTAAGCAGAACCGGCTTAGCGTTTGTAGGCACGCTGCATTCGATTTACTAACCGCGTGCTTGCATGCTAAGTCTCTTTATTTCAGGTGGTAGGTCTGCAATTTTGTCCCAATGCCTTACATTTTGATATAAATGTCTGCCATTACCATCTTCTACAAACTTGCGCATGTCGCTTAAGCCAATAGTAGTTAATTTCCATAGCATTTTCATGTTCGTGGCATTTCCGTAAAATATACATTCTGTCCTCGTGAACATATCTCGTATTATTTGGTGAACAACTTACTTCATATGCTCACTAATTTAAGATTTATGTATCCGGTTCCTTATGCAGTACTCGATTTATTTTATTTGTTATCATTAGCTCAACTAATTGACTGTTGCTTGATATCCCCGGTGTGGTTGCACTTGTTGTGCATATTGACAAGATGCCTACCTGTCTATTACCCACTACCTCGTTCACACTGGCTCCAGGAGACAGTTAGTCGTTGCTAGAGGGGATGGGGGTGCACGGTCCTTGTGACCGTGCTAGGCTCAAAGAGCGGTTCCATGCACTCAGTGTGGAGCGGATTCCGGTCCACGCACCGCCTTGTGTGTACTTGATTTCGCAAATACAACGTGCTTGTGTTTGTCTGTGAAGGAGTGTGGGCCGGCTCCGCTGATTAAACCTGGCTACCATGCACTGGCCTCCCGGTCTTATTTCTTCGGAGTTACACTGGATACGGGGCGTGTGGATGGAACTGTAGGTGGTTTAGCGCAAGCCAACCGTGGTCCCTTTTGAAGCGCAAGCGTCCTGCGACTGGCCACAGCGACAGGCAAATCCGAAACCGGATGCCGCCAACCATCATTTGTTGCTGTACATGCAATAAATCGTGCTGAACGTAGGACTATATTATGAGTAGCCCTGAACAATCCTCTGTTTCGCAGCGCTGACGGACTCGTCACGCACAGCTGGAATGCAAGTGACCTACACACTTACTTGTGGGTGTGTGGCATTTTGACCACATTTAACTTCTTTGAGTTCAAGAGAAAGTAACGTTATTTGTAGGTTGAAACCATTCGTATGCTTCTCAATAAAGTTCATAAGCAAGCGACTGGGAGATGATATATCCTTAGCAAAACATACTGCTATACTGGGTCATCTGTTCTTCGAACCAAATAGAATCACCCCAGATAATTATAATAACAAATGTAAAACATTACTTACTCAGAATATGTATTTTGATATGCATAATCAAAGAGTGGACGCTGGTGTATTGATTTATAAACTCAACTGATTACAAAATGAAGATACTAGGAATGACATCCTTGTCAGAACTCAAATAGCCCAGATATCGTCCGCATGACTCGGATGGCTATTTGTGAGCGTTGAGAATTTTTTCACATATTTGATAACAGAGAAACGCGGTGCTTTAGAATATGTCCGGCAAACGCCCAATCACTCTGTAGTGTACTATGGTACATTTTGTCACTAATTGTTCAAAAAATCCAAGAATAGAATCCAGCCTTGTAATACCGGTAACCGTTTACCCAAAATTACTAGCCTGCTCTCACAAGAAGTATAAGAAGCAACAAAACAAACATGTCGGCCTGGATGACCAACGTGCTGCATGTGTTAAGTTTTCGATTTTGGAGCTTCTATTAATGCATTTACTCTATTATTCACAAAGTTATATAGCAAACACCAACATAGCGAAGGAGAGACTAGTTACGCCTTTCATATCTCAAGCTATTCCCCAAAAACCGGCGACCCTTCAACAGCAAAATGCTACATTTTGGCTATCCCTGAAATAACCGTCCAGCCTGAGTAGTGAAGGGTGCCGTCTAACATTTACTTTTACACAAAAAATAAGAAATGCTTTTAGGGGGTACAGAATGATGTAAGATTTTAATTGACAGCATGAACATCAAGTACATACATTATTCTGAAACAAAGCTATCCAAATGGAAATGCGCTACTAATGCTGTTTTCAGCAAAATACATTGTTGGGATTGATAAATGCCAGACTGAGGATCAACAAAAAGTGAAAATAAGATGTGAGATTGATTATTCAGCGACACATGATATACATGTGTCAAACTACACTACGAGATATTCACCCGACGGATTGAGGCACATGCTGTTCGCATAAAAAATATGCAGCATTTAACGGTGCACATGCACACATATATTCCGACCATTTCATCATGTATAAGAAAGTAGACCTATGTTAGTGTAGGGCGCTAATACATACGCGAATATTTACTTAGGTCTTATCATTTAATCTTTGGAGGTGGTGAACCATGTCTGGCCAGTCTTTATAACAGTGTCGAGCAAAATATGTATAACTTGGAACCACTGCAATATTCTAAGGAGATAACGACATATACCGCAAGTAGATTATGAGGAAGTGTTTTATGAGAAGACACAAATCAGCCAGCAGTAATATCCGTTAATAAGCACCAGTGGCGAACCGCCTATTCCATTCGTAACTTTAAATGAAGAGTTCGTTGATTTTGCGTCAACCATAATCGAACCAAAATTGTTAGAAATGAGAATTGCTCGCACTCCTCAGCGATCTTCCTCACGGTTCTTATTTAGTATGTGTATACGACATATGTTACAATATAAGGTGTCATTTGCAAGTATAGAGACCACAGGAAGAAATGTCCAGCCGTAAATTAGAGAAAACCTAACTTAATGTCTATCGTTTGCTGTAAGTTAGTTTTTGCTATGGTCAAACTTCTTACCGAGAATCATTTGTAGTTGCCTGTTTAAAAACGCAAATTAACCTTGACTTGTGGCAGGTGCCATATGTGCTAATATTTCCTTTCATCGTGTATGCCTAATCTTACATCTCCAGGCAAAATAGAATGTTGTTCCAGCGGTATACACTCATGAATATGGCAATTGGCTTGATACACCTTCTGCTCTAGCCCATTAATGAATGAAAGAACATGGCTCTATCAGGTAAGAGGTTGCGTAGCAAACCTTATGTGACCAAACCATCCTATGTGCAAAATCTATCTGATATCGTTACACAAACGTTTGTATACCTATAATTCTCTGATTTTGCAGGCAGGAATGGATATGCTAAACGAAAACTGAAGGACGAATCAAATTATCTAGCTGAGTTGATAGGAATCCCTTTCACAGAACAACACTACCTAAAAGGATGGAAATTTAACCGAATTTTAACGAAGGTTTTACTTCACGATAATCTTTCTAAAAGTCGACATAACTTACCATTCTAAGCGATTAACGGTGACATATACAGTTGTTAGTTTTTCTAGGTTATTCGACTTGGTCATACTGTTACAAATTCAGTGGCATCCAACGATGTTCAAATCTTCAACCTAATACATTCCGATTAGCATTAAGAGAAAAATACGGAGTGCAATATGTATTACGTAAATTAAAACACAAATTTCGATAAATATCTAACGCTGGTGTGTATGGTTACTAGGTTTGCAAGGTTGTGTACAAAGGTTTTTTTACAGAATGGAACACAAATTCTTAATTTTAGTCAGAAAGATCGAAAATTTATCGGTAATCAAGTTAAAGTAACATCAGCAACGAACATTAAAATTATCCATGGTTATATACTTATGGTTTTAATAACTTTAGCTGGAGTCTGTTCTCATATGTAAACTATTATAACGTTACACATTTAGGTTAAATGGAAAGCAATTGCAAATTAGGACATTGTAAAATAGAAAATAGTTTAATTTATGTGCGGTTACAATGTCGCACTACTTAAATTTTGTTTTTCGAAAACACAGTACTTATGGTTGCAATATTATGTGTTATTCACTTTTGTTGATGCATAAATAAAGTATTAAATAACTGCCTTCTAATAACTGTTTGCAAAAGGCACCTTAGAGCTATCGCTTTATGAATGAATTGAGACGCACAATCTCAATGCAGACACCGGTTCACATTGAAATCAATCCTGGTCAATTCCATCATTAGTAACTTAACGGACGAAGCAGATGGATATTGCTGTTGCCAGATAGAAACCACTGCAAACTATAACAGGGCATTAATTTATTTATCTACTCTGGTTGAGATACAAAGCAATGAAACCCAGGGTTTTTTGAAATGTTACCGATAATCTCTATCTTAGGAGATCAGGTGGTTTTGAAACCGGTTTAGAGTGCAATGTCTCTCATGTGGACAAAAGGATTGTACCTAAGTATCTGATGACTTTGGTAACAACTCCACTTTGGATTATCTGATCTATTTGTGTGGATTACGTTCTGCGATAATTTAGCTTCCATTTCAATATCATGCACTGACTCTGTCTGCGGAGTTAAAATCAAAGGAGAGTTAAAATTGGAATGCCATAGTTGGATAATGAGTTAAATTATTTAACGTTTATCATTCAACATTTACAAAACTTTCAGATGGTTTGTAATACCAAAGGCATGGTTATAACAGGTGTCTTGATTCCTCAGCTAAGGAATTAAGAACAATAAATGATAAATGCGGAATATCCGTGTACTTTGTTTTTATTTGGTAATCAAGCAACCCAAAATAAATCGGTTGCTTGACGATTATATTTCAATGATTATCTTTCGAACAACTCACTACATCGAAAACCTATTAAAGATAACCCAAAATACTTGGGTTCCACTTAGGTGTACTTGTTACCCACCTCGACAGAAGTCTGATTCATAAAGACACACTTACATATTTAGCAAGAACTTTCCTTATGAGACTAAACTTCCAAAATTAACCGGAGATACCTTATACTTTTCATTGTTAGCTAAGGGCTAATTGCTTCGTGGATGAGAGATTTTTGAGTAAAAGTGTTGTTCTCAATAAAGCCCAGCGTTTATTACAGCCATAAGTCGAATAAGGTATATGTAATATACGGTTGTACTATCCCGTTGCTGTATGCGCATTAATATACCTAAACAAATATCTTCGATCCTATTAACATAATTAACTAGTCGTGGAGACGGAAATCACTAATTATCTAAATAGGTCCAAAAAATGCAAATTATAAGAAGCCATATAACAGCAATACTGGGTGTAGAACGTTCTTTTTAACAATATGGCAGATCAAAAAATTGTTTTTAAATTGTAGGAGGAGAATAATACAATCCTCTCATGAGCTTTTCTTAGACGGATGTAAATGGACTGCGTTAAGAAACTATGATTTTATGGTTGACTAGAAAAAACCGAATACTTGGCGATATTCAGCTATCTAATTATTATATGCTGTCCAGATATCAACAGTTTCAACTGTAGAAATTCGTAAGGATACCTTATTTTTGAAAAGAATTACCTGACATATTGGTCGTTTTCGTTGAATGCGCTTAAATATCTTATTACTTAGTGTCACGAAGCGGTTGTCGAGAAAACTGCTGAATAACGACCAATAATTTCGATGAAATACCTAAACACATTATTCCTCTCTCCAACCTTCTTGGTTACGATTATTGGTTGTGGACGGCGGCCGCTTTCTCACTAGAAGACATCATATGTTTTGTACGTAAGCTAAGAGGCAAGCTGTTGTTGATTTGTGCCATTAAGGTACGGAAATGTGTTACCACTAAATTCTAACTCAAAAGAGCTTGCATCAACTAGATATATAAAAAGAATACCAGCTGGCAGATAAATATGTGATACCGTTAGCTAGTAAGAAAATGCAAAATAAGGTACTATGAAAATGATATAGAACCGTTGCTCTATATGGCATTGCAGTCCCCCGGTTATTTGTTTAGCTATGCATCTAGAGGAGGATGTTCGGTGCTAGAATGCTATGAAAAGAAAACTGCCCATCTTTTCCTCATCTATAAATTGAGTACGTCTGATCATCTCCTGTCCGTGGTATGCGCAAAATTACCACTGTTCCTGCGAAACCAAGTGATAGTCATCTTGTATTGTGTGTTGCAATTTGTTGCCAAACTGTTCCTCTGATGTGGGCATCATCAGTTCGCAACCAGATCATCAATATGTAGAAGATTCCTCCTAACCTTCGTTACGTGCTTTTTGTGTTACAACAAACATTTAGACGTCATCGTGTAGAGGCATTCAGTGAACCTAGATTTATGACTTCTTGGAAACGCCATGGGTGTGTGTAAATGAGAGATTAGTGCAAAGAGATATATATACAAGCAGTCTAATGGGATGATTGGGGTTCGTTGCAACCCAAATGGATTACAGTGTCACGCATTTTAAATGGGGAGCACCGCTCAACTTAACACGGGACAAAGTAGGGTACATTATAAGGTTACCTCGGGAGTGAGGATACACCTAGATAGATAATTTGTAACGAGTGGCAAAATGCGGTAAATTTGTTAAACATTGTCTTCATTCGTTAGCTGAACTTAGCTAACGCTACTAGATGCAGCACGGCTGTAAGTCGAGCTACTCATAGTTGCAGCGACTATAGGGATATCCGAAATTTTCACAAAACCCAGAGTAGTCTAGAGTTAAGTTATCTACGGTCGGTTATGTTAGGATTGCGAACTATCGTAAGAAGATATGTGCGACCTCGCCACTACAGTATGGCTACTTCTCTACTAAAAAAGAGAATTACGCATTTATCTACCCTTTATGTCGTGCTTGACAAAGGTCTGAGAGATTTTAGTTACGATTCTATTAGGAAAATCTAGTCTCATCTGGTTCCTGTTTTGCTGACAACTCTAGGCCTCACAACTGCTTTTATAGCTCGTCTCGTAACAATGCTTCGTCATGATTAGCAATTCCACATACTATTCTAACTGTCAGAGCATCTAAACTAATTTACTGTAACATCTATGCAGATTTTGTACAAAGAACAATGGACGCATACCGGTTACGAAGCGTTGCTTTACAGGTCCCGTTGGATAGTTGGTAGGGATGTCGAAATAATAATATCGATAATAATAATTATGGCAATACCATGATTCAACTATGAAACTAAGGTATATATGCAAAGTGAGATATGCCGGTATGATTGTGGTATGCAGAGCTTTACAATTGCAGAAGTAATTTTCCAACAATTGCTTAAAATCGATAACCTATAGGGTCAAACCAATTACATGCCTTATCAAAGCTAACCTGAACTTCTTCGTGAAGGCTTACTGTGTTTATGCATCAACGCGCTATGTATCGAAGTATTAAAGTAAACTGGAGTATTTGCATTGCGAACCATAACGTTTAATAATTAAATCTACAGTATATTTCATAGACCGAATGGTTTTTCTGATCATTTCCTAAAACATACTCGTGGCGGAGAAAATAGTTGGATTTCAAAGGAAGATTTAAGGTGTTTTATTAATAAAAGTAATAAAAATTGATAAGTAGCGCGTTGGAACAAATACAGACTTATCAAGCAGTTAAATAATAATAAAAGGATCTTCCGAGGCATCGTCGCTTGAGGACCCGCTTTCCGCAATTCTACGCCTCAACTGACCATGCGCTAATGTAGATTAAAGGCAACTGAGCCATCATTACATTGAGTGGGATTTTGGCCGCTGTTATGTTCAATAGGCCATCAACATACAGACTTGTTTTATGGCGTTTAGCAACTTCTTTTCCTGCCGGTGGGTTTGTGAAGATTCGCCGTGCTTGGCTATAATTATTTAGCTTGTAAGCTTCAATGCCAGCGTCAGGAGATCGTCCCTGTTTTGAACAAACCAACTTGCTATTGAAAGTCAGATGTATGCCGAACTATATACGTTGTTACACTTAATCGTAGCACACCTTCACCTAGTTCGTATGCTTGATATTCAAAACAAATTCCGCGAAAGCCAGAAGGGTCAGCAGTTATTAAATGTTTCAGTAGGTGGCATATTCGCCACACTAGTTTCGGTGACTTTCCCAGAATTGCTGGGATACTTGCTTTTTAGGAGTTTTTGTCAAAAGCCGTGTTACGGTAAAAGGAGTGTTTACTATTTATAAACGGCAGATATAACTGTTTATTTAGCATTGTTTAAATCGAAATTTTCCACATAGTGTAGTTGGCTGTAATTCTATCCGCATTGTGAATAATTTCCATATAGGCAGCTCTTAATATATCTATTCCCGAATGATGGGAAACTACACTTTGCTAAAAAAAATAACGAATGCCAAACCTACATTTGCTCTGTCTAGTTTCGTTAGCCGCTTTTTCTGGTTTACGGTTATTACAATCTACCTAGACACCGTAAAATATCAGTGTCTTTTATAATACTTGCTTGCACGCTATACGTTTAGAAAGTACTGCGTTTGGCCGGAAATAAGGAAATAATGCTCGATGATGTATGAGTTTTTTTTGCAGCTTGCACATTGTCGTCTGCACTAGTAGAAAAGTGTGTTGCAGTAGAAGATAAGTCGTGCAATACCTTTCAGCTTAAAAATAATGTAGCTCAACTGATATCCCCTTGACTCAGTGACTTAAGCTGCTGGTTAGTTGAAGTCAGCCCCTAGCGGTCACGGGTTTCATTCCCATTAGATAATCAAAGAACGCGCACCAAGCAGGCGCCTTGATGGAGCGAAACAAGTGCAGGTGCTTTCCCAACTTTCTATTCATTTTTACCTAGCAACTCAAAAATTGAAATGCGAGCACTCCGAAATTGTCTTGTACTTCCTCTTTTTTGCAATAAGTGAGCTGGATATTCAAACCCCGAGCAGGCCTAACGTAACCATAATCATTTTCTTTTCCAGCTACACCGCCTTGTTCTGTAAATACAGGATATCTCAGTCTACTGATAGACACTGTAACTTCTCTTGGGCATTGTGCGCAGAATGACCCGATGAACTGTAACTTTATTTTATAGCGACAATGTTACGGCAGCAAAAGGTTGCAATATATTAGGTCAGTATGCACGCTGATAATCTACGAGCAAGCTTTATAACCTCAAGTCACTGAATTATATTTGTTGTTCACACGGCATAAATCCACTGATCCAATATATTAGGTCAAATTATGTGTTATACAGGTCTGACATCCCCTTTTATATACAGGGTAAATTCTACTCAAAACATTAGTGTTGTAAATTGGTTCCATCGTCCAATAATCGCTCATAGTATCACTGTAATCATGATGCAGTTAGCGTCAGAAATTACGTAATGTTTTCTACTTAGCAGAGTACACGGCGTCAAGTTACTTCCCCGGAAAAGATTCGCATACAATTTTTTACCAGGGCAGCTTGCCGGCTAACGATTTAGCATGGTTTGTTTATTATGGATGCTGACTGTCTCCACACAGATCTCAGCGTCGCAGTGCTTGTAACATCCAATCTCAGTTGGCAATTAATTTTATATTACCTTATTTGTTCATGCTGTAGTCACTGCAGTGTAGTCAAACCTGAAATCAACGCGGCTGATTGACCTAACATTTGTCGCTCTGTGGAATTGGGTGGGTGATCTACAGTTGCATGGCATAGAATCTACCAACTGATGTTTAAGGACAAGTGTAATCCTCGACAACATGCGTACTGTGAGCCTCGACATTGCCGAAAGAACGTCCGACCATATTCAGGTCCTCTCTACTTCTATCTTTCATTTGTTAACTAACCGTTTGTCTATGGGCGCTGGCTATGTACATCAAATGACGTTTGGGTCCTTTGTATTCCCGTCAGTTCACGTTAAATCAAAGAAGCAAGCGAAATGGCTTCAGCTGCTTTCATATACAAACGCTTTTATACCGCTCAATACATCCCTAATATTCGAAAGCGCTGAGTTTATATTGTATGCGTAGTCCAATTCGCTAGTACGCTGGATCCTACTGGACCAGCTTCACATATTTGTGCCGAACAAAACCTTCTACATTCATGGACACCTGTAACATTTGCAGGGAATATCCCGACTAATTAGCACTTTTCTCTTTCTCCCGACAATTCTGTTAACTCCCAGTCCCATACGATGCGACGATACGATACGATACGATGCTGACGGAATGCAGAACAGTATTGTCCAAAATATGAAACTTTTCGATATTTCAGCAATTGGATTGGTTGACGTTATACAGCTCCATGTTTCTACAAAATTGTGAAGCTGTGTTGTCATTTCATCCTACATACCGGATTGAATGTACAAATGACTTTCAACCTTTTCCCTTACTACATTTCAAAGTTTATTTTTACAGGAATTGCTCAAGCTCCATGCAACTTATTGAAACATTGCAACAAGCTAAGAAGCTTAATATTTACTCTCAATAACTCAAATTGCCCTCAGCGTCAGGTAAGTTGGATTTAAAATGTGTAACTGCGTGATTAAACCCTCGTTTTTTGTAGTCTTCATATTTTCGCATGAATTGGGATCAGTTTGGTTTGGCTTGAACATTTAATGTAATTCTCCCCTGAATCTCTGGAAAAATGTAGTTTGATTCCTTGCTTGTATCATTAGAAAACAGTTAAAGCCTATAACAGCTTGTCTGGATGCGCATCCTATGAAACGTTTCCTTCGCTTTATCACACAATTTTAATACATGCAATAATATAAAATAAATTTAACTTTCGTGACTACAAAACCTAGTGAAATTTCGAACTTAATTTGAGAGTTGTGAAGCCGTTTCTTCCAGCTTTATACGCCTTAAATATGCATTGCTTTATCATAGAGTGAAAAGAGATACAGATTGGCAGATGTATGGTTACTTAGTCACTAATCCGCACTCCGCGAGCAGCCCTTTAGTATTACCACTTTGATGGGTTCCTTACTAAAATAAGTACAATTGTGTGTGAAACGTATTCGTGTACAATTTCTAGAAAATGTATAATATTATTGGAACGATCGTATGTGCAATTAAAGCGTGGTATTATACATCCCGTCAACAATCTCACACGCATTTTAGCCGAGAAACAGGGTTTGCCTTATTTTAATCTTCATGCGATCACCTCATTCTTATAAGCTTATGCGTTGACATAACCAGAAGAAATAAAAGCAATAAATTAGGGAGCAAGCTTTTGCCAGCAAAACAACCTGAACAGTAACAATCAGCGCTGAATCATAGTGCCAACACGAGCCACAAATCTTTTAATATAGCTTCTAGGACCTCTTTTAATTAGTACTAAAACAAATGTTCTTAATTCCAGCGACGCTGCGAAAACGCTGAATTTATCTATATTTGTTGTACTTTCAGTGCGGCATAAATCGAGATTGTCACTTGCGATTATGGCAGTATCACAGATGACGTTTAATCTAATGATTAGGAGGAAGCGGCAGGGTAAGCAGGTGCTGTCATACCTTGCTCTGAAAGCGCAGCAATGTAGTCCTTGTTGAGTGTTGTATCAAAAGAATGTAAATGAAATGTGGGAGGCAATTAGGACGTGCAACTGCCTAGAACAAAATAGGTAAGTTAAGATTTTTGCTAATCGATCAAGTTGCTTTGAGCGAAGTCCATCCAATCAGGATAAGTCTAAGGTAAACGAAGCACAGCACCCTCTCCTATCGGAAAAGTTGCTTCAAACGGGTTAGTATCGATCAACTGGCTTCGGAGTACATCTGGACTTTCATAGTTCAAGGGACGGTGGAGCCGTCACTGCCTGTGTTGTACACGTTGATTGGCTACACTGCGAGGACAGTTCAGTCGCCCTGTAAACCCGACGGGTTGTGAGTATCAATCGATATGAGTCTGGGCCACGCTGATGCGTGATGCTCAACGGTGCCGACAGAGTAAAGTGTCCCTTTATTATACTTATATTTTTGTTCTGAACAAACGCTCCCCGCTGCAGTGGAATTGAGGTTTTAGCGTAGGATTTTTGGTTTTTTGTTAAGCGGTTTGGCACTTTGGGATTTGCAGAAAAGGGCATGCTGTGTGCAGCATTATGTTTGGTACGCAAGGATTTTCCTATCATGGTTTCGGCAGGTGTATTCCCTGTGGCTCTTTGTTCACAGGTTTTGTATGACAGCAGCGCATTTAAGACGCTTTTTCCTACTCTATCCCTCCTAGTTGGTTGGTCTGTATCGCATCCATGAGAGCCCGGTTACTAAGCTGCACCATGCCATTAACTGCAAGATTGTAGGGAGATGTCCAGGAATCTTATGCGTAATGTTCTTAGGGTAAGTTACGAATTCTTAACTAAAGACTTATAAACCATTATCTGTAAACACTTTCCCTGATAACCCGAAGAAACTAAATAGAATTCTGAGCCAGCTTTGCACTACAGAAGTGGTCTCTTTGTCAAATATATTAACCTCAGGCCATCTGCTTCAAAAGCGGTTTGCAACAAGTAACTTTTTCTTATTCACCGGCGCGGTGGCGAAGTTGCGCATAGCATCAATTGCAATTTTAGCTCATGGTGTCAGGGGTATGGTATCAGTTGCACGGGAAACTCCACATGCAAAGAAAAGTTATCCGCTATTCTGCAAGCTTGCTATTTTCCCATAAGTTTTTCAAAACTTTATGCCATTCTGGTCACTATAGTAGTGTCGGACTTATTTTTTACTTCGTACTATACCCGGATGAGCCTCATAAGCACACGAAGCTAACTAGTTTACCAGCGATGAAGGAGCCAAAATTACTGGTCCTAGGATTAGACAAAATATACGGCTAGATGTTCCTCTCAAATTGTTTAGTACGGAACGAAAGCACACGAAATTTTGTTCTTTGGTTATCCACGCTGAACGAAAGCCCTGAGTAGCTGCATCGTCATGTCCTTTGTGTTCTTGGTTTGAAGTTCATTATTAGTCAGGGAGGACAAATCGGATAAAAGACTAGACACCATCACCGCCTCACTGAATGCTACATTTCTATCCTCCAGTTCCAAAGCTAAACGCGATGGTCCGTCCGCGATCTAATTTCACCATCCCGGCCGATAAAATATATGGAAATTATAACTCAGAAGTCTGGCTTAAAACGGATTGGTTCATATAGGGCGGAAACATTTAGATCCATTCTTAAGGAGGGCGCTCAGAGCGGAGTGGTTTGTTGCTAAAATAGCACAACGGTCAAAAGGAGTTAAGATGCCATTTCGCGAATGCCTAGAGGGAAGCGAGAACTTCCTTTTGGCCAGCAGAGTAGGGACGCTTGATTTCTGATAACGTTCGTGAAGCATAGGCAATAACATTGTCTTCACTGCTTTGTAATTGCGAAAGCACAGCACTGGTCAAGATCGGAGGCAGGAGTTGACTAATAATTAAGGCGTGATTTGTCAAAGATAAAGCACAGGGAATTCGTCGTTTATGTTCGTCAAAGGTATTTTGTTCTTCAATTCCTCAAACTAACGGTGGCTTTTTGTCAGTTTCCGTATTGGTTCTACCGCGGTTACAAAATCACGAACAAATCGATTTGTAAGAGCATATACCCTAATGGTACGCCCTAGAAATTGAAGTCACAGGAGCGTTTAAGATTTCCTTTTTAGTGTTTAAGCGGAGATTGGGTTCACTGAGTCGATGGATGAATTTATGTAAGCGTTCGTCATGCTCTTCCAAAGAACGACCAAGGACACAAATATCGTCCATATAGGCAATCTGTCTATCAATACTTACTACAGCTTGGGTCCTAAAGTTTTGCCAGACATAAAAGTAAAACTTTGTACTGAAATAATCCATCAGGAGCTAAGAAGGCGGTAAGACGTTTGGAGTCATCATTTAAAGGCACTTGGAAAAGGGTACTTTTATGCCATTTACGAGCAAACCTTTCTTCGGAATGGCTAACTGTTAGTTCCTTACATGAAGGTAGCACAAATCTAAACGACTATATGTCTGTTTAGACCGTGTAGATCAGTACGTATTCTGACAGCACTGTTTTATTAATAACACCCCACTGGATGTACCCACTTGAATTAATTGATTGACTCGAGTATTTTGTTCGCTAACAAGTCCTGCAAAGCTGCTAAGAGGTTGACGGTTCGCAAGTGGAATCGGTTGAAGTTAACTAAGAAAAATTGGTTTAGCATCCTGTTTAAACTGGATGCGATGAA
>OX104070.1:82643194-82751272 GCA_944474145.2 Dicrocoelium dendriticum
TTTTCATCTGTTTCTCTTACTTTATTTCCTACCCACATTACTAACCTTCCTTGTATAATTACCTGCTTAATGGACAGCAACCGAAGGGCCGCTGCTGCAGAATCATCTGCAGCCACCATCCCACAACACCTATCGGAGGCCTATCGGCAATAGTACTTTATAAGGTCACGTTGTCCAGATTCCATGAAGACTTTCAACATTCGCACTCTAGACAAGTTGCTCAACAGGCTGTACTAGCACGCACCTTGGACACACTGGGTATTGATATGTGCTGTGTATCCGATACTAGGATCAGTGACCCTAATGGGGTTGTTGAATTAACTGCACCCGGCCTATCCTCTCGTTATTGGTTGCACGCATCCAGACACGCCGATGCAGCACTCATAGGTCAAGCTGGTGCAGGTATCATTTTAAGCTCCAAGTCTGAGCCATCGTTGGTTGATTGGATTCCGATGAACAGCCGTTTATGTATAGATCTTTTGACGACATCAGCCAAAGTTGTGTAAAGAAGTATTGCAAAATGCTGTTTGTTTGTTATTTCCGCTTATGCTCCCATCGACTGCAGTCCAAATACTGTAGAGGACGCATTCCATCACGAAGTGAACGCGCTACTACCCAGTGTTACTAGTTCAGATATCCTAGTAGTTGCTGGGATATGAACGCACACGTACGGCGTCTGAGTTCTTCAGAAGCTCAGCTGGGTGGTAATTATGGGCTTAACTACGAACGGACTGACAACGACGAGCCTCTGCTACAAGTGTGTGCGGCACACCAGTTGCTTCTTTGTAGCACTGCTCTTAGACACAGTGGGCGCCGAAGTGTCACTTGGCGTCCTCCGGTAGCTGGCAAGCGATGGACCCAAATTCACGAAATTGCCCTAAGTTGCAGGTGGCGTGGTTCCCTCCCGGACTGCCTCTTGTACTGGAATATCTGCGTCGACTCTGATCATGCCTTGATACGCTGTCGTTTCTCCATGAAGTTTACCGGGATGTGCACCAAGGGTTTCATTCTGATTAGCGAAAGCGAAATTGTCTTATCCTTCGGTCAGGCAAGCCTATCACGACGCACTGCATACCGAATTCTCTGGTTCCATTGACACTGAGGTTCAGTGGAATAGGATCTCGGCCGCCATGCAGGACGTAGGAGCATATGCTTCTGACATTATCAAAAGTCACCGCACCAGTCACTCGATATCCGAGAGGCCAGTGAACCTGTTGTAATCTAGAAGCAACCTCACGGCAAACTCTGCGCAAAATGTGACTAGATGGATTATTAGGCACGAACTGAAGCGGATCTTACGTGCTGAAAAAGAAGCTTGGTGGACCAGTAGGGCTCTAGAAATGGAGGAGGCAGGAGCAGTAGGCAAATATTGCAAGCTCTTATCTGATCCGCACAACTGGTCCCAGGAAATCAGGCGTCAGTGCGACAATCAGAGACCGCGCGGGTGCACTGGTACACAATAAGGAGCGCCGTTTGGCTCGTTGGACAAAACACTTTCAAAACAAGTCCCGCTGGCCAATTACTGCCGACCTTCTTCCTACTCATGTGATGCAAGATGAGCAATGGACGTTTAGTTTAGAGCCTCCGTCGGAGGCCGAGTTCCGAAAAGCGATCACAACCCTCAGTCGTTTTCTTGTCGCTGGCAAGGATTCCCTACCACCTTCACAATTTAAGGATGGAGATGAGGTGCACTTTAAATCACTGACCTCTCTATTCGAACTCATCTGCAAGGAAGAGTGTCCCGGCTGAGTTGAGCAAATAGATTATGGTGGTAATCTACAAGAAGGACACTTGCACAGACTGTGCCAACCATAGGGGTCTAACTCCTAAGGCCTAACGCCAGTTGTGACGAAATTACTGACTTCGATTCTCGTTCGTCGCCGCACTGTGGAACGAGAATTTTGGATTAGGGAAGAACAGGCAGGTTTCCGCCCTGGACGTGGTGGTATTGACCGTATATTCACCCTGCAGCAGGTGTTCGAGCAGGGCCACGCATACCTTAGGTTGACAATAGCTCTATTCCTTGATTTCTAGAGTGCCTTCAGTTCAGTTCAGTCGATCGATCGATTCCGTTCAAATTACTTGTCCGGAAAGGTGTTCCCACGAAATATGTGAACATCCTATGTGCTCTATACTCGAAATTTACAGGCGGTGCCAGGGTCTAAGATGGCCTGTCGGATAGCTTTCCGAAGACAAGTGTCGTTCGACAGGGTTGTCTGATTTCCCCGTTTTTGTTCACTTTCGTCGTGAATTCTGTCGTGGTGTTCCCTTTCGGAACCTCACAATGTAGGTGTTGAGGTCCTGCCTAGTAAAAGATCAGTTGATCTAGACTATTTGGAGAATATCATCTTGCTTTCCGACGATATTCGGGCGGCCCAATCAACCCTGAATAGCCTGTCTATAGTGGTCCCATTATTCTGTATGTACATCGCACTTTCAAGTGCAAAGTGTTGCTGGAGGACCATCAGCCACTTGATGACCCCTTGACGCTTGCTAACGAGGAGCTCAAGGCGACTGATCACTTTATTTATCTTGCCAGCTGCGTCCTCAACGATTGGCACATAGAAACTGAGGTCATGTTAAGCATTGCAAAGGCTAGAGCTGCCTTTTTGAGCCTGCAGCATCTTTGGCGACAGAAAAGGATTTCACTCCGTCTGAAAGACCGTGTATAAAAGGCCACAGTGAGGGCCGTTTTCTTCTACGGGAGTGCGACCTGGCCCCCTCGGTCCGAAGATCTGAGGTGCCTACAAGTCTTTGATCATCGTTGTCTGCGAAGCATTGTGTCCAATTTCACCAGCGCGAACGCAACGATGATGTGTGTAGGGTAGTATTAGGTAGTGAGAATTATGCTAGCTCCCTAGAACAACAGATAGCACTGAATAAGTTGCTTTGGCTCGGGCACGTGCTACGTATGCCTGGTCACCGCTTACCTAGGAGGGTCTTGTTTAGTCTGCCAGGTGTAGGGTGACACAAGTATTTAGGTGAACAGAAGTTGACTTGCCAGCGGGAAGTGAAGTCACTGAGGACCAAACTGCTGGCCGTTGGTCCGTCTCGCCTTCCGTGCTGGAGTCCACGTGACTCGCCTTGTGCTTGGCTAGAGACTTTAAAGGACATGGCTCGTAACCAACACAATTTGCTGTCTGCTGCCGTCTCCTAAATGGATTGCCTCTTTAAAGTGTTTTGGTGCTGTGTTATCAGCAGAGTAATGGCTGATGTTGACTCGGAACAGTGAAAGACCCAAGGAAGCTGTCTCGCCGATGCCGACTTTTCTTTACACGATAGCCAGCTGTTTACACAAGGTGTAGGTGCCTTGAGCCTGAATGTTTGCTTAAGACATTCAGGTTTTCCGGTCAGTCCCCTTATCTCCCTTCTATTATACCTTATTTCACAAGCCATCATAGTTGTATGATAGCGAAGCATCACTTTAAATAGCTGACGTACTGCTGTTGTTGTTTGATAGCCAGCATATCGTCACTGACAATAGAGCGCTAATGTCGAAGTTCCAATTTCTTCCCTGGCAGAATTAGGTAATTTGTAGAGATCGTGATTAAGATGATTATAGGGAAAAGGTCTGCCTCAGTTTCTTATCAATTGGAAAACTTCCATACTAAATGAAACTCTGTAAGCTAGGTGAAGAAGCAGGCTGATTTCCGGTGCAATACTAAAATGCTCGTAAGTGAATGGATTAGGGTGTGTTCCCAACACATTAATAAATATGTAAGGAACGCGAAGTAAAGGGTTTTTGTGAAAGACAGCAGTCATTTTTTGTTAGGAACATACGGTATTTGTTGTATGTGGCTGAGATTATACCATATCTCTGCATCATGAGAAAAAGTGGCACCTTGCAATGGCGATCTTTAATTTCGAATATGCTTGCTGCCATGATCCCATGATCAAATTTACTCCCATACTTTTGTATGTTTAGTATTGAGCGAATATTAATAGCAAATCAAACTCGCAAAACAGTATTTACGTTAGTACTACTACTACTACTACTGATAAACACAGATAGGAGAAACTAATGAATGTACACTTGCTACCATTGACTTCAATTGATGGGATGCATTACCTGCATCAATGGACCCAGGTAAAGCAATCTACGAACCATTCAACATACTGTAAAGGAAGTAAACTGATTTCGTAATTGCTTTCATGAGTAAAACTTTAGTAATATTCTATCAGACCCAATGTTTTGCCTCCAGTTGTTTTTGTTGTTTAGCAGATGGTGCTTTGTGTAACAATTACTCCTTATCACCCCACTATGCTACCTGAATTCCGCCCACACATATAGTTTACTTATGTCGTACTTCAATACAGAATAGCGTGGGATCACGAACATTTACGAGTTATTGTACCACCGCCATAACGCTTCAATAAATGCTTGTGTCGGCAGTCATGTGTATATTTTCTTGTTAATCCGAAAAAGATTCATTTATTATGATTTTTTTATTCGCTTCCGCTTAAAGTATTCGATAACGCGTTTTTCTGCACGGCCGGTATAACCATCGTGTGAAGATTCTGCGCATAGCGCTTAAATGTTTGCATGAAGCTGAGTCACGAATTGGCGATGGAATACAAACTGGCTGGGGAATGGCGCCAATATTAACCACTGCGTATTTCGCATCTACGCTTACATTGCATACTCCCACTGAAGGCAACTGTTTTCACATACCGCTTCTGGACTGCAATTAGAAATTGTGACTAACAAGTTGTAGCGGATTTAAATTCTGTACGCAAGTAGATGCATGTAACGGAAGTCGTGATTACATTGGAAAGCGTAGTTACTCTGCTACGCAACAGTATATACCACTATGGCAGCAGGGGATAGATAAAAGTGCACAGTTTGTAATTCGAAACCATCTGCTACCGCCTCTGATTTCTTACTAGTCTAAGATTCTGACAATTTACATGAACCTTTATTGCCGAGAGATCATTGTTTTATTTCTGTTATAGCTGGGGATGTTCAGCACTGATAAAACCCAGTATATCAATACGCCTTTCGGGGATTACTGGTTCAGCGTTATGCTATCTGGCTAGTGAGTGTCTGTATACACTACAGTTTTCTCATAATCATCCAGTTAACCTACACATCTGATGAAACCGAAACGCAAAAGAAATATTCTCATTTGAGGCAACTCCACTAACATCAACAATCCCAGTGGTAAAACAAGCAGTTTTATGCCGTAACTAGTGCACATCATTAGCAAGTGGATACACCTGTAGACATTAACTAAAAGAGTGTGCGTCAGATCAACTTTCTAGGATGAATGTAGCCTGATGCATTAGTTATGTTGATGGGATGACCCAATGTCGGTAGAACATCTCGTTTAGTTTGCCGTCAAATAGCATGGTCGCTAGTATGTCTAGTTTTTCGGAGCACACGCACATTTGCGGAATACAGAAATGGCGCATGTGGAGTGAATTTACACCTTATTCCCATGATGGGAATCCAATCAATGTAATCAACTTGGTAGGAAATAGACATTCATGATTTTATATGTAGAAACGGTAGCGCGACATATTTCATGTTTGTTCAAGAAAATTCACGTTAAAACAGGCCGTATTCGTAGGTGCGGAAAAATGTATTTTAAAATTGGTCTCACAATATAAATGTGTTTCAACATGGAATAATACGAAGCACAGTCTGATCAACGCAGCGAAGACAAAGTACATTTTTGCTTGGTCATTAAGTAAAGTAATATGTATATCGATCGCATTGGGTAATCTCGTAAACTTGACAGCCAAGCAAAGAGAAATGTGACCAGTGAGACAAGCGGTAATAAACCGTGTATTTTTCCCGCGTGCAAACTGTCGAAAGGAGGTATTAAGATAGTTAGGTTCTATAATTTCCTAGAGGGAAATAAATGCATGCGTCGAAGCTATCACAAACTGTACAATAAAAATATCAACGAGAAATTAATATTAACAAGCTAACAAGTTAACCAAGTTGAAATGTGTTCACAAATTACCAGGAGAAAAGAAAAACTTGTCGATATCGCACATAATGGCAAAATTTAGTTCGGAGCTCGGTGTACAGGAAATGCTGTTATAGAACAATAAGTTTTCTTTGAACTCTTGGCACGTTTAACAAGTAATGTAAAACGGATTAACCTGTGAGACAAAGGAAAGCTAAGCAGTTTTCATTAATTTCATTTTTCAGTTAAAATTTACTGGTAGTTTTATTTACCCATTAAATCAATTATAATCGATATCACCTAGAGTTTGGTCAGTTGAGGATTTCCAAGATTATCTACGCTTAACGTGATTGGGCAGTCTGAGATATAACTATATATCGCTTGGGTAAGTTAATATGTTTCAAAATATTATGAATATTATTTAACTTGCGAAGTGTTTATAAATTTGGAAGCGACTGTCTTCTGGGCACGGTTAATGCCTGAGTAAAAGGCATGCAGTTAAACTCAGAGGGACGCAAACAAATTTTTGGTTTACTTAGATAACCGTTTTTCTATAGTCCACATTCTGCACCATATTACGGTCTGTAGGTGGTTATTATGTAAGTAAACAGCCTTCGAGGAAAATAAAAGTGTAATTTCTGCTCGTCGTTTTAATTTGCCGATCCTTGTCAACCTTAAGAAGGCAAATTATTGATTTGATTACTAGTATATTAAATTTATTTACCTAGCGATCCACGGTACCTTACCAAATAAAGTTTCCTGATCCAACTGAATTTTGTGTTTCTTTTCTGATTAAACAAAATTATACTTTGAATGCATATAATTCAGACGGAATATAGATTATTTTTAAAGTTCATGCCGTTTGGTTGGATTGCAAAACGCAATCCTTGTTGTTATGGAAATTCACATTATGTCATCATATCGGGTGAGAAATTAAGAAACACAGATTTGTGATTTGCTCTAAAATTAAATGAGTTCATTCAGGAAATGGAAATGATAAGAAAAAGCGGTGCACACTCTCACATTCAAAATCGAAGCGCGTGGCACCAAATGCTTGAAGTCAAAAAGTAGCATTTAGTGGCTTTCATACCAACGTATTGAAATATAACATTGTAACAATATTATGGTCTAAGCAGACGTCATAATAAATAGTCTTGCGATTACAGTGTACTGTCTTTCGTTGCGTACATACTACCATTTTTTGTTCATAATATTAATTTGTTAGATATACGCATACGTAAAAGTGTATATATATTCGACAACAGCAAATTTAATAATCCATGTAGAGCTGCGTATTTTAAGGACGCGCATTCAACTAAGAAGCTAATTAGGCGTGATTAATCCGACATGAAATCATAATCATTGATAAGCTAATGGCATGCTCATTAGATATTTTTGTTAAACGCTGAACTTGCCCATTTGGCTGTAAAAAAATAAGTCTGGCCTAGATGACTCGAGCTCAAATGGTTTAGCAGTTGCATATACTGAAGTCTATTTAGCCTCCGACTTAAGGGAGTCAAATAGATGTTCCGTCATTAGCAATGTAATCGCTTAGTCACATTTTCCGAATGGCACGCGGTCGTAAAAAAGGAATGTGCTATTTATTTTAATGGATGCATAGAGAAGTCAGACCAGAATCTACTGATTAGACATATAGTTGCTAAAACCTCTTCTGTCCATTACTTGCATGTGTTTTGTTGTAATTTGGCCAGACACCAGTTACTAGCAATGATAATCTTTTCGGGTTACCTAGCTTGCGTAGGCCTCGAGCTTTTCGTTTGAAGTGGGATTTTGCTAGACAGTGAACGCGCACCTGAATGAAACACAGGCAACGATGGAACGCAGAGGTAAATTCACTCAGCTACTCACAGTTCACCGAATGATTATCAAAATTTCGTGCGATATGCACTTGTTCCTGTTAATCGCTTAGTTCGCAAGAGGAGGGAGGATTAAAATGATTCTTTCATTTTTGCTGACTAGTTCTCTTAGGTCCAGAAGAAGCTGAGTTCGGGGTACTTACTGTATGTCGGAAACTAGGTTACGTGACAGCCTAGATGCAGTAATGTAGTGTAACGTTGGAACCAGTAACCATGCAACGAAACTGAGGCATGTGTTGTTGCCATGTGTATACACTAATGACTTTAAGATACTTGGCAGACAAAAGGTAAATCGCAAACGCGTGGAAATAATTACGTTTGCTTTTAATACCTTTGAGGCGCAAAACGCAATATGGTATTGCAACGTCAGTATTGATTTTCCATTATCCGAACAAGTGCTACAAATATATGGGGACAGTTCCATGAATGACCGTATTACTTTACTTGAACTTTACGCAAAATCTGCATTTACTATTGTTCCCAGTTTCTTTATCTCTCTATTTGTTCCAAACTGCTAATCATTTCAAAAACCCATATGGGAACCATTGATCAAAAGACGAATAATTAACTACATTATGCGAACACGTTGTACATGTTGATAAGACCACCCAATTGGTCTGTGCCTCGCACTGCTGAGGAATAAACGTTTATTTATTTATTTATTTATAAAACCTAATATTAAGCATTGACACTAATCAAAATGGTAACCATAAACAACATGTGTGGTGTTTATAACTATAACCAAGTAATAGGTTTACAATGTGCTTATCGTTTATAGCGATAACTAAATGCATCAACTCAACGCACATTTTACAAAAATTGTGACAGGTCGCATCAGCTAAATCCCCAACTCCACACATTCATTCGAATACGCAACAACCTTGATGATGGCAAAACTGTAAAAGAGGAGTTCGAGATAAATTGGCAATTCCAAATGTTTCAACAAATGCGCATCAGATGGAAGCAATTTTTAGCTCAGCTCTTTTACACTATTAAATACTGAAAAGCACTATCGGTGAGGTTTTGAGTATGCGCATTAGAACCAAATTATACAGCTCAGAGAAGCTTCAAGGAATGAAGTGCAACTCTTTTTTTTAATGATAATTCAGCGTTTATCGTAAATCTTCTATTTGGTTTGCTGGTGGGATACGCCATCAATAAATTGGTGTGACTGTTCCGTCTACCTGTTCTAAACAGTCATAAACCAGTAGGATGCAGGTGCCTTCATATGGAGAGTAGACTATGACGATTATGTTCCCGGGACAAAATGAAGTGAGATTATTAGGGGGTTTCGGTGTCGCTCTCTCCCATCACTGCCATCTGTCTTTGTTTAGACTCATCAGCTAGAGATAACCGAGCTGGAAGTGGAACTGGGCACATAGTGTTTGGTGGCTATCGCTATGATCACTAGGCCATTGAGCTCCGCGAGCAGTGTTTGACACAGCGGCTAGAGAAAAGATAACATTATTAATCAAAAATAAAATAACAAGTTTACAGGATTGTGGAATCATTATATAGTGCTGATTATTTGGTTGTATTGCTAAGCGCACTCTTTACATGTAACAAAATATATTTTGTAGCACACCTTGAACAATTCAATCACTGGGTACTTAAATGACGTTTTTACATTTGCGTATGCTATTTCAAAACTAATGGTGATTTACCCAGAAATGTGATACTACTTTTTATTAGTCACTCATCTGTAAACACGTAAAAGGCATCATTGAAAATACAAAAAAACTTACGTAACAAAAGTGAGTTTTCTTTAGAATAAACGGCCATAGATCATGTACGTACAACAGGCAAACTCGTCCAATAAACATGAACGATATATCAAAGAGCAATTACACGGCGATGATGTGGGAGCAAACAAAATTAATTCAGAAAATATCAAAAACTATAATTTATATTACCAAGATCAGTGCGTAGCGAGTCAGAAGTAACTGTCTGTTACCCCACCTAGAAATTAACACAGCATCGGCGCGTTTCCTGTTGTCGAAATTAATGCTTTCAAATTCTGTTAATCCGGAAAATCTTAGAGTTAACTGTGAAAATGACTACGTGAGGTTACCTTATATCAAATTTCGAAGAACATCATTAAGACCATAAACCTAATGAAAAAATTAATCATGGTTATATTTAAGGATAGTATTTTTAGCTGGAGCTAGCTAACAGATTACCATTGTGTTTAGGGCGAGCTTTCTTGTGACAACAACAAACGAATATATAGAAATCAACTGCAGTTGAGTGGAAGTTGTGTTCAAACAATAGAAGCATGTATATAAAGAGGAAACCACACAATGCTTTACAAAAGAGGAAATATTAGATAGCTAATGTATGAGAAAAACGCCGCTTGAAAGAATATATGTGATCATTCATTTTTGGGGCGCTGCACATCAGTATGACGCTTGCAAATGTATATTTGAAAGAACTTGTAGTTTTTCAAAGATTTAGGACAAAGAGAGAAATATAATTTGGGAAATGATTGTCCACGCACATGCCACAGTTGTGATGTAATGTAGTAGACCCTGCGCCGCATCGTTACGTGAAGAATCAACAAGAGAATATCTAGCAAAATGGTTTAATAAATGATGTACCCGCTATCAGCACATCACTTACGAGCAAATTAAAAATATTAAGGATGTGTCCAGCCCTCCGAATCAATATCATAGTCAAGTATCAGGAACCATAATACAGGAATTTTTCCTGGTATCGTTGCAAGGATGTGTAAGCGCCATGAAGCTTTATCCCGTTTATTGTTTAAAGGTTCCCATTTAAACAGGTAGATAGAAAAATAGCTGGCGTGAATGTAAACAGAAGAAAATTGTCATATTTACTCACACACAAGTTCCATTATCTTTGTGTCGGGAATAACACCCATCATTAGACTTCACACAAAATGTTTTATAAATTGCTATGTGGGTCATCAAGATAATACCTCAGAGAGAAATCTGGTAGGTTAATCGGCCGCTCTGAATTAAACGGTGTTATAACCATGCGAAAAAAGCGTGGCTTAAAATATAATGGTAAGAAATTGTGTGAAAAAGAAGAGCATAACGTATGTGACAACAAATTGGGGCTGATGTCCGTGCTGACGATTTCCACATTTACACAACCATCAAGTTGTCTCAAAGATAAAACATCCGCGCTTCTTTCTTTTGCAGATTATATTAACCCAGTGTCATAATATTAGTGAATCAAAGTTTGGATATACTTAGAGCTAAAATTTTGATAATTATTGCACATAAATGTTGGCGTTATCTGCAATGTTACTAGAGGACTCAGCGAACTCAATCACTCCCAAAATATTTTGTCTTCCATCCTCGACTACTACGAGCAACACTATATTCCGCGGAAGAAACGATACCCATTCTACTCTCTGCAAATCGACATCACATAGCATCAAACGGAGGATGTATCTTACCGGATATTCCGTAGAAAGCACGTTCAAAGAATATGAGCAATCAACAGGGAAGTAGAAAATACGCGCTGAAAACTGTCACCATTCATGGTGTCCCCGAGTCTCTAACTTCACCTCCTGAAGGAGCTCAGGCACATGACCTGGAGCAATGGCGATACCTTCGTGAGGCGCTGTCTTTAAAAAATGTCATTGCTACCTCCCTGAACAGGATTCCCTTTTCACCAAATTACAAAGATTGAGGTCCTAGGCTGCTGAAGTTGGTTTTACTTTCTGAGCTAACGTTACAGACAGTTCTAGAGAACTGGGGTAAATTCCGGAACATGCTACCAACAGATATTCGAATTAAAGCAGCAGGTTTACGACCAGAGGCTACTGGTTACTCCATGGAGAGAACCAACCCAGTTGGAACAACCGTTGTTGCAGAGTCCACCACAGAGACTGATCTGACTGCCGTCATAACATGCGGCAGACACTGCAGGAGATGGTTGACCATCAGGATCAGCATGAACCTGATTACACGGTGCAGAGAGTTATCCCAAGTCATTCTCGCGAGCATAAGACAATTCTAAGAAACTAGTAGCAGCGGACCTCTAGAGGGTCGGCCAAGCCTCAAACCAATTTCTATATCCACAAATAACCTACTAACCTATGAATCACTCTCCTACTTTTATACAAAAGCACAAGGTCTTTTAAGTAAACTGACGGAGCTTTGTCTGCGTCAGGCCTCGATGTCAAGAGACCTCGTTATGATAGCCGAGAACTGGTTGAATAAAGCGGTCACTAATGCAGAAATCGCATTACCTGGTATGTCTATTCCACGCAATGATCGACCAAGTAGAGGAGGTAGAGTAATACCTTATTATCGCAACGAACTACACATTGATCTCATCGATGACCCAGAGGTTCAAATTGTCTATGCGCTTTGGCGTCGTCCTCAACTTAACCGGGGGGACGCATGTTTGTTGGGTGTGGTGTATCGCCCTACGTCGGCTACTTTGGAAATGGACAACCGCCTAGCCTCCACAATGAAGACCATTCTCTCGCAGTCGTACAGCCACATTCTCCTGGTTGGTGACTTCAATATTCGTACCATAGAAACACCAGCCTGTATCATCGAACACTTCAAAATGGAAGCACAGGAGATAATCAGTTGGCTACCACTGTACAATCACATCACATCTCCCACAAGATTCAGGACAGGAAACAAACCGGGTGTCCTGGATCTCGTATTCACCAATGAAGAGCTTATGATCAAAACCGTATCGATAGAGAGTCCTTTAGGCCGTAGGGACCATGCAACCCTCATGTTCAAGTATATCTGTTATGCAGAGTATCCCTCAGAAAACACCGAGGAATGTCAGCTCATTACGGATTACGGCGCTCTACTCAAACTTATAAATGCTACAAACTGGGCATTTCTGGTAGTACGATCCCCCGATGTCGCCTGGTCTAAATTGCTCACCAATTCAACACGTTAGTAACTAGTGCTTCTAGGAAAAGACCTTCTCGACTGAAGACAGTAAAATCATTCATACGCAGCAGGACACGCAAGTGTATCGTCACGAGGAATTTACTCTGGGGAAGATACAAGGAGTCATCGAGTGCCGAATCATGAGAAGCTTACACCATCTAAAGGAATCACTGCGTAAACCTAGTACGCGAAGACAAAATACAGCACCAACAGAATCTAGCCCAGAAATTCCTTTCAAATCCCAAGCTACTGTACAGACTCGTTAACAAGCTCCGTAAAGTGCAGCGAGGAATTCCTGCTTTAGACACATTGTGTGGACTTGCACAGACCGCAACCGACGCGGCCAACGCCCTATGTCAACTATTCACCCCGAACTTCCAGAGCACGACATCGCCGCATACACTGTTCCCAATCTTTGTACCACCACCAGGACTTAGCCACATCACGTTTACGACTGCGGATGTTATGAAAAGGCTAATTGCCCTGCGCGAGCATACCTCGCCCGGTGTTGATAATATTCGTCCAAAAGCGTTGAAATTGACTGCAGTAAATCTGGCGGACCTCTTCTGCAAGTTCTTCCAACGATGACGCGATGAGATGCGCGTGCCAACAATGTGGAAGCAACGCATCGTCACTCCTGTCCATAAGACGGGAAGTCGTACAGATCCGGCTAACTATCGCCCGATAACACTACTTCCGGTGCTCTCCGAAATCATGAAACCGATTGTTGCCGAAGCGCTGATGAACTTCTTGGAAGAATGCAATATCATAGCACAAGAACAACATGGGCTTCGCAAGAACCGATCTTGTACTTCAAACTTGCTGCTTGCCAGATCCATTTGGACTGAGACTTTTGACAGCAGCGTAGGTGTTGACGCAGTATATCTAGACTTCTCAAAGGCTTTCGACCATCTGAATCGCTTATCCTTCCTCACAAGCTGCATTGTTGGGGAATTGGTGACACAATCCTCGATTGGATAGCTAGCTTCTTGCTTTAACGACATCTGAATGTAAGGGTTCGCGGCGTCCTGTCTGACCCAATCGACGTTAATTGCGGAGTGCCCCAGGGATCAGCACTTGGTCCACGACTATTCCTAATTTACATAAATGATCTCGAGACAGTAATCAACTCCAACTCTTTACTCTTCGCTGATGATCTCAAGAAATGTCGAGCCATTAGAACAACCAGCGACAATGTAGCACTTCAAGATGTTCTGGACAGGGTCTACGAATTGTCAACTCAGAAGCTGCTTCAGTTCAACGCTACAAAGTGCAAGGTGTTAACACACGCCATAAAGTCACTTGCGAATACAGACTGGAGGATAAAATATTGCAGCGCACTACAACGGAATGCGATCTAGGAGTGGTAGTGCAGGAAGATCTGGGCTGTTCCCTTCAGGTCGAGAAAGCCTCCAAAATAGCTAACCAAAACTTTGGCCTTTTGCGGAGGGCATTCGGACGCTTCGATCCTTCCGTCTTTTCGCAGATGCTCAAAGCCTACATTCGGCCTCATTCTGAGTACGCCATTCACGCTTGGCAGCCATGGCAGAAGCAAGACCTTACCGCTCTTGAACTGCCACAACAAAGGGCGACCAAGAACGTAAAATGCCTGTTTCATCTCCCTTTCCGATTGAGGCTGAAAACCCTCGGGGTCTACAGTGGGCAATATCGACGCCTGCGTGGCGAATTGATAATGACTTATATGATCCTGAGGAATCCAAACCATTGTTGTCGTCACCTACTAAAGCTGAATAGCAATACAACACTCAGAGGACACCAGCTAAAGCTGGCCACACAATACAGCCGATTGGAATGCCGTCAGGATTTCCTTTCCCTTCGTGTATCCGAACACTGGAACGCTCTTCCCACATACGTTGTTTCTGCCCTCATGCTAACGGTAATCAAAAGATGTCTGGATGATTCGCTTATCCACCTACATTACGCTATATAATCAGAGATGTCCACGTCAAACAAACGCGAAAAATCGGTGCTCATTCTCAGCTTTTGTGCTTCACTATTTACACACTGGTGTTGTGGAATATAGTTTCGGATATATTACAACTGCATTCAGCAATTTACCACAGTCCAAGAAAGCGGCGCACGAGTAAGCGTTGGTCGTTTCTCTTGTTCTTAAGACATGCCTTATCCCTATTACTTCCAATATTACTCTACAGTAACAAATCAGTACCCATTTTAAAACGTTTCTATGAATAAATGGCACTTGAATTCACTAGACGCTTCAAATGACGATTTACACTTGTGTTTACTTTCACTTCAACTATCTTACGGGACTTGTAAAGCAATCGCTTTTTTATCTGTAATATATCATTGTTGATTGTTCATCCTACAGTCCACCGTAGAGGATTCACAACTGATGTAAATAAAATAATAAATAATGATTCATATCAATGCCCTGATCGCGAAAGCTATTTTAGCAGGTCACAGCGTAAGCTTGTAGCCATATATTGTGTAAGGAGAGAGTTGTGCGTCCGTTAGACGGCCCTTGATATTTCCTTCGCCATTTACCTTGCATTTTTGTTCGCAGGCTGATTTGCTCAGGCTGATTCGTCCGGAACTGTGATTGATATAAATCAGTCTTACATTATATCTAGTGTGTCATATTCTAAATGCCATATATATGTATATGTATGTATGTATATGTATGTACGTATGGATGTATATATAAATGATGTGCCCCATGCTGAGGCTGATGTTGCATTCTTGATGCTTCTTCACCGCAGTTGGGCTAAACCAACTTACACTTAAACTAGGTCTTTTTCAGCTGGATAAATTTCATTCCGCTTTATTTGGTTTGTTCTGCCTCCCTGAATAATATTCTATTAACTGGCCACGTTGCTTACACTAATTGCGCTTATCTTCGGTAATTTTGTTGCGTTTGTAGCATTTTAAGTAACTTGTGGACATTTCTTACTTATCACGGATTTGTTGCTGACCAACTTACTTCATATGGTAATTTAGCAAAGAGTTATGCCATCGTATCTGTATGCATTATTGGATTTACTTTCTTTTAGCTTGTCGTTTAAATTGTATGTGGCTGTTGTTTGATATCCCTTGTATGGTTGCGCTTGATGTGTATGTTGACAAGGTGCCTACCTGTCTATTACCCACTACATCGTTCATACTGGCTCTAGGAGACAGTTGGTCGTTGCTGGAGGGGACGGGGTGCACGGTTCTTGTGGCCGTGCTGGGCTCAAAGAGCGGTTCCATGCACTCAGTGTGGAGCGGACTACAGTCCTGCCACCGCCTTGTGTGCGGTTGATTCCCCAAATAGAGTGTGCTTGTGTTTGCCTGTGAAGGAGTGTGGACCGGCTCCGTTGATGAAACGTGGTTCCCATCCGCATGCGTCCCGGTCTTATTCCTTCGGGTTTACACTGGATATGGGGTATGTGGTTGGAGCTGTGGGTGGTGCAGCGCAATCCATCCATGGTCCCTCTGTAGGCGCAGGCGTCCTGTGGCTTGCCACAGTGACAGGCAAATCCGAAACCGGATGCCGTCAACCATATTTAAATGCTATATATGTTATATATTTATCCAACCATCAACGAGTTATTTGGTCGGCATAAGTGTTCCCAGGTCTGGTACGACTTATGAGTTGCTCAAGGAAGCACACTAAAATTGTATATATTTACACTAGGGTTGAACGCTTATTCGTAGAGTAAATGGAACTAAATTATAACACTGGCATTTTCTGTCGTGAATTGGTCCTGTGGTTAAGTTAAACAAATTATAGTGTTGCCGAATGAAGATTAGCCATAAAGTCCACAAAGTTTCAAGAATGCGGAAGAATCTAAGGTGGGCGACAGAAAATGAGTTGAAGTAGTACAGCACTTCGATGTAGATCAAAAAGCAAATAAAACTTGTTACTTATATTTTAAGCCAGGCTCGAAATCTTCATTGCTCAACACATACTTGACTGCTCTAAATATCAAAAATACCGTGAATTATTCAGGAAATTCAACCAAAAAATCAAGGTTCGCCTGCTCCATTTTTCCTTAATTTCAGCAAATTGATAGCAGGAGCACAATTTATAAAAACAGGCTGATTTTATGTCCAAACTCGCATTGCCTCGGTAGCGTTATTTTATTGTTTTAAATTGAACTGAAAGAAGTTTAAGGTTTTGCTGTCTCACGTTGTCCTACGCCCACGGGGATTTACATAAAAACAAAACTATCAGCTTCTTGATTATCCTAATCAAATATGCCCCAGCAATTCGCTAATAGGTTAGATTTACCTATTGTGGGATTTCTACACCTAACAAGATAAAAAGAATAAATTAGGAATTCAGAACTGTTAATCGTGCTGTCTCACTGCAGGCTGTATATTATCGCACCTTCCATACTTACCCCCAAATGCATCTAGATATCCGAGTAATTTATTTATTATATACCACTGATCTCTCCAGAAATGCTGCGGGGTTAATATGTATTTACCGCTTAACATTGTCTTTCTTCCATGTACCTAACACCCGGCAACCTTATTCATGAATTTATGTTATGTCTCCCCTAGTTGGCAGTGATAACCCACCAAAACGTTTCAGGAATAATTGAGATGGTCATTCTGTTACATTACGTTGATGTCCTTTTTGATCTCATTTCCATAGAAGTTCAATAATTTTGGATCGCTCTATCGCAGTCAAATCCTATCTACTCTCAAGCAGGCGGACGGCAGTGCTCACCATCTAAACATTTGAAATCACTCTGCTTCTATCTACGGTGATGGGATGAGCTTTGTCACAATGTTCGCTATACATACTCTAATTCCCAGTCTTCAAATGTACGAAATACATCACAAAACACCAAATATAATGTTTTGTGTTCATCCACCCGGACTACTTGGTTCTATGGAATTCAACGGATTTCGGGCTAACTATAAAGGCAATGGAATAGATGTTCGCCTTCCTAGGAATGTCACAAGCAAATCCAAGGAAGCATACTACCGCTTACCACTCCGGACCCCGAGTGGCCTTAATAAATTTGCTATTTTAGTTGGGTTCCTCAATGTTTAACACATTAAAGGTTAACTTGCGTTGCTTTCTCCTGACCCATAATTGGCATTTTATTCTTTCAATATGTTTTTTTGCAGTTTCTGCGATTTATTTGCATGAGTACGCTCATTCTCTCCGCAATTTCTGACACCCATTTGTTTCACCAATTTTCCCCGAGCACAATTTGGCATGAAAAGTATGTGTACCGCCCCAGTGCATGGGCCGTTCAAATTCCAACACTGTTTTGCATACCATAAAATACATGCTATTCCGTCCTTTTCTGCTGACTTGTGATCTGTGTTCCTAGTCTAGTTGCTCTATATCTTTGAGACAAAACCGTGCTGTTTTGATTCGTCGCAGCAAATTGGTATCACCATTCTCGTATCCGCGGAACGTTTCTACTTTAACCCATTAAGATTGTATTACCCAATACCATGTACTTTATAAAGATTTGTTTGTTTATTTGTAGCCTATCTGATTTGTTCTGTTTATCCTTTCGTAGATGAAACAGGAGAATGTATTCCCCCGTTCAATGTATAGTACTTCTATAGTACTTCACATAAAGCTTGTTGTCCTCCCATTGATGGTGCCAATTCGGCATGCACAGGAATGGGAGTCATTTTAATAAAACCTCTCCGGTTCTTTTATAGTATTAGTACTCCCTGACAATATTGTTTTGTGATAAGGCATTCACTGGCTGGGCAATCTTTCCGAAGGTAGATGGGTACATTTCATTTAAAGAAATCTAGAAAGCAGGTTGCTTAAAAATGGTCAGAACAATTACCTAAGTAGCATCATGGTGTATCCGATGAATTACAATTTCCCTCTATTCGAAGAGATAACATAGTAACAGCTAATTATATGCACGTCAGCCGCAGTGATCAAAACATTTACAGCAAATTAAACTGTAAAGTAGGTTACAAATGCATATATGTTAGCTGAACGTATACTCTAATGTATGGTTTTCGATAGACAATAAACCTGCTTATAAACTTTCACATTCACGGCAGCATGTACCATGAACTGACAATGGCAAAAATAATGGAAGCCCAGTATACGTTAGTAGTACACCATCATAATGAAAAATTAAGTGGGATTGACACTAAGGTTAGATTTAATCAGATTTACGACGTTGTGAACAGAACGAGTTTGTCAGTTGCGTTAATATTTTGGCATTTAAATTTTAATCAGCGTTCATTTTGTTGCCTTATTTTAACAGTTGTGTTAAATTCAAGTAATAAAGACCCAATTGTACTTCACTTGGCAACATGCATGTAGTGCCGCATCTGATCACTGAGATCTGGGAACATTAAGAATTTCGAAATTATAACTTTAATTCTACAACATTGCTAAACCTATTAGGAATCAGAATTTGTACAGCTTCAATTATTGCAACTTATAGTTCTTAATACCAAGGTCAGCAAATTCTATCTCAGCTTTTAAGTTTTCCTACACACCTGTCATTTGGATTTGAAGTGTGGACCCGCCAGTTGCAGGCTGCAATGTAACCAAAAAGCTTAACTCAGCCATCTCGGACTTCTTACAAACGATGTTGGAAGTTTATATTTAATGCATATATATGTTTGCGGCATCCGGTTTCGGAATTGCCTGTCACTGTGGCCAGCCACAGGACGACTGCGTCTACAATGGGACCATGGGTGGCTTGCGCTGCACCACCCACAACTCCAAGCACACACTCCATATCCAGCGTAAATCCGAAGGAATAAGACCGGGATGCATGTGGATAGGAACCATGTTTCATCAACGGAGCCAGTTCACATTCCTTCACAGGCAAACACAAGCACACTCTATTTGGGAATCAAGCGCACACAAGGCGGTGGCTGGATGGTAGTCCGCTCCACACTGAGTGCATGGAACCATTCTTTGATTCTAACACGGCCACAAGGACAGTGCACCTAGTCCCATCCAGCAAACACAAACTGTCTCCTAGAGCCAGTATGGACGAGGTAGTGGGTAATAGACAGGTAGACACCTTGTCAACATGCACATCAAGTGCAGCCACACCGGAGATATCAAACAACAGCCAATTACATGGGAGACAGAGACGAAGGAAATAACTCGATTAATTCATAAGGAAACTGTGACATAAACCGTAAGTTAATGAGCATATGAAATAAGTTGTTTGCAAAGGATTTCTAGATATGTTCACTAGGTCAGAAATTATATTTTACGGAAATGCCACGAACATAAGAATGTTATGGAAATCAAATACAATTGGCTTAAGCGAGGTGTTCCAGTTTATGGAATAAAGTACAGGTAGACATTTATATGTGACAGAAAAGCATTTAAGCAATACTGAAAATGCACCACCTCTGCAGGTAAAGTATATATATATATATATATATCTGCTGCCCGACGATAAACAGTGTACTTGACGACCGGCCTTGAAATTATTTGTTATCCTCTGACAAATGTTTCGGCCAACGTTCTAAAACCCTATGTTTGTGCAACTGCTAGCTCCAGCTGATGAGACAGTAAAAGTTTGAAATCTTTATAGAGTGCGGCGTCTACCGACTTGCATTGCGCATTATCTATCTGCTTTAGCATTTAGTGTGCCGATGATCGAAGTAACTAACGTTTAGTCTCAAGCAACTTAAAATTTCGAATTAAGATTTTGCGGCGAACGCTATTCACACAACACGTAAAATAAAAAGTCCCATTCAACTAGCAGCTTAAAGGTAATTTTTAAATGTATTGTTTGGATAAATTATAGTCAAACTTAAATTAGAAAACTTAGTCTAAACAAAGATGCTGGCAGTAGCAGTCCAGCAGTTATTCCGTCATTTAACTATATAAAGTTGACCATATTTTCTATGCGTTCTATTTATATACATGTTTTGCTCTTTTTATATTGGTAGCGTAGGTTAACTTAGCTTTTACTGGAAACAAAGTTATCAAAACTAACGTGGTATCCAACGATAATAATAATGCGCCTGTTAACTTGACGCAAACGGAACGGAATCAGATCTTTGAAAATATGTTCCAATTTTTAATTGCGGTTTTAATTTTCGTGGGTTTATATTTATTACTTCAATGATAATCCTATACGTATGTAAAGCAAAAACAACAAGATGTGAATCTCGAATAAATGACGGTCGGTCTTAAAGCTTGCATGTCCAATTCGATTTTAATTAATGGCAGATTACTAGGACTACGCAAATTTAAGGAGTTTTGCGATTGACTATTGCTCTTCCAAGTTACTTAATGCCTATATGCTGACACATAATTGCCTACAGTATGTTAGCTGTGTAAAATGCATGAACGCCAAAGAGCTTCCCACATGCAGGAGTTATATATTTTTTCATCGATTATGTTGTTCGGGTCACATACACGGGATTTAAAATTACCGCAATACGTGCTCCTGTGGAAATTCGGTTTCGCACAATTTCACCGGAAAAGAATCCTAAAATGTAGACAAACTATTTATCCCGTACTAACACACCTACCGTTATTTTAATTTCAAGGGACATCTTAAAATGAACGTATAACTAAAATTACAGTGGGACTGACGCTTATGAGTTATCATTTTTATTGGTTTTAGTGAATTCTAACTTTGAGGAAATGTACACACAACAATGTTTTGAACTAATGTACCTATTTTGCCACAACATCATAATCGGGCGAACTGTTCCATCATTGATAACTCTTCTTTCAACCCACATAATATTACAAACTGTTTAGATTTGCTACCGCAAGCTTTTACTGGCGTCCGCATGTGCCGCAGTGTGTTCAGAAGTGGAACGGTGACCTCAGCACGTGAGGTCTTCTGTGCGTAAAATTCATTGGTCCGTATGTGGTCCTTTTGCACTCCGAGAAATATCAGGATGTACATTCTAAACACCGGGTATATTTTTCGCTAGGTTAGCTCAATTAAATAGGGATGAGTTTAGTAGCATGGTATGGTAATCCTTCTAAATCATGCACCTTGCCTGGAGTTGTCGGTTAATAAGCCATAATCTCGATAGCCGATTTGCAGGCTCTTCAGACAACGCGGAGACGTTAAGTTTGAGCGAATAGAGCACGCACAGATCGTTTCGGGGTAGCCTGTTGGAATTGTTCATCGACTTCAACTCGCAGCGTGACAGCCCACATATTTCCTTCATGGATGATGTGGAATTTAGCGGTTTTTCGCCAAGGGTGTAGGTACGGCCCCTACCGCCCTTACCCTTCGTTATACAAACTAGCTTAGACTAATTGACCAGTGGGCGGACTTTTGCAGTGCACTTGTAAATGCGGTTGTGATCCGGCTGAAGTAGGTTTCAGTCGTCGAAGGTTTTATCACTCTCCACATTTTTAGATAGCCAGACGACATGGCATAATGCGACCGAAGTAGCCGAGCTAAAGTGCTGATATAAAGCTGTTTGCATGTAGGAACCAATATCAGACTTTGGGTTACGCTACCTGTCGAAATGTGCCGTCCACTATCGACCAACGAGAAACTAGCACACTCTCAAATTGTGAAGCATATTCTATGTTTTACCTTGTCAAACACCGTTCTGAAGTCGTTTAGATTCCTATTTCGACTATTCTTGCATTGTCTGGAGCAAGTCGTTGAGGCATGATTGACCTGGCCTGAAACCATGTTGTTGTATTTGCAAGCCATCTCGATGTACAAACTGATCAGCTCACTTGCGCTATAGACGAATGAAAAGCTTAATCATTTATTAAGTGCATTATAGACCGCCTGGTACCGTTAGTGCTGTTCGCGCCGAACTCGGTGGACATACCTGGTTCAGTTCAGTTCAGCGCAGATGGGACTGGAACGATAGGAGAATCCCGTGAGCGTTCCATCTTGAATGGATCGTAGAGCCAGGAATTGATGAAATGCTCAGTTATTGATGGATCTAAGACGGAACACCGGTATCGCATCCTGGCCAACCAGTTAATGCCCACGTTTCCTGCCCTAGCATTCCCTGCTGTGGCAGTCACATGAAGTAATCAAAATAAAGGGAAAATAAATCGAAGATTAAGCAAGTGCACTTAAATAAGGAAATAATGCCAATGCGTGAAAAAAGTATAAAAAAGAAGAAAGAAGTACGAAGATGCGAATTACTCAGGAAAATGGAGAGGTTTCGTGCTGCCACCCAAGAGCGTCAAGTTACCGCTCAAACCCCTTAACGGTAAAATCCCTGATAACACTTTCCGGAAGCATGTTCTAGCGCTCGATGACTCTGCTTGACAGCCGGATTTCCGCCCTAATGCGATCGGACCGCGATTTGTCCAGCTTCAAGGAATGACCGCGTAGAACAGATAATCTAATGGGACTGAATAGCCAAGATAAATCTGGACCAATTTTCCTAGTTAAGATACGGTTGGTTAGAATTAGGTCTCCTCTACGCCTTCGGTAGTGCATTGAATGCATTCCTAAAATAAGTAGACGCTCGGGTTACGTCCGTCTCCGTTATCCCTCGACTAACCTAGTACTTACTCGTAAAACCCTCTCCAGCTCCACTTTGTCCCGGACGAGGCAGGGCGGACAAGCCTGGACGCAGTATTCCAGATGAGGGCGAACGACTGTTGCATGTCGACTGAAGTAAGCAAATCATCAAAACGTCAAGTTTACAGCTAACATAAAGAGCGACGCACCCTCCCTGCCGGCCAGCGGAGATATCGGATATAAGTAGCGTTTGTCAGATAGATGTAATTCACCATCCGTAATGTCCTGAGATAGACAAGTTTCAGTGAATGCGAGTATATCGGGATGAGCCCATCTACAAGCAGACTAACCCCCTACACTTTCTTCCTTAAGCTGTGCACATTACGTGGCCCTGCCTGAAGATATTCGTTTGAGCCAGACCTGGGTCGTGCGCTACCAGAATGGGTAGTGGTAGGGCGGAAAAGTAGCGCCGGCTGGTATTTCGTAAACTCGGAGGAAAATTTGGTCGCTAATGTGGAGCAATCTCAGTGCTCGAAGTAGGGAACTGTGCATCCTCGACCTCCGTCAGTGATAAATCACTTGCCAGCTTAGCTGCGGCTTCAATCACGCAAGGGTTCTCTTCGAAACCGTCTTTGATGCAGTCGCAATGTGCTCTTCAAAACGCTGGCAGTTGCTAGTTTTTGCTCCGTTTCAAATGATGTGCAGCTATTTGTACACAATGAAGCCGTTGATCAAGAGATTTATCTCAGTCTGCGCTGTCACAAGTCAGGTTGGCATTTTATTTTCTAAGCAACGTGATCTGACTGGTTCAACGCTTTGATATTTTAGGGGCACAAACAGTTAAATCATTGAGTTTGCTTCATTCCTTATAACTGAACAACCTGTTTCAACAGACACAGAGTTCAGCGAATACCAACCATCTTAGCTATTGGCTTATGTCGAAATCCTTAGCCTAGAGGTTCAATTTGATCGCAGTGGCAGGGATTACTGCCGCTGCCGTTGCTGTTTACAATATGGACCCAGTGGTCGTTTGCTGTTAGCCGATTCCTGATCCCAATATCATGCATGTGCTTTAACACCAGGTCTAAGCGTTTCGCAGTTAATCGCGGAGTGAAGCGAGTCGTTTTTGCAAAAGCATTAAACAATTGTATGCAAACCATTTGTGTGTGATAAAATTGATTCCGAAATTTTCCACTGCCTCAATGCACTCCAGACTGGTATTCTGGTCCCACAAAAATCAACTGTCTCTTCTTGTGCGGATTTTGAATTAACGCGAACCAATTCACTTTTGCTCTACATTCATCAGCATATAAATGAACAGCTGACATCCAATTTATCTGAACTTCGTACTGCTTGCTGACTGCAATTATTCGATTTTTATTGGCAAATAAATGAGTAGGTGTATACAGGCATTTAGATGCATGTCAAAGTATACGTTTGCTTTATCCGAAACATTCATCTCGACAACACCGTTTTAGATTTGCTTAAGTCAACGTTCTTATAAAACCAACTAGAATGTAATATGCTGGAAGCCTGCCTATATTTAGAAGAAAGCGTGTATACAGTTCGATTTTATGTTGTGTTGTTGATTTTTGGACGTGTTTTAATTATTCCAACCACAATCGTTAAACAGGTAGTTTGAAGTTTCTAAGTCAGGTTTGCATTAAGTGGAGATTGTTGTCGAGACAATTCAATATGTTTCGAGAGGAATCTGATGATGTTTACCGCCGTTGAGTTTCACCAAGAGGTAACTGCAGTTCTCATTAACATGCGTTCTCCATAACATTCTCGATACATACCTTCGCAAATGTTTTACACCGTTGTTCCCTCATATAGCTTGGTTGTAGTTCGACTAAAGTTATGGGCCCTGTTTTGACTATTAAACTCATGTTTTGCCGAATTCGTCGTAAGCGACGGTGATATTTCCTAGGTGGATATTTAGAATTAGAATGATGTAGGTATTGGTTCTATAGAAGCTTTTTATACGCTTGAGTAAAATTGCAGCAAACTTTCGTTGTGAATATGTAACTAATAGTAAGGGAGGCAAACACGATCGAGACTTGCTTTCCCTATTAAGTCTAGCAGTACCTTCCGTGTGTTTGGATAGCAACAGGCAATCTCAATTGAGGCCGCAAATTATTTTGAATCAAAGTCATACCTTTTAAGTCACTGGTATTGCACCCGAAGTGAAGTTTTATTTGGGATTGCGTGTCGCCATCCAGACACACGGCAGGTATTCCAAAACCCCATAATACATTTCTAACCGCTATGTCAAAAGTGCTATGGAGCCCGCGCCAAGTATTCAAGATCAAAACTGTGTGTGGTTCCCCTCTTATAGCAAGCTGTCAGGGCGAACCAGGTCAGCCGTGTAGGACATTGCTAGGAGAAAGCACCTCCGAAACCCTTATGCAAGTTGCCCCACTCTCTCTAACCTCTGAAAGGGAATTAGCTGGGAGGCTGCGTTAGTCTGAATTTTAAACATTGACACTTCGGAACTGGTCAGGTAGCCTGATCGGTAGGTGTAGACCTCGGCAGCCAGTGTTTGGTGTCTTTCGCTTTGATCAGTAGAGCATTGGGTCTCTCAAGCAGAGCTTGGAAGTGCCGAGTTTATTTGTCTGGTGATCGTGACGATAGGCGCCATTCAATATGTGCCGCTCTCCGCTCCCAATTCAGGCTATTTCTACCGGAGTTCGGAGTGGCGCTCTTCCACCCACGCATTCAACCACCGACGGTTTTATCCAGGTTTGGATTCTTCAAGTAGCAATAACTTGATTTGTGAGTGGAACGCGGCAATGACAATTAAATAATTGAGCTCCGCGGGCAGAGATTAACACCGCGGTTATATGTTGATTTCAGTGTTTTAGAATACCCGCATATTTCTTTGTTTGCGACATGCAATCTTATTTGTGGCTTCGGTTCAATTTGAAGTTAGGTTTAACAATCCTGAGCACTGGAACTGCATCCGTAGTGCAAAGTGTTGCAGCTGCCTTCATCCATCATTGCACTCCACGACAGGCTGTTTCGTCTTGCTTTAGACTACTCAGTTAGAGCTCGCTGAGCCTTGTGATAATCGACAACGCAATTCATTTGCAGTACGCGGGTTCTCAGTACCGTCACTTCTTTGCAGCGCAAACCCCAGCAGTCACACGTGAGCTAAGGATCTTGATAACGTAGCACGGTCACCTCGCAAGCTCAAACGCAGGCCCTCCGAGTACAAGGCGGACTTTTATCCTGAAGGCTACGGGCTGGTTCAGCACGTAGTGCGCTTGTGCCATTTCGATCACGAGGAAGTTATCCGAATTGGTGGGTTTTGGAGATGGTTTCTTCTTACAATGCACCACAGATGCACCAGTTTCGTCATGATTTGTACTGGTCAGGCTCAGATATCCTGAGCTGAGAGTTAAACCTGACACAGTGATTGAGATTAACATGCGGGGAATCGTTAGCAATGTATTCGCGCACGAATAACGTAATGTTTGTTCTTGTTAGCTTGCGGTCAACTGGATAAAGCTAGCTTAGATTATCTAGCATCAATAAGTGATGAGCTAAGGAGGCGTACTGTTTATTTCCACGTCACAGTGTTTGGTGCCATGAATTCATGGTCGCTGTCATCCATAGATTCTTGAAAAATATTACTTAGAAAATTGTGGCGATAAACCCGATATAGTACATTTGTTAATACATCATACTTGCGCAAAACACGAGAAAACGTTAGAATCACAGGAGGTGCGATTGAATTAATTTCAATGGAAACAGGGTTCAAATAAATCGGCCCGTCAAAAACTCTTCAGTTAATGGAGGTCATTCAAACCGACTCAGTAATCCATCTGCATGTCAAAGAGCTTTCTGTTATTTCAATATTTTTTGGCACTCTTCTTCTGGACTGGAGGTTATGCGTTCAGTTTCTTCTGAGTATTTCCAAACGACAATTTTGCATTCGGTACAGCTTAGGGGTTAGCAGAGCAGCGCCCTGCATAAATGCTGTCAACACCCACACCGCGTTTATTTCGCGCCCCATACAAACTTACAAGGCGTATCGAACAGGTAACAGTAATTGATCCACCTTCCAAACCCTTACGATAGCTACTCGTGCCGGCCATTACGAACGCGCATAATTAGATTGCAACAACCAGTTTTGTTGATCCCTATTATTTTTGGTGGCCTTAAACCAGAGTCCTTAATAATGTTTTTATAGCTACTTGTTTGCCTATGCGACAGAACATTTAACGATCGTGGTTATTACGCTCAACTAACAATATGAAGCTGATTCACGTATTAGTGATAAAATGATACATGTTTGGCGGCATACAGTTCCGGATTCGCTTGTCACTTCAGCCGCCAAGGGTACCGCCACAATAGGCATGTGTCTACATGGGGATCAAAAGTGGCTTGTGCTGCACCATACACAGATATTTTCACATATTTATCCGGTGTAAATCCCAAGCACTAAGACCGGAATGCGTGTGAATGAGAGCAATATTACAACAAGCTATCCGGCCCACACTCTTTCATCTCACGGGACTGGTCATGCACAAGTTTTAACAGTGACAAATAATGTTTCACGTTGAATGAAAAATAGATCGTGCGGAAAAAACAAGATTTATATTTGAACTCCGCATTAAAGGTTTGTGTAGAATCACCTGCAGGATCTTTTGCATCAGAAAGTTGACAAAATTTTGTTGCCTTGTGTACTTCTCATTGTTCATATGCAAACATAAGCACGCACAATGTAAAGAATCCAGCACGCAGCTAGGATGATGCATATATGGATAAAACTAAACTATGGGTTTGCGCATATTGATTTCTACCGCGGGTAACACAACTACCCTTTCAAACGTATCAGGCACGCAAGCTTCCACGAATTCCGCTAAAAGTAGCTATTCCCATATGTTATTTAAGGGCTGAAGTAGACAAATTTTGATTTTAGTGTTTTGAGGTATTTCCTTGTTGTGATTACCTAGCGGCTAGGAACAGAATTCGCAATCGCTTTGTTAGAGGCCATAACACTAGTTTCTATGGTAGTAACGAGGAATGCAATGGCGGATATGTCAAAATATACCATTAGTTACTCAGTAGATAAATGATGTATTACGGTTAAACTTGTAATGTTTAGTTAGTTCCGTTGTTGCAAATTGTTATGAAACTAATCATTTAGGATATGGTGGAATGGTTTTTTATACGCAGCATATAGAGATTAGCAAATCTGAGAGGTTTTATAATGAAATTATTTATCTCTTAATCCGTTGGTTGGAATTTTGGAAACACACCGCTGGATTGCCATTTCATATCCTTAACTAACATATTACAAAAGTAAATGCTATAGAGACACATTAACTTCAATTCTTTTTTTAATACTGTTAGGCTGAATACACAGAACATTAATTTTGAGAGCCTTCCGCAGCCGGAGGCAGAAAACTTGATGACCTTCCAGCTGATTATCTTGATGAGCCTGAAAAAGGATTAATCAACAACAATTGTTCTCTTAAAGGTTGGTGTTTTATTATCGTTCTGAGCAATTGTTTACTTGTTATACTGACGATTGCAACGGACGTTACATAATGTATATTATTTATGAGCCTGAAGAAGAGTTACTCGAAAACAACTGTTCGCTTAAAGCTTTGTGTTTTGTTTATCTCTGATTATTGGTTTATTTGTTATACTAACTATTGCACCAGACGTTACTAAATGTGTATTATTATATGAGCGTGAAGAAGAATTAATCGAAAATAACTGTTCTCTTAAAGCTTCATGTTTTGTTTATCTTTCTGACAAATTGCTTTTTTGTTATTCTGAGTATTGCAAAAAGTTACATAATGTATATTACTATATGAGTCCGAAGAAGAATTAATCGAAAGCAATTGATTGCTTAAAGCTTCATGTATGGTTTATCATTATTATCAATTGTTTATTTGTTATACTGACGATGGCAACAGACGTTATCTACTGTATATTACTGTATGAGTCTGAAGATGAATTAATCGAAAACAATTGTTCGCTTAAAGCTTCGTGTTTTTTATCTGAACGTGCGTACCAAATGGGCGTTCTGCTTGAGTAGGTATCACTCAAAATTGTACAGGCGTGTCGACGTCATTTGCCAGTGTTTGCATCAGATACAGTTCGCATAACAAAGTAAACTGAAGTGTGCCACTAACGTAACGTCCCAATCTTGGTATCATATACTTCGTTTCGTTTAACAGTGAAAACCTGAGAGGAACAAGAGATAAATGTGTGTATATGTATACATATCAACGAAAGAAAGGCCGCGTTTGAATCAAAATATTGTGTTATGCTAAGCGCTTTTGTGGAAACCTATTTTCCTTCGGGCAGAAAGCCTTCAGAGAATATAACGTGGAATATTGTAAAGCAAAGTCTAACAAAATCACAATGAGGGTAGGAAATATTTTCACTAGCGCATACAGTCGAGTAGTTTTTGCATCGATCGTACCGTGTCAAATGAAAAACATGAGAGGGAGATGCGGAGAGGATTGCTGTCCAGTGAGATTTGTGACAATAATATCGTGTTTTGCATGCGTGAAAAATTTAAATTCCCTACTTAAAGGATCGGTATTTAGCGGGTAAAAGTAATCTTGTATTTGGCGGATGCAAATAATCTATATGCCTTGAAAATTATAAACATGTTAGACTCAATAACTATACTAATCCCGATTAAGATCCAAAGGAAATGCATTTGGGTAATAACCGTAGTTTGTTATGATATTTTAAACAGTTTCGAAAATATTTAACTCAAGTAAGAATAATTAAAAATAAAAAATATATATGGACAAAACGTAAATTCAAATCACAGTGTGCCAGTATGCTTTTGAGCTACATTGTGTAGAATAATAGTCACCAGATTTCTGACATGTTTCTTGAGTATATGTAAAGTGGAATAATTAGTTAGACAGTAAAATAAAAATAAGGTTTCAAAACCATATTTCCCTTTTGTTTTGCTATCTATTGGTGTTTTTATTTATTTTAAACACAGCTGCTTCCGACACAGTATAGAGAGTAGCCTAGAGCAGGATTGTAGGTTGGTATGCTCGTAAATTTGTAGGTATAGCAATACACGGGTACAAGTGGCTTGGATAACTCACATTGCTTTACAATGGTATTATTTTTGGTCATATTACGAGTGTGGTTAACAATCTCTTAGAGACTGTCGTCGGAACCTGTTCACTAACCGGATGAAGTGTGTATTCTCGCCCCGCGGAATCTGAAAATAAATCACCAAGGAAGAACAAAAAACAATCTTCCTTTTAAATTAGTAATCTTGTTTGCTGGTTTAAATTCAAAGAAATTTAGCGCCTGTACCCAGAATCTTTTAGGTGCAAAAGCTGTGGTGAATTGTCACTAGTCGGTTAAGCTTACCTGTAATCTGTAGTAGTTACTGTAGAAGAAAAGGAATTATATTATGGATTAAGCTAATGGTGCATTAAAAATTTATACGTAACATGCGACTGATGATGCGAAACAAGTAACAAGATCCCTAAACCGTCGACAACTTATTGCCATTTGCTTATCACATATATGTGCTTTCCTGCAATTTGGCTGGGCTCAATTTGTAGTCATTGATATCGCTTGCAAGTTAAATGGCATTCCTATGCGATTTCTTCGTCAACGCCAACCCGTATCTTAACGTGGCAACAAGGGAAATGTATTTAAATGCGTTCAGTTATTTCATGCTCTCTAGCTACTTACCATTAAATTATGCAGTATGAATACCTTTCTGATAATTTCTGATTCTGCAGGAGGAATGAGTATGGAGTGATTGCTCTCATTTTTGTTGCAAAGTTCGGTTTGGTCTGGCAGGTTATGAGTTCACTATACGTAACGGATGTCGAAAGTAGGTTATGTGGGAGGCCAGGTGTAAGTTAGTGAAATAGCGTTATGGTCGGTAAAAACGCTAGGAAAGTGTGATGTTTTTACTTTGCTAGGCTTGCACGAATCGCTTAATAGAACTTGGCAGCCAAAACGTAAATCGAAGGTGCGTATTTATAATTCCGTTTGGTGTCATGCCTGTTATTTGCAATACCTTACTCCATAGATATCTATGAATATCCCATATGTCTACTGCGACCCTCATCAGAACTAATTGTTGTGTTTCTACACCGTATACTTTGCCTGATGTGCTGAACTTGACTCAAACCTAATTGATTGATTAGCAAAATTCTTAGCGTGACTTTTTCGTTTCTGGGCGGTTGTACATTCTACATGCCTTATACAATGTACTGCAGTTGCATCTACCTTCTTCTGAGACAACAATTGGCGTCACGCATACAACCACGAACCTTTCACTTCCACCTCCATCGTCATTTTGGACTGATTTCATAAACTGGCCTGCACCTGACGCCTGGCTTCACTAAAAATGTCCTTCCAGAATTATTTAGTTTTAATTAATGACCTATGGTGTCCTATCAGTAAGGAGAATAATTTAAAGTTGCTTCGTTACCTGCTCAGTGATGGGGAGCAAAGGTAGTTTGATGACCTAAACCTCCAGGGATGCACATCAGTCGATAGTGCATTCCAAAAGATCGATCGAATTTGGGGCTCTTAAATGTACCTGTTAACATCAAGGTAAGTCTTATCCCTAATGCCTAGGAGCCAAGTGAATCTCTGGATGATTTTATTAATAATAGTGCAGTGTGGTCGTGCGAGTACTACACTTTCCGCAGGAAAAGTTCAAAGGACGCATGCTGACGCAACAGTTGATCTTTAGTTGCTGATAACCGTATACATGAAATGCTGTTAGAGCAAGGCGCTCCAACTCTGACCTGTGATCCTGTCAGCGATTTGGCAAGAAAGAAGATTGAGGTTGCTCTGCAGGCAAAAGAGCTTTATGTAACTAAACTGACCGATTTGGCAAAAATTACAGTCTACCCAAACCTCACCTCGGAGTAAAGCATTCTGCTGTTGCTGTCGTAGTACCTCATAAAAGAGGAACTTCTCTTCCTGTCAAGCCCTCTGTTACACATGTCAAACTGTTAAACAATTGGATAGTTTGCTCGCTGTTGTTGACCTTAATGCGTCGCATTCGTTGAATAGGACTCTGTACTCGAGCACGACGTAGCCGATTCAGCCGATCAATAAGTTTACTCAGTCATTGCTGATGTCAGCAACGGGAAATTTGATGATAACTTTTATGGGAACCGAAGCTTTCATTTTGCAGATATTCTAACTGTCTCATTACTTACAAACAATGATGTTATTAAACTAGTTGTCGAATTAGATTCCGCTTTCCCTGTTACTATTGTTTCCTTCCAGTTTCTACGTACATTACTTATCGGAGTACACTTTACAGTTGACTGCTCACTCATTCTGGAGTTGCAGTGGTAATAATTGACCCATGCTTGGTTTTCTCATCGAACTTTACCTGATTAACCTGATATCGGCGGATGTAGCTGTATACGTTTCATCAGACGAAATACGGCCACTGATTGGGAGGAACGCAGTAGTTGCGTTAAATGTAGTTTGACCATTGGTTAAATGACGGTTTCCTCCATGGGAGTAACATGCTGGCAGGAGTAATATTCAGAGCTTTCCAACCTTCTATAGAACATATTTCTTTTGGTTTTCATCTCATCAAGCTAAAACAGTTTTATTAGTTAACTTCGACCGATTCCATTTGATAACCGTCAACCATTCTTAGCACATTTGCAGGACACGCCAGCGAACAAAATAATCGTGTCCATCGATTGCTTCAAGTGGGTATATCCAGTAGTGCATTATGAAAAAACAGTGCTGTCAGGATACGTATTGATCTACACGGTCTAAACAGCCAGATAGTTGTTGAAATTTGTACTACCTTCATGTGATGAACTAACAGTTCTCCATTCCAAAGCAACGTTTGCTCATAAATCGGCATAAATTACATTTTTCCACATCATCATCATACAGGTTAGCCAGAGTTGGGGTACACCTCAGGTACTGTGCAGCAATGCATAGGAAAAAGGAGAAAAGAATGCAATTGGTGTAAGCCGGCTGAGCTACCAGTAACGGATGGGCATCGTTCCGGTAAGCTACCAGCCGGATACTATGCATAAAATGTTACTATGCAAAATTATATAAGAATAAATAATGAGGTCGTGTTTGGAGGGGTGGCTAAGAGGGATCGGGTGGGATAAAGAAACTCAGAAAACGAACGCCACTGAGGTCGGCTCCTAGCCATATCAGCAAGTGTGTCCAACCAAACGTGTTCATCGTCTTTCGGACCCCAACCAGGTAGCCGGGACGTTCCAACCGAAGCCAGCTCAGAAGTGAGGAACTTCATTCCTCTGGACCAAGTCATCGCTTGGCCGCCCCTCCTCTTCTTCCATCCACACTCCCGGGCGCGCAAACAACGCACGTCGCTGGAGTCGGTAAGCTGACATGAGTAACACCTGGCCCAGCCATCGGTGCCTGGTGCGTGAAATAACGGTGCTGCGCGGTTCATTTCCTTTTCCTGTACCGTAAACAAGGCGTCGAACACACTCGTTGCTCGCGCGGGGTTCGCACCAGATGTGAGCCAAATTGCGAAGGCACCGGTGATCGAACTTAACTAGCCTCTTCAGGTCCGTTGCTTTAAGCGGCCAGGTTTCACAACCGTACAGTAGGGTCGAAAGTACCGCTGCATTGTACACTCTACCCTTCAGGTCATGTGTGATGTCGCGCCTCCGTCACAAGTGGCGATGGTAAGCAAAACCTCCCCGAAGCTTTTGCTATACCGTTCTTGAGTTCATCTTCAATTCCACGGGCGCTGATACAACTTCCTATGTAGTAGAATTTTTGAACGACTTCTAGCTGATCCCCAACAACGGTCAGCGAAGGAGACAGTCCAGATCAATCTTGGAGGAACTCTTTGCACTTCGAGGGTGCGAAGCAAAGCCCGAAGTGAGGGACAGCTATTGCTAATCTATCCAGTGCCGCTTGGCACGTTTAGGAGCTGTCAGAGATTAGGGCAATGTTATCAGCATACTTTAAGTCAAGAAGTCGTTCTCCTGGGAGCAGATCCAAACATTCTAAATCGCGTCCTGTGCACACGATTTCCATGACTTCGTCAACAGCGAAGTTGAAGAGGAAAGTTGACAGCGGGCATCCTTGTCTCACACCGCTGTAGATATAAAAGTTCGATGACAACTTGCCGTAAGCCCTCACTCTGCCCGAGCTACGCGCATATAATGCTCGGATAATGTTTACATATTTCTCAGGCACACCTTTCCTGAGTAGACAGTCCCAAAGTGCAAGCCTATCCATCGAATCGCAAGCACCTTTGATATCGAGGAACAAGATAACGATGGGCCGCCAGTATATGTGACGGTGCTCCAACAACTGACGCGTTTTTCCACATGCCTTTAAATAATGACTCCAAACGCCTTACCGTCTTCTTAGCTTTTGATAGATTAGTTCAATACAAGGTTTTATTTATATTACATAAGAGCAGTAGGAGGAGTTGAGTAGTGTAGTTAGATATTCGGCACATTTAGACTCACTCAGACAGCTGTCACACGCCTGGAAAAGCACTCTGCGCGCGTTGCATCCTTTCGGGAATCGTCAGCAGTGGTATATCTGAGTACAGCACCGGATGCCTGGCAGAACTTCATGACTCAAGCTGTGGTAAGTATCGATAGACAGGTTGCTTATTTTTGACGATATTTGTGTCTTCGGTCGCTCGCCGGAAGAGCATGACGGGCGCTTACAAAACTCACCTCTCGACTCAGTGAACTGGATCTCCGATTAAACAAGGAAAATGAGATATCACACGCTCATGAGACTTCATTCTCTAGGGAACACCATTACTCGCAACTTGAATAACCTCAGTAACAAAAATATCTGTTCCATACCTAACTCGCAGATAACTATTAACTTCATAGAACTAAAGTCTCCCTATGGTATGTGCTCTTACAACTCGATTAGTTCGTGATTCTGCAACCTTGGCAGATCTAATAGGGAAACTGACAAGAAAGGCCACCGTTTATTTGTAAAAGTGAACAACAAAATACTTTTGACGAACACAAACGACGAATTTCCTCCGCCCCATCGATTACCATTTTTGTTAAACCATGCCTTGATTATTAGTCAACTCGTGCCTCTGATGTCGACTTCAGTGTTGTGCTTTCGCAACTACAAAGCGGTAAAGAGATTGTTGTTTCCTATGCTTCACGAACGTTATCAGACACCAAAAATCCCAACTCTGCTTTCCTCAAGGCTTTCGGGAAATGACATCTTAATCTCTTTTGGCCGCTGTGTTATTTTCCAAACAGATCACTTCGCTCTCACCACCCTCCATAAATATGGATGAAAATGTTTCCGTTGTATACGAACCAATTGTTGGTAAGCAAGACTTCTGAGTTTCGATTTTCAAGTATTTTATCAGCTGAAATGGTAGAATCAGGTCGCGGATGAATTATCCCGTTTAAATTTGGATCTGGTGCATGGAAAATTAGCAATCAGTGAAGCGGTGATGGTGTCTAGTCTTGGATCTCATTTGTCCTCCCTTGAACTTCAAACCAAGAACACGAAGGACACGACGGTGCAGCAACTCGGGGCTTGCCTTCAGCTTGGGTAACTAAAGAACAACAAAACCTCCTGTGGTTTCGTTTCGTACTATACAATCTGAGAAGAACATTTAGTCGTAGATTGTTGTCTTATGCTAGGACCAGTACTTGTAGCTCCATCGTCACTGGTTAACTTGTTAATTGAGTGTGCTTATGAGGCTCATCCGGGTATAGTAGGAAGTAAAAAGTAAGTCCGACTACTTCTGGTGGCCACGAATGGCATAAAAAGTTGCAACATTCATGAGAGAATAGCAAGCGTGCATAATAACGGATAAATGTTATTTGTATGTGGAGGCTGCCGTGAAACCGATAGCATAACCCTGATACCATAGGCGAAAATTGCAATTGACGTTATGGGCAACTTCCCCACTGCGTCGGTGAATAAGAAAAGCTTACTTTCTGTCACCTGTTTATGCAGCAGACGGCCTGTGGTTCATATATTTGACCAAGTGGCCACTTCCGTAGTGCTAATATGGCTCAGAAATCTATTTAGTTTTTCGGGTTATCAGAGTAGGTGGTTACATATAATGGCTCCCAGGTCTGTAGTTACGAAATCGAAACTTACTCTAACGACATAACACGAAACATTCCTGGACCTCTCCCTACAATCTTGCAGCTAATGCCATGGTACAGCTTAGTAATCGGGCTCTTATGGAGGCAGTACAGACCATTCAACTAGGGTAGAGTAGGAAGAAGTTCTCGTAATGGAGCTGCTGTCATACAGAACCTGGGAACACATAGCCACAGGTAAAACGCCTGCCGAAACGATGCTAGGAAGACCATTGCGTACCAACCATAATGCTGCACACAACATGCCCTTTTCCGTAAATACTGAAGTGCCAAACCACATAACAACATGCCAAAAATTCTACGCTAAAGCCATACTTGGACGGCAGCTGGGAACACTTGTTCGGAACAAAAATATAAGTATAATAAAGGGTCACCTAACTCTGACGGCACCGTTGATAATCACGCATCAGTGTGGCCTAGACACATAACGATTGATAGTCAAAACCCATCGGGTTTACTGGGCAACTGGACAGTCCTCGCAGTGCAGCAAAGCTACGCTTAAGACATCAACACTGCCGGCTCCACCGTCCCTTGAACTACGAAGGTCCAGCCGTACTCCGAATTCAGTTGACCGACATAAACTTGCATGAAGCTAGTTTTTCGATAGAAATGGGTGTTGTGATTCACTAACCTAGACTTATCCTGATTGTCTAGGCTTCGCTCAATGCAGATGAATCGATTAGCGAAATTCGTAGCTTACCTTTTTGTTCTAGGCAGTTGCACCTCCTAACTGCCTCCTACAACATACTGCTGTTACACCTAATTTCTTTTGATACAAGACTCAACACGGACTGCATTGCTGCGCGTTCAACTCCAGATGTGACAGTGAGCACCCGCTTACTCCGCCGTTTCCTCCTAATCATTAGATTAAAGGTCATCTGTGATACTGTCACACCCGCATGAGACAATTTCTATTTATGCAATACTGCAAGTATAACAACTATGGATTAACACATACAAGCGCTTTTTAGCTCAGCGTTATCGCAGTATCGCTGGGGTTAGGAACGTGTTTTTAGTACTAATGGAGGTCCTAGAAGCTAGATGGACAGATTTGTGTCTCGTGTTGGCACTAAGATCCAGCGCTGGTCGTTATCGATCAGGTCAATTTGCTGGCAAAGCTAGCTCCCTAATTTATTGCGACCACGCCGACCGCACATTTGACCTTGCAACCACCACGCTCGCCTGACCGATGTGCGCCGCGCTCAAAGCTGTAAAAGTACAGAACGTTAACCAACCCACTGGGTCAGGTAACGACACTAAATTGAATAGCAGAAAGGCGAAACCGAAGAGACTCCCATCGAAAGGCATTTGCGGGTTAGGAAAATGTCATCGGGTAGTAAAAATCGTTCTGGTTTGTTCGCACTGTTTGGAATGGTACCATACGAAATGTGCAAATGTGTCCAAACAACAGTTACGGGAGCAAAATAGCTCCCAAGATGCATTTTGTTTCTGTACTAAGTGTTCCACCATCCCTCTCGTTAAGTGCTTGCTTAACCTAGCTGAGAAATGCGACCGGTTAATCACAGAAGCAGAGCAGAGGATAAACAATAAGATTACTTCAATGGCAACGAGCATGGATCACAGAAGCGTAGGGGCTGCTAAGCAACGGAATGCTGAACAATTCGCTTCCCCCGAACCGCAATCAGCCATGTCTCCATCACCGTTGTCTGCTCCAACTTTGGTAGAACGCCGGGCGAAAACAGACTGTACCGAAGTGAATCAAACAGTACACACGGCAAAGAAAATCAGGCACCATTCAAAACGTCTGGTTAAGCAAATTCCACTAGACCTGACATCTAGCATTAACAAGGATGAAGCAGTCAAACACCAACCCTTGGTACCTGTAGCTCAAATATCTCTTGTCGAGACTAAGCCTCCCAGAACATCGGTTACATATGCAGAGATTGCTGCAAGGGTCCACCGAGAGGCCGACGTTGCGTCCTCTTCCATTGTAAACACCGTTAATGCGATTGGAGAAAAAGAGCAAACAATCACTTGTCAATAAGTCAGGACAAATGAGTAAAATACCTTGTAGGTCTATAAAAACAGGGATCAAACAACAGTGCCCGGACTGTCGTATGCTCAAATGCCCCTGAATCTACCGCCATCACATTGCGGGATAAGTTATCAGACGACCAAAATCAATGGAACTCATTGTGTATGCAGATGAGTATCAAAGCCAAGCCCATAAACTTGTTACGAATTACTCGTCATCCGAACTCGCCACACTATGGTGAACCCAGACTTATTCGAGTAACCCTAGAATCCTCCACCGACGCAGAAAAGGTTTTGCTCTCAGCAAGCGCGCTAAAACACGAATCTTGTGAGATACGTATCTATCCAGATGTTCCTTGGAGCGCGCGACAACCAAAACGAAACACCGAAGAGGGGCGCAGCAAGCAAGACCGCCCAAACACAATCTTCATACATGGCGTGCCAGAACGTCCTTCTAACGATGTTCAAGAGACCGGAAAGAACGATTTAGAACAGTGGCGGTTTATTCGTGAAACACTTGCTATGGATAATGTTGTGGCACTATCGCTCACCAGGATACCTCTCTCATCGAATTATAGAGGATGCGGCCCTGGAATCCTAAAACTTGTGGTTCAGTATGAGCATCAAGCAAAGGATGTTTTGGATCGATGGCGGAGAAATCGGAAACATCTTCCTTCCGAAATTCGGTTAAAGGCCGCAAACAATTCGCACAGCTCAAGTATTAAAGCAACTGAAGCAGCAAGCATCCTGACGAATGTACAGAAGTGTAACTTGACTGCTGCTTTAATTGACGCTGACGTTGGTCTAAACAAATGTTGGGACGCAGCTTGGCCGAATCAAGTTGCAAAAGAGGTATCATTAACCAAAAAAACAAGTAACGGCCGACCTCCCATCGGTCGGCATTCTCGCACACTTGACAGCTTCACCTCTCTGCGGGCTCCTATAGACCGAGAAACTGGTCTGCTTGTATGCAAATGCTCAGGGCTTTTCTTACACTCTCTCTGAGCTGATAGATTGCCAAGCCTCCGGCTAGTATGATGTCATGGGTATCACCGAGACATGGTTGCACACGGGAATGACGGAGGCTGAAGTGTCGCTACCCGGCATGTCGCTGATCCGAAACGACAGCCTAACAAAATGAGGAGTCGTAATCCTGTATTACCAAAACGACTTACAGTGCAAAGCCGTGGCGGATTCACACTCGCAGTTCCCCGACTCTCTTTGGTGCCGCTTACAGTTAAAAGGCAGGGACGCTTGCCTTGTTGTCTTGGTGTACCGCGCCCATAAATCAACACCTGAAACCAAGTATCACCTAGCGGCTGGTTTAAGGTGCAGTTTACAACAAAGCTACACTCACATTCTTATCATGGGTGATTTCAACGTACATTGTTTAGACGCCCCTGCCACGATCGGGGAACAATTCAAAACCGATCTACAAGATCTAGTAACTACTGTTCCTCTTTACAACCACATTACTTTGCCCACTCGGTTCAGAACTGGTAATAGGCCATCTGTGTTGGATCTTGTGCTTACCAACGAGGAGCATATGATTGGCGTGTTGGTTTTAGAATGCCCGTTGGGTCGCAGTGATCACCAAGTCATCAGTTTCAACTTCGTCTGCTATGCAGAATATCTGAATGAGAACGATTAGACTTTGCGAACCATCACAAGTTACGACCGACTCGCCCAGCTAGTCAACGCTACAACATGGTCATTCCTAGAAGAAGAACCCCCAGAACTCGCCTGGCTCGAGTTCGTCAACACATTCAGTCAGCTGGTTGCACAGGCTTCAGAGATAAAGCTTGCAATAAGTGCAAATCAGTTTCTTTCGTTAATAGCAGAACTCGAAACTGGATGACAGTGCGCAACGCAGCATGGCGAGTGTACAGAGAAGCTCCAGCACCAGAAAATTGGGACAGCTGCGTAACCCAATATAATCATTGCACTCAACTATTGAGAGAAGACAAAGCCGCCTATCAGCAGAACATTGCAATAACTTTCAGTGCTAACCACAAACTGCTGTACAAGCACGTTAATAGCATACGAAAGGTGAGGCAAGGATTTCCTCAACTCAAGACGGCTGATGGCTCAACAAGAACGGACATGGAATCTGCAAACGCGCTGCAGATGCAATGATCCCCCACGTTTCAAAGAGTCTTGCCACCAAGCGATCCACCAAGCTTTGTACTCTGCTCACCAGGACTAACCCACATCAATTTTACCGCAGAGGCTGTATTGCAAAATCTGACTTCTCTACGCAAACACAGCTCGAGGGTGTCGACACCATTCGTCCAGAGGCATTGGGAGCAGCAGCAAGATAACTGGCAGGACATTTAGCTCAGTTTTTCCAACGCTGCTGAGACCAGAACCAAGTTCCCGCCATGTGAAAGTTTAGAATAATAACCCCAATTCACAAAGGTGAAAACAGAGCTGATCCCTCCAACTACCGCCCAGTATCCCTTATTCCTATACCCTCCAAGGTCGTGGAATCCATAGTTGCCGATGCACTGGTGTGCTATTTGGAAAACTGCAACCTCATCACTCGTGAACAACACGGTTTCCGTCGACAGCGGTCATGTACAACGAAGTTACTAATTGCACGCAGTAGTTGGACCGAGGCAGCTGACGCTGGAAAAGGTGTTGATGTGATCTACCTGGATTTTTCCAAGGCTTTCGATCGTCTAGACCATCGGATACTACTATCTAAGCTACAGCAATACGGGATGGGCGGCCCTCTTTTAAGCTGGATCGCCAACTTTCTATTTCAACGGCAATTAGTGGTCGGAGTTCGGAGCTATTTATCGGACCCCATACAAGTGGAGTGTGGTGTGCCGCAAGGTTAGGTTCTAGGTCCACGTTTGTTTCTATTGTTTATTAATGACCTTGCACAGGGAATCTCTTCAAACATCCTAATTTTTGCCGACGATATCAAGATCTGGCGCAGGATCCAGACGAACACCGACCAACATGTGTTTCAGAGTGACTTAGATACAGTGTATAAATGGTCGATCCAAAACTTATTAAATTTTAACGTCAGTAAATGCAAGGTGCTTTCCATCCGACATCAAATCAGCTACTCATACCGACTCGGAACGGATGTATTGCAACAATCAACTCTAGAACAGGACTTGGGTATCCTGGTCCAAGATGAATTGGATTGCTCCAGACAATCCGAAAAGGCCTCGAAGACCGGGAACCCGCACGTTGGGCTGTTGAGGCAAGCGTTTGGACAAATAAACAGCTCCATATTTCGACAAATGCTCAGTGCGTATGTTCGCCCCATGTCGAATATGCAATTCAAGCCTGGCATCCATGGATGAAACACGACCTTAATGCACTGGAGCAGCCACAACGCCGGGCATCTAAAAATGTAATTGGAATGCGCAATCTGTCCTACCAGGAGAGGCTGCAACGACTGGGATTTTTCAGTGGAAGCTATCGCAGACTAATAGGCGACTTGATTATGGCATACTTGATTATGGGAGACTCACATCATGTGTGTCGTCCTTTACTGCAACTCAGCAGCAATAAGAACCTGAGGGGCCACTCGCGGAATAATACAGTCGTTTGGAGTGCCGCAGAAATTTCGTTTCCATTCCTGTCTGTCACACGTGGAATGCTCTCCCAGAATCGGTCGTCTCTGCACCGACATTGACAATATTTAAAAGACGGTTGGACGATGCACTCATCCACTTACACTTTGTTACTTAGCACTAAGTCTTCATCCTACATCTGGATTCTACCATGGAATTAGTTGTGGTTAACTGTGGGTGATGTGAATCTAAGAGTATCGCAGGACTACAGTGGAGCAAACGATAAGTCTTTATTTTCATATTTAAAGTAATAACCGTTTTGTTATCATTATCATCATTATTGTTATGTTGATATCCCCACCAACTATCCAACGGGACTTGTAAAGCAACACTTCTTAACCCTTATAAATTCATTGTTCATTGTTCATTGAACACAAAAGCTTATAACAATGAGGTGACCGCATGAATATCCAAATAAGGATACCTTGTTTCTCGGCTACAATGCGCGTAAAAATGTTGACGGGATGTGAAATACCATGCTTTACGTGTACTTACGATCGTTCTCATAATATCATATATTACCTAGAAATTGTACTCGAATTCGTTTTTATCGTTATTTGTACTAATTTTAGTAAGGTGCCGATCAAGGTGGTCATACTAAAGCGCTGCTTGCGGAGGGTTGCTTAGTGATTAAGGAATAATACATCAGCCAATCTGTGTCTCTTTTCACTCTAAGCTAAATCTATGCATATTTAAGGAGTATAAATCAAGGGAGAATCGGACCGAGTTGGGTGAAATGAGCTGCGCAACTCCAAACTTAGATCCAAAATTTCACTATGTTATGTCGTCAAGAAACTTGCATTTATGTCATATTATTGCATGTATTAAAATTTTGTGATAAAGCGTGAGAAACGTTTCATATGATGTGAATAAGGAAAATCTGTTATATACTTTAAAGTGTTTGCTAATGATACAAGCAAGGCGTTAATCTATATTTTCAAGAGAATCAGGGGTGACTTTTAGTAAATATTCAAGCAAACTAAAACTGATCCGATTTCATGCCAAAAATATGAAGACTACAAAAAACGAGGGTTTATTCATGCAGTCGTAGAAGTTAAATTCAAATTACCTGACACTGAGTGTCACTTAAGCTAATGCAACTAAATAGTAAGCCTCTTAGTTTGTTGAAATGTTTCAGTATATTGTGTGGGACGTGAGCAATCCTTGCACAAATAAACTTTTAAATCGTAGTAACGGAAAACGTAGAAGCTATTAAAAAATTTTAATCCCGTATATAGGATGAAATGATAACACAGCTTCACAATTTGTAGAGGCATGAAGCTATATGATGTCAAACAATTCATTCGCTTGAATATCGAAAAGTTTCATATTTTGGGACAATATTGTTCTGCATTCCGTCAGCTGTTTTACTTTTGATGGGACTGAATGTTAGCGGAATTGTCGGGAGAAAGAGAAAAAAGGCTAATTAGTCTGGAGATTCCTTGTAAATGCTACAGGCGTCTATGAGTATAGAAGGTTTTGTGCGGCACAAATATGTGAAGCAGGTTCATTAGTATCCAGCGTACTAGCAAATTGGACTACGCAAACAATATAAACTCAGCACTTTCGAATATTAGAGATGTATCGAGCGTTATAAAAGCGTTTGTATAATAAAGCAGCCGAAACCATTTTTACCTTCTTCTTTGATTTGAAGTGAACTGACTGGAATACAAAAGAACCAAAGCGTTAGTTAATGTATATAGCCAACGCCCATAGACAAACGGTTAGTTAACAAATGAAAAATTGAAGTAGGGCGGACCTGAATATGGCCGAACGAACTTTCGGCAATGCCGAGTCTCACAGTATGCATGTTGTCGAGAATTTTACTTGTCATCACACATCAGTTGCTAGATTCTATGCCTTGCAACTGTCGATCACCCACCCAATTCCACCGAGCGACAAATGTTAAGTCAATCAGCCGCTTTGATTTTAGCTTTTGAGTACACTGCAGAGACTATAGCATGAGCACATAAGGTAATAAAAATTTAGTTGCTAACTAAAAGTAGATTGGATGTTACAAGCACTGCGGCGCTGAGGTCTGTGTGGATGCAGTCAGCATCCATAGTAGACAAAACTATGCAAAATCGTTAGCCAGAAAACTGCCCTTGTAAAAAATTTATGCGAATCTTTTCCGGGGAATTAACTTGTCGCAGTGTACTCTGCTAAGTAGAAAACATTATGTATGTTTTGACGCTAACTGCATCATGATTACAGTGAAATTGTGAGCGCTCTTTGGACGATGGAACCAATTTACAACGCTAAGATTTTGAGTAGTATTCACCCTGTATATAATATGAAATCTGAGATTTGTTTACCACCTAATTTCCCCTAATATCTTGAATCCGTGGATTTATGCCGTGTGAACAACAAATATAATTAAGTGAATGCATGTTATAATTCTTGCTCGTAGATTACCAGCGCGCATACTGACCTAATATATTGCAGTCTTTTTCTGCCGTAACACTGTAGCTAGAAAATAGTTACAGTTCATCGGGTCATTCCGCGCACAATGCCCAAGAGAAGTTACGGTGTCTATCATTGGACTTAAATAACTTGTATTTACCGAACAAGGCGGTGTAGCTGGAAGAGAAAATGTTTATGGTTAAGTTAGGTTATCTCGGGTTTTGAATATACAGCTCACAAATTGCCGAAAAGACGAAGTGCAAGACAATTTCGGGGTGCTCGCATTTCATTTTTTGAGTTCTTAGGTAAAAAGAAAAGTTAGAAAAGCACCAGCGAGTGTTTCGCTCTATTGAGGCGCCTGCTTGGTGCGCGTTCTTTAGTTCTCTAATGGGAATAAAACCCATGCAGCTAGGGGCTGACTTCAACTAACCAGCAGCTTAAGTCACTGAGTCAAGGGGATGTCAGTTGAGCTACACTATTTTTAAGCTGAAAGGTATTGCACGACCTATCTTCTACTGCAACGCACTTTTCTACTAGTGCAGGCAACAATGTGCACGCTGCTAAAAGAACTGATACATCATCGTGCATTATTTCCTTATATCCCTTCCTTATATCTGGCTAGAAGCGGTACTTTCTAAAAGTATAGCGTGCAAGCAAGGATTATCAAAAGACACTAATATTTTACGGGTGGCTAGGTAGACTTGAATAACCGTAAACCAGAGAAAGAGGCTAATGAAACTAGACAGAGCGAATATAGGTTTGGCTTTCGTATTATTTTTTAGCAAAGTGCAGTTTCCCATCATTCGGGAATAGATATATTAAGAGCTGCCTATTTGGAAATCATCCGCAATGCGGATAAAATTACAGCCAACTCCACTGTGTGGAAACTTTCGATTTAAACAATGCTAAATAAACAGTTATATCTGCCGTTTATCAATAGAAAACACTCCTTTTACCGTAACACGGCTTTTGACAAAAACTCTTAAAAAGCAAGTATCCTAGCAATTCTGGGAAAGTCACCGAAACTAGTGTGGCGAATGTGCCACCTACTGAAACATTTAAAAACTGCTGACCCTTCTGGCCTTCGCGGAATTTGTTTTGAATATTAAGCATACGAACTGGGTGAAGGTGTGCTACGATTAAGTGTAACAACGTATATACTTCCGCATACATCTGACTTTCATTAGCAAGTTGGTTTGTTCAAAACTGGGACGATCTCCTGAGGTTGGCATTGAAGCTTACAAGCTAAATAATTATAGCCACGCACGGCGAATCTCCACAAACCCACCGGCAAGAAAAGAAGTTGCTGGACGCCAAAAAACAAGTCTGCATGTTGATGGCCTATTGAACATAACAGCGGCCAAAAATCCCACTCAACGTAATGATGGCTCAGTTGCATTTAATCTACATTAGCGCATGGTCAGATGAGGCGTGGAATTGCGGAAAGCGGGTCCTCAAGCGACGATCTCTCTTTTATTATTATTTAACTGCCTGATAAGTCTATATTTGTTCCAACGCCACACTTATCAATTTTTATTAATTTTATTAATGAAACACCTTAAATCTTCCTTTGAACTCCAAATATTTTCTCCGCCACGAGTATGTTTTATGAAATGATCAGAAAAATCATTCGGTCTGTGAAATATACCGCAGATTTAATTATTAAACGATATGGTCCACAAACGCAAATACTCCGGTTTACTTTAATACTTCGATACATGGCGCGTTGATGCTTTAACACAGTAAGCCATCACGAAGAAGTTCAGGTTAGCTTTGATAAGGCATGTAATTTGTTTGCCCCTATAGGTTATCGATTTTAAGCAATTGTTGGAAAATTACTTCTGCAATTGTAAAGCTCTGCATACCACGATTATACCGGCATGTCTCACTTTGCATATCTACCTCAGTTTCATAGTTGAATTATGGTATTGCTATAATTATTATTAGCGATATTATTATTTCGACATCCCTACCAACTATCCAACGGGACCTGTAAAGCAAAGCTTCGTAACCGGTATGAGCCCATTGTTATTTGTACAAAATCTACATAGATATGTTACAGTTAATTAGTTTGGATGCTCTGACAGCTAGAATAGTATGTGGAATTGCTAATCATGACGAAGCATTGTTACGAGACGAGCCGTAAATGCGGTTGTGAGGCCTAGAGTTGTCGGCAAAACAGGAACCAGATGCGACTAGATTTTCCTAATAGAAGCGCAAATAAAATCTCTCAGACCTTTGGCACGCACGACATAAAGGGTAGATAATGCAAAGTTCGCTTTCTTAGTAGATAATCAGCCATACTGTGGTTGCGAAGTCGCACATATCTTCTTACGATAGATCGCAGTCCTAACATAACCGACCGTAGATAACTTAACTCTAGACTACTCTGGGTTTTGTGAACATTTCGGATATCCTTATAGCCGCTGCAACTCTGATTAGCTCGACTTACAGCCGTGCTGCATCTAGCAGCGTTGGCTAAGTTCAGCTAACGAATGAAGACGATGTTTAACAAATTTATCGCATTTTGCCACTCGTTACAATTTATCTATCTAGGTGTATCCTTACTCTTGAGGTAACCTTGTAATGTGCCCTACTTTTCCCTTGTTAAGTTGAGCGGTGATCCCCATTTAAAGTGCGTGACACTGTAATCCATTTGGGTTGCAACGAACCCCAATCATCCCATTAGACTGCCTGTGTACATATCTTTTTGCACTAATCTCTCATTTACACACACCCATGGCGTTTACAAGAAGTCATAAATCTAGGTTCACTGAATGCCTCTACACGCTGACGTCTAAATGTTTGTTGTAACACATAAAGCACGGAACGAAGGTTAGGTGAAATCTTCTACATATTGTTGATCTGGTTGCGAACTGATGATGCCCGCGTCAGAGGACCAGTTTGGCAATAAATTGCAACACACAATACAAGATGACCAGCACTTTGTTTCGCAGACACAGTGGTAATTTTGCGCATTCCACGGACAGGAGATGATCAGACGTACTCAATTTATAGATGAGGAAATGATGGGCAGTTTTCTTTTCATAGCATTCTAGCACCGAGCAGCCTCCTCTAGATGCATAGCTAAACAAAAAACCGGGAGACTGCAATGCCATATAGGGCAACGGTTCTATATCATTTTCATAGTACCTTATTTTGCATTTTCTTACTAGCTAACGGTATCACATCTTTATCTGCCAGCTGGTATTCTTTTTATATATCTAGTTGATGCAAACTCTTTTGAGTTAGAATAAAGTGGTAACACATTTCCGTACCTTAATGGCACAAATCAACAACAGCTTGCCTCTTGGCTTACGTACAAAACATATGATGTCTTCTAGTGAGAAAGCGGCCACCGTCCACAACCAATAATCGTAACCAAGAAGGTTGGAGAGAGGAATAATGTGTTTAGGTATTTCATCGAAATTATTGGTCGTTATTCAGTCGTTTTCTCGACAACCGCTTCGTGACACTAAGCAATAAGATATTTAAGCGCATCCAACGAAAACGACCAAGATGTCAGATAATTCTTTTCAAAAATAAAGTATCCTTCCGAATTTTTACAGTTGAAACTGTTGATATCTGGACCGCATATAATAATTAGATAGCTGAATATCGCCAAGTATTCGGTTTTTTCTAGTCAACCATAAAATCATAGTTTCTTAACGCAGTCCATTTACATCCGTCTAAGAAGTGCTCATGAGAGGATTGTATTATTCTCCTCCTATAATTTAAAAACAATTTTTTGATCTGCCATATTGTTAAAAAGAACGTTCTACACCCAGTATTGCTGTTATATAGCTTCTTATAATTTGCATTTTTTGGACCTATTTAGATAATTAGTGATTTCCGCCTCCACGACTAGTTAATTATGTTAATAGGATCGAAGATATTTGTTTAGGTATATTAATGCGCATACAGCAACGGGATAGTACAACCGTATATTACATATACCGTATTCGACTTATGGCTGTAATAAACGCTGGGCTTTATTGAGAACAACACTTTTACTCAAAAATCTCTCATCCACGAAGCAATCAGCCCTTAGCTAACAATAAAAAGTATAAGGTATCTCCGGTTAATTTTGGAAGTTTAGTCTCACAAGGAAAGTTCTTGCTAAATATGTAAGTGTGTCTTTATGAATCAGACTTCTGTCGAGGTGGGTAACAAGTACACCTAAGTGGAACCCAAATATTTTGATTTATCTTTAATAGGTTTTCGATGTAGTGAGTTGTTCGAAAGAAAATCATTGAAATATAATCGTCAAGCAACCGATTTATTTTGGGTTGCTTGATTACTAGATAAAAACAAAGTACACGGATATTCCGCATTTATTATTTACTGTTCTTAATTCCTTAGCTGAGGAAATCAAGACACCCGTTATAACCATGCCTTTGGTATTACAAACCATCTGAAAGTTTTGTAAATGTTGAATGATAAACGTTAAATAATTTAACTCAATATCCAATTATGGCATTCTAATTTTAACTCTCCTTTGATTTTAACTCCGCAGACAGAGTCAGTGCATGATATTGAAATAGAAGCTAAATTATCGCAGAACGTAATCAACACAAATAGATCAGATAATCCAAAGTGGAGTTGTTACCAAAGTCATCAGATACTTAGGTACAATCATTTTGTCCACATGAGAGACATTGCACTCTAAACCGGTTTCAAAACCACCTGATCTCCTAAGATAGAGATTATCAGTAACAGTTCAAAAGCCCTGGGTTTTAGTGCTTTGTATTTCAACCAGAGTAGATAAATAAATTAATACCCTGTTATAGTTTGCCGTGGTTTCTATCTGGCAACAGCAACATCCATCTGCTTGGTCAGTTAAGTTCCCATTGATCGAATTGCCCAGGATTGATTTCAAAGTGAACCGGCGTCTGCATTGAGATTGTGCCTCTCAATCCATTCATAAAGCGATAGCTTTAAGGTGCCTTTTGCAACCAGTTGTTAGAAGGCCGTTTTTTAACACTTTATTGATGCATCAACAAAAGGGAATAATACATAATATTGCAACCATAATTACTGTGTTTTCGAAAAAAATTTAGATGGTGCGACATTGTACCCGCACTTAAATTAAACTATTTTATATTTTACAATACCCTAATTTGCAATCGCTTTCCATTTAACCTACATTTGTAACGTCATTATAGTTTACGTATGAGGACAGTCTCCAGCTAAAGTTTTTAAAACCATAAGTATACAACCATGGATAATTTTAATGTTCGTTTTTGATGTTACTTTAACTTGATTACCGATGAATATTCAATCTTTCTGACTAAAATTAAGAACTTGTGTTACATTTTGTAAAGAAACCTTCGTTTACAACTTTGAAAACGTAGTAACTATATACACCAGTGTTAGATATTTATCAAAATTTGTGCGATTAATTTACATAATATATATTGCACTTTTTCATTGTAAAACGCTCTACACCAATACGTTAAGTGCAACATTTATACCGGCCGATGTGTTACACAATGCAAAACCTGATGAAATATTCTTAAACTAACCGCGGGAGGAGATTTATTGCTGTCAGCCATTAACACAATTTAAGTAGTTAATGTTTCGTTAGGGAATCCCACTTTGTGACTGGATTGCGAAGTGTCGTACATTTTTTGATCCTACTTAAACTTGAAAATGCACCGGTAATTATTATCACCAGGACTGTATTGGAAGTAGAGGAATTTCGGACTTTCTGCACTCAACATAGATATTCATCGAGCATTAGTGTCCTCCTTTAGACTCAGCAGTGTGGGAGTGGAACTTGGCCCTCAGAGACTTATGTCTAAAGTTGTTATTACTCATTGTGGTAACATGCGCTGCTAGAAATTTACTGTGCACTTAAACATCATCCTACCTATTCAAATGTGCATGTTTTATGTAGGCCTCAATACTCAGCTGTATACCAGGATTGTGCTACAAATTGCTCTTGGATTAGTCAGGTAAGTCGTTTCACAGCAACCTACGTTACAACTTCTTAACAACCTTCTAAGTACAGATCATTTACTTTCTACAAGGAACAGTGGACTTTCTGTATTCTCCATGATCTGTCCAAAAACCGGCTAGTGTATCATACGTGCTTGTTCAGTGATTTGCTTCTTAGACTATCCCCACCAGCTTATCAAGCAATTTTTAAAAATTTTACAAACCTAATATTTGCTGAAAACTAAAACCAACTTATTCAGATCGCGTAAAATTCTTTTGGTAGCAACACATCAGAATTGCTCTGCAGTTCCCACTGTTCTCATAAATAATACGTAAACTTTGCTCTTAGGTGTCATTGCTCGAACTAGGGCTCACAGTGGCGAATATGCGATATAACAGTAATGTGCAACCGCGATAATTTCCCACCAAACAGCGTCAAAGTTTCTCCGCATATTTAAGCTGAGAGCTTGCGTAGGGATGCGCTGTGTATGTATCCAACAAAGTAGGGCAATAACTATTAAACATGAATTTAGTAGATAGCACCACCGACTTCCCATTGAAATTAGGTGAAAATATTAGACGTTAAGCAGTCGGGCAACTGTCTTCGTGATGAATTCTCCAGGCGTTTTATGTTTACTTTAGCCAGGGAAACAGGTAAAGGCCTTAAATACATTTCGCAATTTTTAAACTACTATTAGCAGGCTAAGACCAAATATGACAAATGCATGTCCTTTATACGTTGGAGCGAGAGAGGAATGATTTAAATGTCAGGTTTCCGGATACCCCAGACTCCATTGATCTCCTCACGGTTAGCAGAGGTATTAATATTATTCTTCCTATAAACGGTAACTTTCCGCTTAATGTTACATAAATGCCACCAAGGAGGTAATTCATATTATATATTTTTCATTTTAGCATTGCATTTCTTCAATACTGATAATTATAATATATTCTGCCCTAATAGTCGTAAGCCTAGTGTATAATGCAGCTTTTCATATTCTGCAAAAATCACTTTGATTACCATTTTTGTGGTTTCGATATGCTTCACTTGGTGGAACTATCTATTATTGTTTCAGGAGCTGCACCTTTTTTAAATACTTCGCACGCACTATCAAGAAGGTATGTCCACATATTTATTTACTTACCCACACTAATTGCTTGTAAAATGAAAAAAGACAATCGTCAGATGACATCACATTCCAGATAAGTAAATACCATTCATTATAATAGTTATTCTATTCTATTATTTTTCTTCAGTTCCATGGATGTTCACGACTGTGCCGATCATCTAGGGGCGATTAATTGGAGTTTCCAAGATAAATAATTATACCAAGGCAAATTACAAGAAATCCATTGAAAAGAAAAGGTTGTTTGGTTCAAAATACGAATGAGCAAGATGACAACAAATTAGTATAACAGCAGCCATAAAATAATGTTCATTTTGACAGTATATTTTTTTACAACATTAGCCAAAAGCAGTCAAAATTTTGACTGCTTACTGCTTTTAAGTTACATCCCCTTGTCGTTAGATGAAGCGTGCATGCGTATATAAAAGTTCACGAGCGAAGACCTTGCACGCAAGCAAGTCCCCAAGAGACGGAACTACGGATGTTCCTACATTTAATCTCATATTTTACACCACAAATTTTATAGCTTGTAAATACTTGTACATGGCATTACTTATTACCTAGTACTTATTACCCAGTATAAAAATACAAAATTGGTCTTTATCAGCGGATTATGTTTCACTTAATGAGCAGAAAAGTCAGTTGGTACGTGTCAAGTGTTATTAAGAACTATGCAACTTATTCAGTTATTTCTGTTCTTACTGATCAGACTGACCAAGTTTGTCTGCAATGCGAATCATGGTCTAGATTCAAATTACACATCACAATCCAGCCAGAAAATGCGCAAATTCAAAAAGTCCATTTAACTATTGCTCCATACATTGTTATAAGTGCTGTTACGTGATGGGCGTTTATATTATTTTTTAGATTCTATAGATACTCAAACAAAATTAAATCCTTTGAAAAGCATGAAACACGTGTTTTACAACCTAATATAACAGCATGACAAATGTTATGTAGTTGCTGGTTAATGTACCTATTGGGCACCTTTCACTGAAGCTACTTGAGGCTGGACTCAGATTTTGCTTTACATAATTGAAAGCTTACTATGCATTAAGCACGAAAATACGCTCGCAATGTTCAACCTTGAAGCACAACCAACTGTGATATCAATTACTCACAATGCCTATGAATAATATGTGCTTAAGTGTTTGTTTAAACCATAGTAATTCTACTCCGAGTGCAGACACACTCGTAGCATTTGAGAATTTGTTGCAGAGTAGCCATTGCACTCGCTGCTGTGTGTAGAGACGAGTATAAATAAAAAATGCAGTGCATTGTGTCAATGGTAACCTTTGGAATATTTAACATTTAGTATTTTTATGTATGTATGGAATTTGTCGTTTGCATTTCGTTTGTTTTTATGTTCATTTGCGCCCACCAAAAAAGTGCCTTTTCATCTTATCGTTCCTAAACTGAAAATATCGTGCAAGATAGGCGCAACAGTCAAAAATAACACCGCTTTTAAAAGAGCATAGTTATTGTACTCCTTTTTGAGACTTGGCTCTACTTTATCTTCGTAAGTTACATGTATTCGTAAAAAGAATCTATGGATTTGCTTAAGAATCCGCTTTTAACGTTTTGAAATAAAACTGGGATGCCGCTGTAGATTAACAATAGTTCAGGTGACGTTTAGTCACTTTCTTACTTTGAACAAATTTCATATTAACTCATGAAATGGAAATTTATGACAAATTGCTTTTTTGCTCCAATAGCTATTATTTTGCATTGACTGGTTTCACCACTTTTTTCCTTCTATACTAGATAATTTAAGGAAAAATCAAGGTTGGTTTGGACTAAATGGAGTATAATTTATCTATGCCTGTCCGTAGCAATGGAACTGAATCTTAACATAGTGCGAAGTTTTGCGTACCTCTTAGACTTGTTTTGCCATACTACGTGGTGCCCTCGGACTCGCTGACATCTACACCTACCAACTAGATAAATGATGCCAGATCAGACGAAATCAGTCTCCTTGTCCTCCTGGATGGTAACAATTACAGTAAATCAGAAACGTTTCCACCTTATTTACCTTGCTGACAGACTTTTAGCCTTAGGCTTTTATTGGGGACAATAATCGTTCTATTGTCTAAGCCTGAGATCATAGGCACCATCTCTGTCTTTGCGGAGGCTTTTGATGCGTGCGTTGAGTTGCGTCCTTTTGAAAAGTCAATTGATCTTGTTTATGCGGCGACATTGTCTTACTGTTTACTGTTGTTTGGTTGCGCAGTCAACACATAACAATCTCCCTTGTGGGACCCATCATTTAACATGCTCTTCGCACCATTAACATGCGAAGTCTTGTTACATGATCATTGGGCACTTGATGAACCCTAGACCGTTGATAGAGGAGGAATGTAGATAGTTGATGAAATCAGTTACTGCATCAGGAACGACGGACCCATATGCAGCGCAATCACTTTATGTACCATAACAATTTGTAGTACCACTTTGAATCTGCGACATTTGTGGCGTTAGAAAGGACTTTCCATCGGCCTGAAAGTCCGGGTTAAGAAATCCTTAGTTAAGGCTGTCCTAATTCAAGTAAGTGAAAATTTGGCACCTCAAAATGAGGACCCATGGCATTCAATCTATTGGTTCACGTTGCATACGAAGCATTGCTGGTGTCCGCAATGATTATATAAGTAGAAGAGTGCTAGGTAAATAAGCTAGTTTTGTAAAACAACATATGACCTTGTATAAGTTGCTTTCGCATGGGCACGTAGTACGCATGCTCAGTCACCTCTTACCAAGGAAGGCCTTGATTTGTTTGTAGGCGTAGGTTAGTGCAATGTTCTAGGTGGGCATATGATGACTTTCCTGTGTGAAATGAAATCACTGACGACCAGACTTTGCGCTGTCGGTCCGTTTTGTCTTTCAGTCTGGAGTTCACGTGACCCGTCTTGTGCTGGACTTGAATAGCTACAGGACATGGCTAGCAATTGACGCCAGTGGCGTGTCTGCTCTCCTCATTTACTCGGATTGTCTGTTTAGTGTGTGTATGGTGCTGAGTTACCTGCGGGGTAAAACTGATTATGGCGTGGAACATTGAAAACCAAAAAAGCTCTCTCACCGATGCCGCTTTATCATTTTACGTTAGTCAACTCCTCGTGATGGTGTGTGTTGACAATGTGTACGCGGCTTGATTCTCACTGCTTGCTTAGGGCATTCAGTTGTCACTCTAGGTCAAGCTACTCTCGATCTTGTTATTCTTTATTCCTTAAATCTCCTTGGATGCACAGCTGCGAAACATCAGTTCAAATGAACGATGTGTTGCTGTTGAAGTCGTGCCTATTCATGTAGGTTTTGGAAGGTAGAGAAAAAAGCACTCTGAACACCTTTCCATATTTGCATTGATGCTGTTCTCAGACACTAAAACTGGAAAACTCAGGCACTACATTTGTAGAAGGAATATTAAACAAACATTAAGTAACCACCATTTCAACTGGAATCGTCTAAAAGATTTATTCTCTATGAATGTTTACTTTCTAGCTCTTCTGCAACCTCAGATGTGGACATTGTGCGGTCTCATTTTTACTCAATGTTGTTTTGGTTTGTCAAACAAATGATTCGTAAAAGGGGTTACAGTTTTCGGGATTATGCCTTCAGGCTAAAAGATTACCATTCAAAAGCCTGTAGCGCATAAGTTCTTTGGGAAATACTAAAACATAATCCATGCCAGGTTTCAATGTCAAAGGTACCGCTATTTATCACCCACCAGTAACGTGATTGATAATCATGTGAAGGGCAAGTTGTTTTATTTTACTGAGACCTCGTTGCATCAAGTTTTCCATCAGCTCGTATTCCATATGTCCGCAAAAGCATTTATTTGCTGTCTCAGCCTTTTAAACATCATCAGTATTGCGGTACGATCAGATCCATCAGAATTATTTTCTTAATGTTGATATTTTGCTTCCTTGTAGTTTCGACGAAATTGTAAAACACCAAATATGCATACTTTCCTTTGATAAATCATTGAAAGATAGTAGTATTTTATTTCGTTATGTTACATCATAAGGCTATGACATCTAAACTATTCCCATAACCCTATGTTTTATGTCGTTGTTCACTTCACGAGCTACCCAAATATAACTGAAAACCTTGTCATTGCATTTGTGGATTATCTGTTCGGGCATTACTCTCGTGTCCGAAGACTTCCGAACTAACCAGATAAACGTTGGCCGAAACACGAAAGTCAGTGGAAAGGATGTGCGACATACGGCTACCAAACCGCTGCTGCGCGGGGGTCAATGTTTGTCACGATATCAAAATGTCAGTTACCAAACAGCAGATTGCCTCAAATGAACATTTACTAATTGCAGGCGAGTAGTGCGTTCGTTTGGAGAATTACTTCATGCGCAATGCTCCTTTCATTTATACAAAATAAGAAAACGTTTGTTCAGAGTATGAGTTTTTGAAAACGTAAATAAGCCATTAAACAAGTCGGAATTAAAGAGAAACTCATACTGTGCGCTGTTGCCTGTGAGTTATTTACTTTAGAAATATCTACTGAAGCTGTTACCATCGTCGTCGCTGCTGGCTAATTATTGAAGTTGACAAGACTTAGTTGATACCACACTTTGATTATTCCTCAGTAACGTCATGTAATTAGCGTATGATCCGATAAGTGGGTTCTCGTACAAACAATTGTAATGCATGTGAACATAAAATCGGCATTTCTCATTTAGCTTAATGTGACCAGCTTGCTTTTGAGATCCAACAGCTAGATATTTGTTGCCCATTTTAATGAGGGATGTAATATTAATAATACCAGGCCTCAAAGAGTGCTCCCATATCTCCTCCTAGTCTACATCAAAGTCGCGCCTGCTGGATGAGATTGGATCTTGTTGCTTACCTCGCTCCCAAAATGTATATGATGATCAGTCCAGTGGGTAGAAGCATACACGTAGTACCCGGTAAATGGTTGACTAAATACGTGTCAAATCTGAAGACTAATTTGGTTCTTATTTTGGCGCAAATATATACATGAATTCACAATCAGGTTGAGAGTTGCAACGTAAACAGAATGCAATAGACCTGGTCGACTATTTAGGTTCGTTTGCAAGTGCGCACAGTTCATGAATTAACACGTTCCATTGCATTAAACGAAAAATGTGAATCATGATAAAATGCAGGAATACAGCTATAGCGGTTACCGCTTGCTGGTTAGAAGCAGCAATAAGCGATTTCACTCAGGGAATATGACCGGTTGTTTTGGAGTGAGCTTGAATGTTTTAGATCGGAAAAGCGTTAGTCCAGGAATTCCCAGTTTGCCTCAACTACGTGCTGCGACAGGTTTTTCCATACATTCACCACTATCCGTTCGAAACATAGTTGGTGAGCGATCCGCTTCATATCCGGTACAACTAGCTTATACCGGTGACCTCGTGTGTTGATTGGTTTGCGCAGATGAAGCAGCGGTCTCAACATAGGGTAATCACCCAGATGTAAGTTCCGGTGAGTCATGATGAGGTCAACCCTTATTCGACGATAAGCTATGGTGTACAATCCTAGTTTCTTACACCGGTCTTCTTACGACACACCTCGTAAATTGGGAATCAGCTTAGTAGCCACATGCTGCACTAGCTCAATCTATTCTATCTCGTCCTGGGTGATAAGGCAATGCGCGGGAGAGCCGTATCCTACCATAGATCGTATTATTGAGATGAATAAGCGTAATAATTTCGTCGGACCAAGTGTGGCATCTGCGCCTGAGCGCCCAAAATATACAAAGCCTGTTTTTGTAAAGCCTATTGGTATTGGCTATGGACTTTAGATCGTAGCTTGAGAGTACACTGAGGTCTCGCAGGAAAGTTGCGGATCGCAGAGTTTTACCTTTCACCTTGTAGGTTTGACTGTGTTAAAACTTACCCAGCCTCATGAATTGCGACTTGACCGGGTTGATCAAAAGGTTGACCTCTGCAGACAACATGGGGAGGCGGTCGAGTTCCTGCAGAGGCAGGTCATAGTCGTTGGGAGCGTAGAACACTCTCCAAACCTTTAGGCCATCGGAAAACAAGGCACTAGATGAATGGAGTAGCTGACACGTATCGTTAACTTAGATCATATACTAAATAAGCACCAGTAAAGTGTCCTTTGGCACGCCACTGCTTGATCGATACCAGTCGATCAAATGGTTGTCATTCTGGACCCTCCACTTTCAATCAACCAGAAAATACCTAATCACTCCGTGCCGCCAGTTGTTAACACCGCACACCCTCAGCCTGTCAAGGATCACTGCATGATTCACCTTGTCAAAAGCCTTACTGAACTCAATGTAAATGACGTCCATTGAATTGCTTTGGTTCACCGCTTGTAACCATTGGTGTCTCGTCAAAAGTAGGTTTGGGATGTAAGAGCAACCTTTCAAGAAAAGATGCTATGCGGGCGTCAAGTGGCTTTTCGACTCTAGTAGTTGCAGAAGAATCTTCTCCACGATCTTTACAAGTGTCTTTTGCAAAACACCAGTAGGGCAAATCGGCCGGTACTTATCCACTTTGCTTGGTTTACCACCTTTCGGTATTGGCTTTACGACTGAGCATTTCCAGTCATCCGGTAACAGCTCATTTTGAAGGGGAGATGATGGCTGATAGGGAGTTGAGAATAACTGGCTGAATTCCATCTGGCCCGGTAGAATTCGTCCCAGCAAGACTTGACAGAAGCTTGCGTAAATCATCAGTGCTGCAATTCAAACTGTACAGTTCAGCGGGGCGGTACTCCTGGAACTCGATACCGCACCTTGTCACTTGCAATTACGGAAGCAATGAGTGCGGCAAATGCAGACGCTTGATCTGTGCTCGAGGTTAGCGGCTGTCCAACATTAACTCAGTGCCTGCCTCCTTCAGCCGTCGCTTCACCTAGGCGAACAACCTTATGGGAGCAGCTTTTGCCGCGGTTGCAGTCTGTTCTTCGAAGCTACTGCGCTTTTGTTTTCGCTTTGTGGCAGAGCTTTCGCAACACCTAGTGCGCCTCGTAATCCTCGTCAGAGCCACATAATCCGCAATTGATTCTTAGTTCGCGTGGTCGTCGAGTCAGTTTACTGTAATCCTTGTCGAAACAACATAGCTTGACTGGCTCAAGTTTCCTATAATGGAGGGGTACAAATCTGGTTCACTACGATTTCACTTACTGTTTACTGTTAGTCTAACAAGTTTCAACAGACGAATCGTCTGGCGACGAATAGTTCATGTTCCTCGCTGCTCGAGGGAGGCTATCAAAGTTCGCCTTCCAATAGTCTAAGGTTAAATCCAGCGGAAAGAATGCGACGACTGCTGGTCTGTGCTGGCTATGATCCTCTAGTGTTAACTTGCTCCCAGGGGTTCCAAGACTTGAATTTCATGCACACGTTGCTCACAGCAAGTCACAAGCAAGTCTAAGCGCGATGGGGTAGCGCGCGCTATTATGCGCACCGGCTGGTTTACGTGTTGTGGGGTCCCAGTTTCAAATATCGAATCCAAATTTGCCTCTCCACTTCACAAATGCCGGGGAGAAGTTGAGCCTCCGGCCAGTGTATTCGGAGTAAGTTGAGACCGCCCATGAGTAGGAACGGCGAACGACTCAGGTGGTTGCAGACGTGCGGCAACCAGTCCAAGAACGGCTCAGTGAACTGCAATATAACACGCCCACGAGCATCTCGCAGCGTCTGAGATAAATCGAAACTCCGAAACTGCTGACTTAGATCATCAGCGCCTCGGTAGTTGCACACTAGCCTCCTACTCATGGAAGAAATTATGTGAAGCGACCTCCACCGCGATCATTTAATAGTTGCTGAAAGCGGAAGCATTAATAACTGTTGATTTCTATTTTTTGTGCGGTTAAGTCGGATTTTAAATATGTCTCAGCACGGCGTATTACGTTTAGCCGCTGAGCGGTTAGAAAGTGGCACAGCTCATCGCGATTGTTCATCAGACTGTTGACGTTAGTAAGCTCTACGCAAAAGCCGCGGCAGGAATCGCTGGGCGCGCCTAGAGCACAATAAACCTGTTGATTCGGATTCGCGGAGGAATCCGGGTGATAACCGAAAATTTCTAATACGGAGACTTATTTCTCCATTGTCCGTGCTTCGCATTAGTTCACTCATGGCATATTTGTTTCTCTCTGTTTGCCTGTTGTAAGTCAGTGCGCATGTCGAACTTTAGAGCTATCAGTTTACTAAGGCTGAAAAATTTTAACTTAGGACAAGCGTCTTCAACAAACATCAACCTCATATTTCGACTTTTACCCTCGGTTTCCTTTCCGAGACGAGCGATCTCTTTTATTTTCAGCCCGCCCTTATGCACGTCGAGAAGTCCATCAAGCAGAGTTTGCAACACTTGACTTCATTTTGATAGCTAATCTGAGGATTGAAATTACAGGAATAATATACATCAAAGATCATGAGGCTTCGGCGCCCCAGGTCGCTGGGCATCGCAAAAGTTTATTCAATGTTGATTTTATTGTTTCTATTTATTTTAGAACTAATCATACCTGGGCATCACAACCAATTATCCCAAGCATTCAGCGTTTACAGTTAGGTAGCTTAAACCTTACGCTTTCCGAGACAAGACTACAGCAAATAGCTGCACTATGGAATCATTAGTTAACCCCTTACCGCAGAGGCGTCACTTATTGGACTGCTATCATTGGCCCATGCTAAAGCTAGACAGGCAGTTTTCATGACCTCCGATGAATGCAGTTCACTGCAGAGACCTTGCCTTATATGACGTAAAAATTATCCGCGCGGTCAATATTTATCCTTTTACTGTGCAGTCAAGATGGCGGACATGTCGATATCTGGCACGCGGAATTCATGGGCGAAAGGGGTTAAACATCAATAAACACGCTGTCTTCATCATTGCGGCTTGGGAAAATTTAAGCTTTTATCAAATATAATTATTCTTTAAATAATTAAGTTGGCATTTATAAGATATAAGTGCAGATGTGGGGAATAAAAATTAGTGGCTTTTGGCTACCATTTCTGATTTTTCTGTATTGCGTCTACGGTAACAGGATATTCTCTATGGCAAGCATATGCATACTAACGAGCAGCCAATCTACTAATAATGTATTAACAGTAATGCTTATACTGGTATATCATAAACTATATTGAGCTGCATATACACATTAATATACTATACGAAATTATTGATGAGCACAGTGTGCCTTTTGGCAAAATTTAACAAATTTACACGAATTAAATAACTACCTCACGTTAAGTCTGGATACAATCTTTTTGGAGTTACTGTGCTTTTAAAATGTTTGATGTGAACAATGCCCCTATAGTATCTCCAGGAAGATTTGTGATTCCTGCTTGCATACCTGGTTTTGACATTATTGACAGAGTAGTGCCATCATATGTCTGTGTAATGTTAGTAAATAGACAAAATTAATCTTTCCTGGACATTGTTATTGACATGAAATTATAATTTATAACGAATTACCTGTTCGCTAGACTCACAGCATTATTTTGAATAGGCCACTTGCTAGCTCGAATGACGCGATGCACGTATTTATCTGTGATCACTCAGCTGCTGCTCAAAATCACGAGAAATTCATACTTTTAGACATAACCGGCTGGATTTTGCAATAGTTTTTCATCATATTATTAAATAGCCCCCTAAAAATAGATGTGGGTTGCTATTAACCAAGAATCACCACTAAATGGCTACACCTTGTTTGGTCTACGATAAGTCAATGTCGATTCTTACTCTAAATACCTCATATAAGAGCCTTTTCTTTCATTGTAGTTTAAAGCTTAGGATAATATACACTGAGAGATTTAAATATATATTGTTATCGTAGAAATTATTAACAGTTAAGCCATTAAACCGAAACCCACTACAGTTATTTGGATAGTCAAGGCAAAGTTAAAATAAACATGCTCCTTCTACACGCGCATATCTGGGATTAATCCACAGCCAAAGTAAAACGCAAACATTGTGGACCTAACGCAGAAAACCAGTAAAACTTTACATACATTTTAACATCCATAAGCACCATAACTTTCGTTACACCTATTTTATGGAATTTAACGCTTTAATGCCGCCTTGTAAGTTTTATGGCTGAAGTGCAACGAAGTTGCATTTAAATAAATAAATGAATAAACCTTTTACCTCTTGACAATGCCAGACACAGACCAATTGTGTAATCTGATCAATTTGTACATCGTGTTCGCATAAGATATTTCGTTTCAAATGTTTTTGTTTTACAAAGGTTTCCATATAGGTTTTTAAGTGATTAGCAGTTTTAAAGTATTAGAGAGATTAAGAAACTGGGAACAGCAATAAATGTAGATTTTGCCACACGTTCAAGTAAAGTAATACGGCCATCCATGGGACTGTCCCCCATTGGACCTGCTTCCATGGCGTGTATCCCTCGATGGGTTTCACTCGAACTACCATGCTCCAATTTGCTCTGTACCAGTGTGGCAAAATAGTACATATACCATCAGCTTTTTAGCAAATATTGCTTTCATAAGCTCTGTTTTATGCATGCATTATGGGCGATGAAGCCTCAGCCCGGAGATATTAACTCAAGTATCGCATTGAGGAAAATAAGGTACCTAATTTCCGTCACGACTCGAAACATGGTTCTTGCAACGACAGCGTCCTGTTACTTCTTCGTTCACACTTTCTTAAATTCTTGGTAGATGATCAACAGCAGCAAAGTAAACAGGCCAATACAATGCGCAGATGTAAACCTAGATGCCTTAAATCGGATAAAAAGATATACTATAACCTCCTATTGGCAACAACCGTCCTTACATTTTAGGTCTCCACACCTACTATAAATCAAAGATCTATGAGAATATACTATATTATCTTATTAATGGTGTTAGGTTGCTATCATACGCTGCATGTATTTGAGAAAAAGCGAACAAGCCTTGAAGTCCTAAATACCTATCTAAAGAAATAGCAGCTGGTGTGAGAATAGTTCCAGGTTGACCGTTTTAAGATTTACGGTATACAGCTCTAACACCTCCCCAAATCTGTTGTAGGCTCAGCCACATATATGATCTGTTAGTAGGTAGTAAATTTTAAATCAGACAGGAAGAGACAAAAATACTAAACAGTTAGGAGTAAGGGTAGACACTAAGGTCAATTGTGTTTCTTACCCTTAAGAGAGGCAAATTAAAAGCAAGGGGTTTACAATCGCCCTATCTCTAGCAAGTCTTCTAAATCATGAGACAACACTCACATCTGATATCCAATATCAAAAATCGAATTAGAGTGCTAGACGATATACATATGCGTTGATCTATGGAAGTGGTGTTAAACCCACATGTGGAAAGACGTCCGTTGTTGCTCCTTATTGTCAAAATAGGTCAGCGCACGATTCAGTACTTTTGTAAGATGTGTTTACGAGATATGGATTCCGCAAAGTAAGCCTCTGGGGTTTTCTTTATATCCTGCACCGATTTTGCCACGATTACTTGCTTTGGTTAGCTGTTCCCACGGTTCACTACTCAACGCTCAAATTATAGACTAACCGAGTTGGAGGTGGTTCGTTGTTGATCCTGCCAAACCCGATGGCCCATTGAGTGTCAAGTATAGGAGTAACAACGCCGAACCACCTCTAATTTGGATACGGTCCTGTTACTCTTAATGACCGTGGTCCGTTTCACATTAAACCGAGGTCTGAGTAGAGATTGCGTGAGCAATCAAACCCCATAGCGGATACTGCAAAACAAACTTTGTATAAACTATCCGCTTTATATCCAATATTACAATATGTCATACATACCCTGGAAAGCAGCTTGGTGCACGCAACTGCATTAGTGGCCTCAGCAAAGGAAGCAGCCCAGTTGAAGTTTCTAGTGTAATCTTGTGAGATCCACTAAGTTCAGATTGGTGTTGCAATAAAAGATTTGCTTTCATGGATATTTAAAGTGGACTGCAATGATATGCGCGCAATCTTGGCTTGAGACCGGAGTCCTCCCATTAATTCACAAACCACTTGCTTAATATACAAATGTAACAGATGGCGAGGCAAGTTGGTGAAATTTAACGATGAGAAAATATACCAAATGTATATTTATATATTTCAATAATTTTTGAAGTATCTTTTCATCCTAACATGTGGATAAGTTTAGGGAAATAAGTTAAATTTCAACCAAATATATACGTTATGTTAACTGTTGGCATTAATATATCCCACAAAAAACCGGTTGAAATACTGATCATTTACGTAACTTCGAGTACATGCATTCGAAGTAAATAGAATAATGGTGAACACTGCGAAAAAAATTGACCAGTTTCCGATATATATCTGTTGTCTTCGTCTTAAGTGCAACCAAAACTCGTACACTTAATCGATTCACCAATTTCCAAAATAGATGGATTTTCTGTTAAAAAGGCTTGTCGTCATTTATGTACAAGTTATTTTTGCCAAAAACTTCATATCATATTATGCTGAAATTTCTACAAGCATCAAGTAGATACTGATGTAGTTAACTATGGCAAATTTGGTTGTGTTACGACACAATGAGACCTAGTAAATAGCAGAAAGCTTTGACGTGCTCATTCGCACATTCAAATCATACAAACCAAGAGGTGAATAGTTAAGATGAGTGATATTTAAAAAATAGTGATGATTCATTCTACTATGGTTCTTGTAAGCTAAATTTGACATCTGAATTAAGGTTGCTTTGCATACTTTTTCCTCGTCTTTCGCTTACAAAAAGGAAAATAATTGGAAAATAAAATATTTCAGTAGACATATTTCTGGGTGCTTCCAGTTATTTATAGTAATTGGTCCTACGTTATTCGCATTATGAATAAAAGTGTGGTTTTGCGCTTTATACTTGCTTCCACTGTTGCTGATAATGCGTTGCTTCACCATGGTCAGTTTCCATTGTTTGATTCTTCCATTTTAGCGCTTACATGAATGCACATCGCATGATTTGAGTCGAAAGGTCAACATGCATAATCGATCGCTGACTGTCACGTGCGCTCCATCATTCGTGTGCAACTCAACGTGTTCTCAAAGGTCATTCCGCCATCAGTGGCAAGCATTTAACATGTACACCCAACGCTCATGATCTTGTGAGAAGCTCGCAGTCACCGTTCGCTTGATTCTGTCAACCCAACTGCATCTGAGGACATTGCAAATCAGCCGTGCCTAACAGCTGCTGACATATCACTTGACTCTGTCTAATACAGGTGAGCCACCCTACTCCAACATAGCGTTTGTATTCCATTTCATGGGTTATCAAGGCTCAAGTGGAAGTAAAATATTATTGGATTTGTTTAAAACATGAGTTAGCCAAATTGTACATACAGCGCAAATGTGGTTATCTATCGTGGTTTGAGGTGTGTATAGGTAGTTGTTATTTTATTGTTATAATTAAGACGTTTAACAACCAAAGTTTGTTTTACATTTTATGCACACACATATATCAAATTAGGTTGCCCTTGTTCACACATATCCTGGATGCTTCTATTTGTCTTCGTATGGACAGGTGGCAAAAATCATGAGCCGTCTAGGCTTTATAGTGAGATTTGCCATTTCGAATCTCATAAATGAGAGTGACCTCGCAGTTACTTTAGCCTGCGCGTGACTGATGTTTGTCAAATAGTAGCAAAGCTTCGCTTCTGACTTCCAGCACCGCAACTGGTTCGTCATTGTCTGCTTGACCCATCCGAGAAAATTGCAACAAGTGACTTATTCTAATGAATATTCTCAATTTGTGACGGTTAACTGAAGCCCTATGTATCGCTATCTTCATTAGCGTCGAAAAGAATATAAACTCATGCAACCACAACACCTGGAATTAATATTACAACGGGACCAAAATTAATTTTATTCAAGCATTTTTGTTCAACTAACCTCTATTTATGATTGTTTCTGTTTCGGATATCACAGTAAAGTTAAAAATTTTCAGTAATTGTTCTGCATGAACAAGTTGTGCCCCGCAATTCAAATGCAAGCAGACATTAAAAACTATGTTAACCCAGTGGCAAAATGTTTTGTCCTCTATAAGCAAGTTGTGGTCATATTGGGCATCTATTACTAAGCTTTTCAGGGATTAAGCTTCCCGGATAACAATATGCTGGTGACTCAACCATAATCTGAAATTGTCTGATTTGCTCAAGCGTGTCCCCTTTATGAAGGGTTATAAAGTATCCAAGTAATAAACATTAACTAAACCATTCTGTGAGATTTGTCATCGAATGAAGCCATACAATTCGGTGTAAACAAATCATTTAAATAATTGTTGTACCGGAGAAACATGATGCTCATAGGCTCAGAAATTTGCGTAGAAACACGTTAGATTGTTCGAGGTTATATCGTTTTCGACACGGGTGATACAAGTGCCGTGTAACATGAATCAGTAGCATTATTCGGTTGCGACTGAACTGATACAAAAATGTTTGCTTGAAAGCTCACTTAACTAAAGCGAATATTGCACATTTTCCTATCCACGCAATTGGGTTGCCACTAATTGTACTTGACATAAATAACATTACTAATATTAGGTACTAATCACGAGTGATAGGTAGAGTAATGGAACAATTGGTTAAGGGGGTATACAAGGGAATGCTTGACAAGTCCAAAAGAATGTTTAGGGTGCCAATTACAAAACAAGAAATAGTGTCAGTAAAAGAAAGCGTGAAATACGTGACTCTCCAAAGTGTTTGGAGTAACTCTTTACGAGTATATCTGCCTGGAGTTTATGAGGTTTCTCACACTGTCCAATGTTTATTGTGCATTACTCCCAGCGTCTGATGATCATAGTCTATATCACGTGGTTTGAATGTGTCAGACTATCCTCAAGGCGTTTTTCATAGGGATAAAGTGGGTACATTAACTATATGCACTTGAAGCGCGTTCCAAAACTGTGACACTCGGAGAAAGAAAATGAATCTCCAACCATCCAGTCGGATGTATGCGTGGCTAACTTAAGCTAATAACCTCTGCAGATGTGTTTTGACTGAGTTTCAAAAACAGTAGCATATGTGGTTGGGTTGTTTTAAAATATCATACACCATTATGAGATCACCCCGTAGACATCGCTAAGTTCCCCAATATATTTTGCGATTTTGCAGTCTGAGTTGGTAGGGAAGGTGGGACGAAACTCGAATGTTCTTCATCGCCTTGTTGTGCAGTGTCGAGTGCGGAGAGTTGGTGCTACAGCTAAGGTTGCCACGCTTGGACAGCATATCCGCATACAGCCATATGTACTCGCAAAGCACTTTCGGAATGGCTGAGGCGTCAAACTTCCCGAAATTTCTATGATGAAGGCTGAAGTGCTAGTAAGCTTTCTTTGTTGATTTTTCATTCTGCTTCAATGCAGAGGAGGCAAATAATGTCATTAAAACTGAACATGAATTCCTACTGTCAAAGGTGCCTGACAGTTGAAATAGCTTAATTTCTCAAAAGTTATTGGGAAAATCAGATAATGAAATTTTAGGCTAATCATCTTATCATGAACAGCGATTGGATATGCTGGAGATTAGGAGCAGCTTCTAACAACGCACTTAAAGACTAGAGCCCAGGCAACGCTGGCCTTCCATGAAGCTAATCCGTGTGAGAATACAGAACTTATGCGAATATAGCGGGTTGTCGAGCTAATTTTTTCAGCAAATTACAATGGGGCTATCATCATTACTGACACGTACTTTTTCTGCCTACGCTTATGGTTTCTATTCGTAGTTGTTATGGCAGATGAAACAAAGCCTCTAATTTTCTGGTTTCCTTTCGCTATGGTGTCTCCGTTGCAGCCAGATGCAGTTTTAGCCAGGGTTGTAAGGAGTAAATCAAGTACTTTTATTAGGGTCTTACAAAAATATCTAGCTTCCTTAAGTAGATGAAAGTGTCGAACCGCCCGAACATCCTGTGTAAGAGAGCAACATGCTGCTTCTCACATTCCTAAATATTCAACCATTACGGCGAATGCAAAGTCGCCTTACATCACCACCAGAGGATGGTGCTCCTGTGAGGCGGCATACGTGAAGTGGTCTACCAGCTTATATGCGTTAATGGGCTTGTGGCGTGCGTGGCCACTTTGCACTTGCTCACCTTGATTGGAAAGATGTAGAATCTTGACCACTCAAATGCAAGTTGCAGGTCTCAATGCAGCAGGTCGCGATCTCCTAGGTTATCTTGTGAATGCCACATGTTGATATCATCAACAACAATTCAGAAATTCGACACCATGCTGCTAGGTCGTTGATAAAGAGTGGCCATTGGGTAACACCGCAGTGCACCTCAATGCTATCTAACAGTGGGCCTCGAGCTCGAACCTAAAAGAGCCGCTGAGACAGAATATTTTTAATTAGTCAAAGCTGGGATCCTTAATTCCGTGCGTTTGCAGTTTTGAGTAAAGGGTACGTTGTACTAGGCAATCGAATAGCTCGGAAAAGTCGCGATAGCTTATGGTAGTTCCATTTCCGTCATCCGAAATCACGCAATCAATAAGTGGGTAGTACATGCCGTTGTTGACGAAAGTAGTTTTGCTCCACTTTTCTGATGTTCAATATTTCTATACAGGCTATTAGCCACTCAGCGCAAATTCATGACATTTAGGAGCGCACTGATGTCAATCACTGGGAGATATTTAGCAGTTTCGGAAAGGTCAGCATAATTAAAATCTGATTAGTGGTATTCTGCTTCCACAAGGCTTAGACCTGCGTTTTGGCCAAGCGGATTTGAACTTATCTGGTTAATGTCTCAGCTTTGCTTAAGGTTGCGTTTTTCAGTGAGTGGTAGTGAGTGTCTTCAACTCCGGGGGGAATGTGGTTGGTACCGAGAACAAATACCACAGCGCAGTAGCTGACCTAATGGTGATATGTGGACAAACTGACTAGTTTGGTAATCATGAAGGTGGCGCATTTGAAAAGTTACGGATATTGTTTTCGTTCTGCGTTAGTTGTAACCGAGGCGGTTTGAGCACACACGCGCCTTTGTGGAGATGAGTAGGGAAAAATCACACTACACTTTCCGGAGAGTGTTAAAACAGATGCTTGTTATTGGCACAAAACCGCCCACTATGCCCTCTGGTAGAGTGACTAAGCTGAAAGTCATATAGACTCAAGCTGAAAAGACTAGGGTTATCTCAGTAGGAACGCTACACTTGGCTAATTAACTCCAAGTGATTTCTTCAATACCTGTGTATAATTTGAATAATGAAAATACATACCAGGTGCAGACATCAGAAAATAATGTTAACAGACCAGCTCTTGTTTACAGCGACTGCACCAGGCTAAAGATCACGAATGAATGACATGAAAATATAAATAGTGGATAAGGCTATATGTTCAGAAGCATAGATGAACTTTACCTACAGCCTAGGTGATTGGTCCTACACTTTGTGCCCGCGTTACAGAAGACAGAGTAGGGTGTCCTTGGACTAATTACTAATGAGTGCATTTGTCAGAGTCATAAAGCTGCATTGCGATCGCTTCAGCCGCTACGAATAGCCGACATCTGTCCGCTCGTGTATGGCGTCTGAGCACGTGATCAAAGGGACGGAACGACTCGAATGCAGAGATTTGTTGATTTGGATCAACCAAATGTGCAGACACCGCGCTTGCCAATATTCTAGTCAATCCGCTATAAGGCTAAGCTGGACAATTCTTGGAACTCTGTCAGACAATCGCCCGATGGTTCTTCCGATGTAAACGGATCGACACAAAAATGAGAATGAGCAAGCACAACGAAATACTTTGCCCGTAGAATATTGTCTTTATCTTGCTGACTCAGAATTAGTATTGAAGTGAAACTTAATCGTAAGGATGCTGCATAATAGGTGTGAGAAATGACTAGTGATAGTTATTAGGTGTTGGTTTCATTATTCCTTTCCACTTTGAAAATAGCGATAGTTAGACCAGGAACTGCCCTAAACCAAAACTCACTTTTTGAAGCCCGAAGCTGCACATTTCACCGAACAGACCACGCCGCAGAGTTATATCTATCCAATAGGCTTCGTAGGTAGTCCTCGAGTATGTCCTCACTACACACCATTCTTGCTCTCTCGCATAGACATCGAACACGCTTCTGTTTCCGGTTAGGTGGGACTGGGCTGACAAAATGCGCGTATAGCCCGGTCCACGTTACCTTTATATTAACACTCCGTTTGACCGACCCGTCCGGGCTTCTGCTCATATGAAAATCTAGGAACTAGTTGGCGTTGTATTTGTATTTTCTCGTGAGCCAAGGTAATCATGCCACTAGAACTACCGTGCACAAGTGACGATGTGCGATGCAAAATAAATTGTCTAGTTAACGCCAGTTGAAGACTAAGGGACAGGATCCTTATGATGGCGCCTGCTGCTTCTAGTGTGTTCGCGGAGCACGTTTCGTCGATCTTCATACAAGACACCAGAATAGGTTCTGTTTCCGTCAGGTTAGCATAAAACTATCAGAGTGCATTTATTAAAGCGTCCATTTCCATTTACTGTAGATTCTGCATTGCAGTGAGCCCGCTGGTCAACGTGACATTTTAACATCCAGGAAAGCTAGATGTTCAATTTACCCAGGTTGCATGCAAATTGGTTTAACTGTGCGTTCTATGTATTCAGTAAAGTAATCAACAGTCTTAACCGCGGTGTTAGTAAACAATGACGTCGCATCAAAGGAAAATAGTTGCTTGAAGTCCACATTTTTAATTCTAATGCTGTCGACGAACTCAAAATTTTCACACGATCGATGAGCCGCAACAATTGCTTCTTGTTGGTTCCAATAGTTCGGCCAATCACTTTAATAACATATGCTAAGGGCTACTAAAATACTCAAACGCCGTCTTCCAATTGTTCGCGCAGCTGACTTTTAGCCTGTAAAACTTAGTGGTCAACAACCCGATATCTTGGTCGCTGACCAATGGCATTACTGATAAACTGCTGGAATGAGTCAGTAAACATTAATAAAACTGCGTACTACTCATTAGTAGACAACATGCAAGTCGCAGCTTTTGGATACCATGCATGCATATCAATAGTGTAGTGGGAGTTGTGATCATTGGTAGGCATACGATGGTGAAGGATAGGTTGAACTATATCCGAGCTATATTGCAATTGAAGGCGTTCTGCATTCTTCCTCATTACTGTTGGCTAAGTGACGTAAGCCACTAGATTTCACTAGTTTTGTTCATGAAGGAGCATGAAGATGCGCACGGCCGGTTTGCTCCAATAAGCCGAATGGTCCGTTGTCGTTTTTTCGGACTGGTGGTTAGACCATTTGGAATGTGAGCTGTTAGCACAAATCAGCAACGGTACTTAATAAACTTGTGAAAGACGCAAATATGTTTTTTACAGTATTTGCTATTTAGCTTAAAATGTGGAATCACAGGTTGATTGGTGATTTAGCTTGAAAGAAACGTCATCCATTCCACGGAATAAGGTGTTTCGAATTACTGCCATTAGACGAAATTCGTTGCCCAAAACCATAAAGCGATTCCTCAAGGTAACCTTGCACAAGGCATTACGCACGATTTTATGGCTGACCTTCCCCATCTGAGCTGCACAATAGTGTTCTTTAGATTAGTTGTGAAACGCAGTATGAGGTATTTGACACTGAGCACACTTCCTTTCATACACTATCAAAATGGGTTGAGTAAACGTTGACGTTTATCTTGCGTCAACTTCTGAGAGCGTATTATTTAAACTGTGCACAGAGCATTATTTATGTACTTAAGGATCACTTTATATCGCTCAGAAATTTTAAGCATCCGAACTGTTGCGCAATTCCTCTCTGCTTTGCAATAGTACTTGGTGTACGCCAGTCCAAATTGATTATGTACTGTCCATCCAATCACAATTGATTATCGTCAGTTTTCATCAGCGGTGCTCAAAAGCACTTAACCTTTGAAGCACCATTAAAAAAGCGTTTGATCCGTCACTCACATAGTTTGTTTGGTACCTGTTAACCACAAGTTCCTTCCTTCTTCAAAATCGGGTCCACTGGATAATGAGAATAAGTACTCCACTCCGCGGTCTATCCACATTCCATATTCATTTCTGGCTTCTGGGATATCCTTGCTGTATTTTGCCTTGATGATTATAATACTACTTACCGAATAAAATCTACTGAAGTGCGGTTTTGAGGAAACATACGAAATTCCATATTGACATTATCAAATCATTTTTTCTCACGATCTTCAGTGTAGACTCAAATTTTACCCATGCATCTCCAGTCCAAAATGATTGTTCTTCAATCCAAGATGAAAAATCTTCAGTTAAAGCGTCCTATTTTTCCAATTCTCATGTAGTGCCCCAAGAGTGTAAAACAGGTTAGAGCGGAATTCTGCAACATTCAGCTGGAATTATCGCAGAAATCTAACATCATTTAATTGGTACTTCATGTGGAGCCCATACTCAATTAACTTGCACTAGCCTAACCGTTTCAAAATTTTCCTGAGTCAGATTGGTGAATGAATGTTCAGTCGGCGAACAACAGCCTCGTTTGGAATCGTTCGTTTCAGCATCGTTAATAGCACAACAACTTGACCACTTCATAAGCACCAGCTCGACTGAGTGTGCCCTACCCTCTGTGCGATGAAACTGTGAGCGTCAATTGAATTTTCTGCACTCCTAGCTACTTTTGTGAAACGAAGCTTCCAGCAGCCAATGAGCCATTGCAGTGTCACGCCCGTAGTTAACAGCACTCTTCGCCGAACAGCGTGGCGAATTGGCGATCTGCTCGCCTATATTTGACAAACACGATCGCGTCATCACAGGGAGCCAAGAAATTTGTAGATTAGTCAGTTGCTACATGCACCCTTGCTACCCTCGTTTGTGTTACAAATCTTTGGCATACACATATTACCGAAGTCTATTACAGGTGGCTACGGCTGGACGGTTTTATGTGATATCCGGCTTCCTGCATAGCGTCTGCGTTTCTTCGCGTTCAGAAGGCTTGCCACTATCGTGTACCAGAACAATATCATTTTGATCGAGACCGTGTCAAGACAGTTCGCAAGCAAACTATTTTATCTAAGGCTATACAGTATTTGGCGGTTAAAGGTTGATCACCCGGTATATGGGCAAGAGCCAATTTTATCATCAGATTAATTATGACGGTAAAGGTTGTCAAAAATTTTCATCCACGATTAGGAAAGGATTTTGGCACACCGACTGCGATTGTATTAGTGGTCGTAAACCTATTGCCCAAGTCATAGTCTTTACCCATAATTATGAACATCAAGGTCACTAAAGCGGTGTACGCCATTTCTTGGAAGCAACAGCTCCCGTCATATTCAGACTGTCTTTTCAGATAGTAAAGCGAAGCACTTTTGCTCGCACAGCACTGAATGATAGTTGATAAGGTATGGAAATTTTGGTCAGTTTATTGTCTGACAGACGGGCAACACACTTCTGCATATGTGCATCTATTTTCCGAGTGGAAGTATGTACCTGGAATAGAAAACCTTATTTTAGTGTAATGTAATTCTAGCGTCTAATAAACGTTGTATATAAATTAAAAATTTAGCATAGGATAATTATTTTTATAAGGGACCTAAAGAAGTCAAACTTGTACAACCCAATCGCCTCCAGCTCACAGTCTAGGTAAATTGGATAATTAACTGGTCTCCATTCCTCCGTCCCACCAAAGTGGGATATTCACTTAAACAGTGGTACATAAGTGGTTAACCACATTGTACTCGTACGGGGCAAAGGTTATGATTACGATTTTAAATGATGGACAAATGATGAGATGAAAGTTTTGAAGTGACGGTGCACACATAGTGGGAGCAAAAACCAAAGCTCCGTGGGAACGTTTAATTGGCAAGATTTAAGTTGAGAAATAGTCCTGGAAGCTTAATAATTATGCGTATATTTATTAAATACTGTAAAATGTTTGATGACAAACAAATCTGCTGAAATTGTTGCTATAAAATGGATGTTTACGTGTAGTTTTCTGCGCTCCGATATTTGTGGTCACACTATGGGTTCCGGTGTTAAATACCTCAACTATGCAGCTATGGAAATGGATATATAGCTATGGAAATGCTTTTATTTAGCCTAATTTATTTTCTCAGTGCTTGCGTATAATTTTCTGCTTAAAATCGGGATGATGGAGCGCTTGGTCAAAAGGTGCACCAATAACATCATGGGAATTCTTCTTCGGATTTAATACAGCTTTACACCATTTTGGGCCACATTAACCGTTGGGAATTTAATGCCAACTGTATATAAGTAAGGTTGACGTGACAAACCTCATCTTCAGCTGAAAAATAATTATACTAGTATATATGAGTTACATACTTGGGATAAGGAATGTCTGCAAGCTCAGGATCGCATGCTGGATAACTATTATGTTTCAGGCTACATTCGTGTGCTACCGGCAAGAAGTCCATTATAATTGTAAATACGTGCAACATATGTCTAGTCTTTCTTCTTTGCCAGTAAAAGATTGGGCGAAGAAAACCAAGGATTGTGTAGACACACAGGTCAAGGCTTTCGGAAACTATTTTATAATCGGCGCAGTAATAGTAACATATAAGTCCTTGCTGACCTCACGAATTTTTAGCTGCGTACTTCCTGCCGATTCTGAAGTTCGAAATAATAGGAATGAACCCATCCACTCGAGTCCACTACGCGATATGACGTCTAGGATGTTCAAATTATGACGTAATCTACAAGATAACAAAAACACTTCTAATCAACCGTTGAAATGATGCCCTATGGTTTGTTTCACTCCGTTGACAATTATATATATATATATATATATATATATATACGTCGAGGAAATCAAAAAATTCCATTTACTGATGTCTAGCCACCTTGTGTTAATAAGCAACAGCGATTTGCATACATCATTCGAGATTTGTGTTCTGTTATAACCAGAACTTTGCGCACTACAGCCAGAATGATTGAGCTGCCAATTTATGGATGGCTTCCGACTGTATCCCAAATGATAGGTTACTTAATTTTCTATGGAAAACTTGTCGCTTGCTTTAAACTATCTGATGGCTTATGCAGTCCACACGCATCGCCTTTTAGCAATGAGAAAACGTTCTTCGAAATGGCTTCTCAAATATCATCGTTCAGACGGCATAAGAGAGCCCAATTTTATCCATGGAAACTCCAGTAAGGAAATCTATCCAGATCTGTTGAATAAACGCAACCTATCAGTAAACACAAGGGAAGCGTGCTGCGTAAGTTGTCAAACGGTTTTGATGCTCAATTTTTAGTGGTCCATTTTCTAATTTTATTGTATTTTGTGGTGGTTTGATATAAGCTATGAGCTTAAGTATTATGTATCATGCTGCGTGCTAAATTTGAACCTGTATTTTGATGCATTTTCAAGTCTTGTGATAAATTTAATCAAACTCAAAGCACGAATCGATTGGTAAGAAAACTTGGTGTTGATCTTGTCGGTAGCTGCAAAGACGAATACTGGTTGTTCCAACACTTAAATATCGACAGTGCCAAAGCAACGACGCTGTCAATTGAGTGACAACATGTACTCAACTACTTATAAGTGTAACGGAATCACTGAAAATGTCGATGCAGTAATACCTGACCATGTCGCATGCCGTGTAGCACATTGAATCCGACGTCTAAGAACTCTTGTATCTACTGCACTTACAGTAATAATGGTACTATGTTCTCTTACGCCAGAAGCCGATCACGTAATGGAGGGAATATATGCTGGCACTGTGATGACAGTGTCTTGTTGTTTGGATATTGATTTGCTAGAATCTATGTTCCTGGAACACCATCATATACACAGTTCTGCTGTTTCTAAGTCATGTAAAGAGTTCTTCTCCTTGTTTATATATTTCTGGTCTGTTATCAGCGAATTAACTAGCGAATATCCCAATGAAAGCACGGGTGCTAACTGATGCAACAAGGTAACGGTGCAGTGGGCTGCAAACATAGCACGCTGAGGAATCCCATAGCTCCTTTTCCGATAAGGAATAAATGTTACCAAAAATATCATATCGTAGATGATGGCATTCACTCCTAGTGTATTCGACAGTAGAAAAGTTTCGCTTGGATTGAAAAATCGCTTTTGAATCATCAAAACTTAATCTCAGACATCGGGTTATTTCAAAAGAATTTAGCCCGCGAAAGTTGCTCAAATTCCACACCTGCAATGTTCATCAACTAGACTATACTTTGAGTTTTAAGGCGCTCATTATGCTCGTATTCGGCAAACTGCTATGTTAAGCACGTACTAACATTGTTGCGCGCCGTACCTATAATGTTATAATGCACATTTAATTTAGAACGAATGTTACTACTCAAATGCCCCCTTCTAAAATCCTCCCTGGATCTGGGCACATAATTGTTCGACTTTTCAAGAGTATTATTTATCAGGCACGGGTAATCTACACAATGTGAATGCATACAATCTTTCTCGTTATATATATTTAGCAATAAACTAGTCAATGGTGTTTACAATTATATTATGTTTAGGACATAGTTGTGCAATATTTTCCGCTTTGAGAAACTTGAAATTTGATTTTTCGCTGAAATACCTTTTAGTCAGATATCACAAGCTATCAAGAGACGTTATTAAACTCAGGGATGACTCAGCTAATTTTATAAATTTCAATTCATTACATCTAGACTCAGTCAGACGCACTGCACTTATCCGGATAACACAGCGGCAATTTCTTCTTCTCTGGAACCGTCAGCGGCGAGCAGTCTATTTGGCAATTTAGTCAAAATGGCCATCGCCTTCTCTCGTAACCCAGTGGTATTAATCACAAACTGTCAACAATCAAGTTGTGTAGCTAAGCCCTGAATTGATCAGATGCAATGCTCCCTGATTATGATTGACTAAATGATGAAATGGATCTGCAGTGCTTTTTCGAGCATGAGACATCTGCCTGAATGTGTTTAGATGTAATGAAAGTTTACAAAGAAATTCAACTCACCCATCGCTTTGTATGTAGGGTAATTCTTTCAACAAAGCGACACTGTTGGAAGGTCGTATGATTCCTTACTGTTTTTGGTAACTGTTTTTATGTCCAGGCATAGTCAATGACACAGGTTTTCAAAATTTCCTATAACAGCGATACGTATCACTTCATTTCCTGAGGATTGTAACCTCCAAATGAGGTTCGTGAACACTGGTTTACTAACCTAGCTTTTTCTTTCCAATCCCCTATTAGAGTCTAAAATTTTCACTTGTTTTATCTCAACGTGTTTATAATGCAATTGCAAATAGTAGATCATTTACTTGAGCAAACGTAAAAATTTCAAAAGTAACTTTATTGAAGGCAGAAACCAAAGTTATGATGAGGCTAACAGGTACATGTAACAAACTTGATATTACTTCAGACAGGATTTAATGAAAAGCACCTGAGTGGCAAGAAATTACCAGAGGCCATTAATAGCTCTTTTAAAGCTGCAACGTTTGTATTTGGGTTTGATTCCTAATGCCGCATCTTAAGGATTTATCAAAGGATGTGACCCGCTTCGTTGTCTGCCGAGGTAACATACAGCGAAGCTTGAATGTCTCAATCTACTACGATGCTTGCGAAATACATTTTTACACACGTTGCCAGTGGCTTATTCAATGTGTATTCTATAATTTTTAGGGGTGCTGGTTTCATAATTTGGTATTGGGATCTGTGTTTTGGTTTCTTTTATTTTTACAGCTAAATCGAACTGAGTAAGAATAGTAGCTATGCTAATATCATCATTCCAGCACTTGGAACCTCGGTGGCTTTGGGATGAAGATTTATATTCATGCATGAAGTGTGCATACTATCCAGGGATAAATTGTGCACATCGGCATAATTTTTCGGTTAGCTCCTACTGCTCCTAATGCCTTTGCTCAAAAATGTCTACAGTATTAGGCCATATTTGGCCAACATTTTTCATTCACTGAATGCATTTTTCGCTGGTGTGTCGCCTTCAGCATGCAAGCGATATAAAGGTGGTCGTGCATGATGGCCAAGGATATTCAAAGAAAATAGAAGTAGATGTGTCAACTACCGCGGCGGATCTGTGTCGTACCTTCGATCGTTGTGTTGATTTGCGATTTTGGCAATTGCATGAAGAACTACCTGACCTTCCTGGATTCGGTGAGTCCACTAGAAATATTATGTTAGTTTTCATACAGCAGGTAAAATATTGTAATTTGGGAACATCAATTGGGTTGCAAGAAGCAACCTGGTCACAAATGCTTCGCTAGAGTTGGCAACATCCGCGTAATTTAAACTAAACCTAACAATTACGATAATGTTTCTCACTTAAGGGAAACGTGAAAGTTTGTGTCTGGAGAACTTGCAGCTTAAATGCACCAAAGGCTGGTTTGGTAATTTGCCAACCCCAAGCCACGCAGTGCGCTGTAAACCGCCTACATTAGAGCCTTAAGGTTACGGATAATGAGACTGGGTCTGAGGTTTCTATTAGGTAAGTTGCATACACGCATATTTACTCTGCTCAGTAGTATGCATGGCAATGGGTATTCGCTTTCTACACTCTGAACTAGAGCAGTTATACAGAATTACACCTGAGATGTAATATTAAATCTGTAACAGGCGATAAAGTAAATTTGCTTGGAAAGCCTTCTTCATATAAGAGTTATGTATGTCCGTTTATCAACACTGCGAATTAGCGGGTGGGATTCAGCATCAAAGGAAGTAACTGCACCTTGCTTTCTTCCGGTGGAACATGGTAATCTAGCCACGTGATGCTGCAACTGCTGTGTGGGTAAGACCTTAGTTTGATGGCCGACCCAACGAAAGGTGTATGTACTGAGCAACTAATGTCCAGCTCTAAATGAGGGAGATTCACTGACTTAGCTAAGCTTCTTTGCGTATAATCTATTTAGTTAAAGATTACAGTGGGTTCCCCCAATTAAGGTCCTTACATCGACTTGGGTAATCGGGTATTATCTTGCCCTTTAAAAGATCCGTGGATACTTTGGAATGCGCTTGGATTCTTTTTGCCACCTCAGTAACTTAAAATTTATTGTAACCCTAAAGTTGTTAAGGATTGTTTGTCTAGGCGCAGAAGAGGAGTTGGATATATATATATATATATATATATATATATATATATATATATATATATGATTAGGTGTGCATATATATCTAGGGATTGGTTAAGTGTGAGTCCAAGCAATGTATACCTAGCCAAAATTCTGCTTAAAACCGAAGTACACAATGGAAACATTGAATGAAAATGTGGTTGATATGTAGGTGGACATTATCAACGCCGCGAAAGCATGTGTGCACACAATCTAGATAATATGTTTTCGTTTTGTTAAACTCTTTACCCTGTATCCGTTCCACGATCACGTTGTCTTTCGTTTTGCTTTTTCAACCCAACCGTTTCTTCCTTGCTTCATATTTTTCGACACCGTTCTGTCCTTTTTCTTGGTGGTAACAGCCCTATGGAACATAATGTTTTTCAGTGCTGCGGCAAGTCATATTTTGATCCCGAGTGCTTGGTTAACCTGTCAACTGGAGTGGATGAATTTATCAATGTTCTTTATATAATTGTCCTATAATTTTTCGTTAATTTCTGTGTAGAATCTGAAGTAAGGACCGTTGGACATATACGACTCATTCGTCTCAGTAAGGTGTTTAACGTTATTGATTTTTACTTTTCATCGTTGAACACGAATGCGTCTATTTCTTGAGTTGGAGGAGTGAAGCTTCCAAAGTAATAAATAAATCCACGCGAGACGATTTATCCATACCTGCTGCATAACAACGAAAGCGTCGAATCGACAGATTTGGATGTTGTAGCAGTCTGAATGGCTTAATATTTTAATTGCATATCAACCGCCCTAAAATGAACTAATGCAATGATGGCATAATTGATCGGATGCCACGCCTGCACAAAGACGTATGGGGCGTGCAAATGGGCTTGAAATCTTCCGATGGACTATCCAGCAGGGATTAAGGTCTCTTGGAAACAGATCAGTATATAACTGCATTACTTCACTTGGGCTTTTTGCAACCACTATCGTCATTCTAATCTCCGTTAATCTGTAGCAGGAACATAGTTAATAAATCGAGCAACGCAAATGTATTTGGGAGCTGCTTTGGAAAACCCAAACATAAATCCATTTTTGGATCCTGACTACAACAACTATTATAATAAAATACGCACAATCATTGAAATGAACAACTCAAGTGCTAACGTCACATTGCGTTTTACACGGATGAAGTTGTAACGTGTTTATTGTGCGATGGCCACGAGCACTTTTTCGAAATAAATTATGACGGTGCTTATCCTTTACACAAAAGCTGGAATCAAACTTTATTTTGCGATCCATTTAATCGGAGATTACATTGAAACAATCTAATTAGCGGTAGAAATAAAACGTTTCCCTTCGCATTCAAAACGACCGGATATGATTGCAAAGATAAAGAAACATGTTCACTACAAACCTCACAAATTCCATAGTAGAAGTTCCGAGATCTGCAATGCAAAAATATGCAACGAATGTCCATTTCCCTGCGGAAGAAACTTGCTTGTTGATCGCCACCCAAAATACTTGTGTTCATGCAGTTTCTCATTAAATGTCAGTTAGAACCCAGCGCCTGTTGCGAGGATCCTGCCAGCTATTGATAAATGTCACTGTGGCCTTTCTTCTTCTGACGAATTGCATTTTGTTACAAAATGAGTGTCTGAGTGTGTGGGATAAACAAAGTAGCAAAAACTCCCTACACTTACCTGTAGTTTGGACATAGGTTAGAACGTGCTTCCTACTGCAATCGTTATTTCATCAAGCGCTTTAAATCAGGCATTTTGTTTTTACCAAGGTTTGCCTTATATTTTTCTCTCAATTTTTAAGCAGGATCAGTGAGTAGACATGGTAAAATGTGTTTCAAGTTTTGTCAAATATTGGATCAACTCAAGTGCTATGGGATGCTACTATGGGATGCGACATTACACATAACAGTCAGATGTTATGAGGTTTCATGTAATTAAGCGGACATTCTAATTTCTGATTTTTATGGGTGACGGCATTTTAGTTGTATCTCCGTTAACCTAATCATTCTGTCAGGTAATGCACTTGTTGTCGTCGGATGTTCCCAAGTTGTTTTCACCGACACAATTCAAAATCATCTACAACTTTACGATTGGTAGACTAAAACGGTTTTCATTTAGTTGCAATCGAGTTGAAATACTGGAAAATACGAGGTAGCAATCTTAGTTTCCAGATGTTGATAATTTTAATAAACGCATTCCGGTGTGAAATGTGACAGTTTCCTATATCCACTTACCAGTAATTAATACGAAACAAGGGTGAAGCTCGTTGCACTCAACTTTCCAGCCTTCATACGTTGGGAATGCTGCTGACAGCCATTTCGACCTTATGTTTCTCTTCACTGATGCGCGTTTCTCAGATCCCTGCCGAGTTCCGTCCGCAAAGTCACCGGAAGCCAGCCTTTTGTGCCATGCTTGTGCCATGGATGTCGACGGCAGCTTGCAACATAACAGTTGACTAGGAGATACTGCGCTCATCCTCTTTTGTAAACCTAAAATATAACTGCACAATTATACTACAACCCAATCCCCTTTACTCACAAGTAATCATCAACTTACATACAGATTCTTATCTTAAAAAAATAATGTAGATAAATGATTGAAGTGCCAATAACGGTGTTGATATGCTGGTTCATCCTGAGCAATATAAGCGTGATAAAACTGCTAAATTAACATGTATGAAACAGAGGAATCTGTAATAATTTTCAGTAAATTATTGAAAAAATGCTAGACCAATAGGTAATGATTGTAGTAAAATAATATTACCATTAATAATCATAAGGTTAAATGTTACAGAGTGGAATGTGTCCAGTTTTGGGCATACGCTAATAGTTAAACATTTTTAAACTTTTCAATAATACTGGTGTATATGAATTGCTTTTCTCTACTGCAGGACATCCTATTGAAGACCATGAACTGATTATCTGCGTAGTAAGAAAGTGTTTAGTAGCTGTCTGGCCTTTCGAAGAATATGAACCTCGGTTTTGTTTGATCGAAAACCCTAACAAATACAAATTGCACATGGTGTTCAACATGGTAAGATGACATTCAATTTCACCGGTTTTAACCCCTTTATTATGAGACAATAAGTATATTTTATATAATCCCTATCTCCTTAGGGATTTGATTCGCGGATACAATTTGTCTTATTTGGACTGTAAACCGCACTTTCAGTTGGTTAGCACCATGCATTTTGTATATCAATAGCAAAAATATTACGCTTTATAACTATATCGGGATTTGAATATCGCTCTAAATTTCGTGAATCAACAGTATCATAAACCATAACACTTGTGCGTGTGCACACAACTATTGTTCGGTGAATGTGAAAAGTAGTAATTTAATTAACTCAAATTAAATGGAATAGAATATCCGATATGATTTTTGCTCACTCACTAAACAGTAAAAGCATGCTTTTTTCAAAAAGGCGAAGCTGGATGATTGCGATATAGCCGGGTAACTAAAACTTGATAAGATTAAGACTAACTAGTGCTAGTGTAAAAACATTACGTTATCAAACCTGGTTCATAATTATCCAGATAGACAAGCTGAATATCTTTTTGCTTCATTAATACATTGGTGTGTATGATCCAAAAGTCCTCATCAGAATTTTGGATGACACGGACTGAAAACGGTTTGCAACTAATTGAGCGGTTTTCAGTGTAGCTATGTCTATTCTCACAGCACTAACAGACCACTCATAACAGCTGGTTAAATCATTCAAAGATATTTTAAATAATAAAGGCAACCAGCAAACTTTACTTTTAATGAATTGATGTACGTAAAACATAAGGATTCTACTTTGTAGAACTAACTGTTGTCTGCAAAGTAAAGCCTACCCAATCTGCTGAGTGTGAAACTGAACAAGGCCTATGTTAGGTAATTGTAAGTCCGGGATAGCAGGCACCCCAGAGCAAATAAGCGAAAACCAATTGCTGTCGTTTTCAAACCAAAATCGGATGGGTTGTTATCTATCGCATTACGATTTGCTAATTTTTACTTCTGATTGTAGCTAACTCAATATGAGCCGTCCCGATAGTTACATAGGATCCTTCCCTCAAATGGCGATTACTAAACATTTGCTGGCACTTTGCTATCACCTGTATCAAACAGCGAGAATGGAACTTGTTGTAAAACTGGGTAGCATTTAATCAACTGTCAGTTTGGGTTGATCGTGAATACGATTTCAGAAGAAAAGACAGAGGCGTTTAAAAAGAGCTTGAATATGATTCTAAGATGAATGTTTCTTACGAGCGGCTGGTGTGCTTTTATGTACGTAAGTAGATTTATGAGATTACCTTTACCGGATAACAGGTAGCGCATAACATTAACGACTGCTGTGTAGGTATCAGGGATACATGTTTTCAACCAAGAGGTGTTCAATACTCATAATCCTCAATAATTAAATATAATGGTGGTTAAAGGAAAAATAATAGAAATTCTAATAAATGTGATCCTAGAATTCACATCGTCTGAGGCAACGAGCAAAATTGTGGACTCTGTCTAAATTAAGCACTAGTTAGAAAATATTATGACTAAGTTAATGGGGTAAATTAGGATTAATATCCATATCGCTAAATGTCGTTTGGTTTCCAATATGGTGATTTATTTCATCTAAAAAGGCATAACGGCTCTACTGGAGGATACAAAAAACAGGCTGGTTTCCATATTAAAACAAAAAAAGCCTTTTGTCTCTTGACTTAGTCCTTTTCTCTGTGTTTAAACCTAATAAGAATATGTTTAGTATAACAGAACTTCCACCTAAATAATCATGTGACTCTAATTGCATGCAAGCAGTCCCTTACCTACAAAGCTCTGGAGATTTCGCTATTTATATATGTATAGCTATATGTATATATATATATATATATATATATATTTATATATATTCATTTATTTATTAGAGAAGTCACGCTGTGCTGGAAAGCTCAAAATTTCTCTGTTTATTTTGTTTGAGCAAAGCTCTGAGATGACTACATTCTTGTCTTTCCGTCGCTTGTCGGGTTGACTTAATTGACGTCCTACTTTTGATTGTGCTGATTCTGACAAGACCGTTTCTTTTTCAAAATGGTAACACTTGCTCTTATGCTAACAAATAGTTAAATAGCTAGTTTGCCATTCTCTTTTACAGCTTTTACCCGTAGAGAGGCAAAAGCGATGTGTGTCGGCATGACAAACCTCTTGACATCGCATTATTATTCATATGGAATATAATGTGCAATACACAAAAATATTAATCAAATTTGACAGTTGAGTATAAGTTAAAGTTGATTATTTTATTTAACTTCTTTAGGTAGACCAGAGGTATTTCAATTGCTGTGCACTTAATCATCTTTCTAATTTGAGGGTTGAGGAAGTAAGTCTACTGATTATATGGCACAATTGGAATCAAGTTGGCCCAATTTAATCCAATTTGTGACTGCTCAACTGACAGAGAGTGAGAAGCGTATGCAGATAAGTTGATACAGAGGGAGACAAAAGAAAATGCTGCCATAAAGTGAGAGTTGTGCTTTTAACAGAAACAAATGTGTAATCGGCACCATCATGTAAAAAGTCATAGTTCAAAAGATATGAGCCTAAATTCTATGACCATATTTTAGAAATACGCTCCTGGAATCGTAGCTGTTGTGTATCGCTATCAGTAGTTTCTACCTTAAGGTATTTGCATAACAATTTGTAACCTGTTTATTTTTGCCTTAACCATCAGATGGAATGTGCTGACGTGAAGCCCTTAAATTTCTACTGGTGTCAAATGAATATTTATGCATACAAATGACGACAACCTACAGCTTACCTAGAGCAACAATTAGCCAAAGAATTTTAAACAGTTTGCTCATTTGCCAACGACTAAATGCTCTCACCACCGTACTCACTTATATACCGTAACCGCAGATGTTGAATCAAAAAGCATATGGATAAATTACACCGTATATTACCAGATAGTGCATTTATATCATGTATCCAACTGGTGAAAACAAAATTGGATGGTACAACTGAATGCGGCTTGATATAAAACCAAACATTCTGGACACTGCTTTGGAAAATCGGACCACAAATTAATGCATATAGATGTATAGCGCATCTGCAACTTGTAAACTCCACCAGCGGGTTGGAATTGAGTATTAACTCTAGAAAGTGCATAGTTATCCATTAGGAACGGAGTGTAACAGTTCAATGCGCTTACATGAAAACCATATACGCTAATTGTAAATAGCTTAAAAATGCTTTTGCAAGTCTTCTAGATCCGTGGCTTATTAACTTAATTGGTCTCTTTGCAGCCATGGCAGATACAATAGTTATATTTGCTCTCACAGCGCCTGCAGTGATACATTTGAGATCCACGATCCTTAAAAGTCGAAATAGTAAGTTGTGAACAAAGGCATTTAAAGGGAGAAGATCAATGTATGTATGGGTTAGAGTAGGTTAATTAACACAGGCATAAGCTATAAAGTAAAATGGGTGAACTAGAACTGACAGGAGCCTTTGGCGTATACGAGATCAGAAAACTTAATTTTTATTTGTCCGTTTCACCTGCTTGTTAAACCACTACTTGTCGGAAAGTTTGTTAACATCTGTCTACCTACATACCTAAATTAGGTGAACCTACTCTATCGCTGCTCACATACTGGGATTGCGTCTGAAATCAAGCACCACATTCCGCCCTATGTGACATCCGGATTTATATGGTTCCGCTCACCTCAGTGGACGTGGCGCAAGATGTTTTGCTTTCTGCACGGTTCCTCTGTATTTTATTCCATCAGCAATCGACGGGTGGTAATTAACTCCTTGTTATTTGTATATTAACTGTCTTTATCATCATAATGAGCTCTGTTACTATCGTATGTACTGAATCTCCGAAACGAGAAGTTCCATTAGCCAGCAATACGGGTTCCACTTATGCTTCAGATGTAGAGCTTACTTTGGTCACATTGCAGAATTGTTTACTTACTTCTCTACTTAGCTTTGTATACACAATATTGTTAACTAAACAGGTCCATCAAAAATTTTGTTAATGGCACAAATTATGTTTGACAACAACACTTTCTTCACATTCGTAGGCCCTGGGGTAACTGCCCAATGGTAGCAAGAAACTCGGTGAAGCTAACGTTTTTATTCCTGGTTCAATGATTAAAAAGTTCAGATGTTTAATTCATCATAGGACTGCAAGTAACAAAGCACCAAGGTAGCTGATATAAAAAATGCGACCATTTGCATCTTGTTTTTGAGTATAGCCCAAGTTTAGATCCAAGTCAACATTTTCGGGTTCCACTAAAACAGAAATTTGCTTAAAAACCTTACACTAAAGAATTAATAGACGTATTTTTATGTATACACATTGCAGTAATGTGAAGCACTGCTCACTTCTTCATGAACAACTCTTAATCATGTAGATTAATTTTGAAGTCAATATCACAAAATACTAAAACTTTTAATTGCAAATTTAATACAAATAACATTGATTTATAATAAAGTGAGTAGCTGGCTAGGTCAAAGACATAAAATTTCAGAGGAATAACTTACAAATTAGGCATATAATATGACACATTTAACATATGGGTGACTGGAGATACTAGTCATTATGCAAACCATTCTTCCCCCGTGTTGCTTTTAGTGTGCCATTCCAGTGATCACGTATATCTACTTAATCATTTGCTTCTCTTCAAGTCGGCAAGTTGCATGCGAATCCTTGTAGACTTATCTACTGTGGACGTCTTTCAACCAATATATCCGCTCAAACGTGCACCATTCAAGGCCCCAACTTCCCACATAATCGTTTGTCGAGTAAGTTAGCTGCAGGTCTGTGTATTTTAAAACACATCGTTTAAACACTTATCACCCAAGCAAAGTGACAACTTCACGTTTGTTGTGCTATTGAATTACATCAGGGAAATATGTCCATTCGGATACCGCGGCCTACAAATCAGGTGAACAAAAGTCTGCTGTAACATAACCGGCCGACTTATTTCAATCTGTTATAGTAACATTATTCATTTAAACAAGTGGCCTATATATATACGATAACGACCGTTGTCCGTCAATTTTACATAGCGACAACATGTTTATATTCGAGTTCAATACTTCTTACGGCGTTGTTGCCACTTTCCTAATTGTATTAAGGTCTTCTCTGATTAATTGCTTTAGGCAGATTAAAACACATGTTTCGCATCCATTTTCATTTATAGCCACAAATAAGTCAGCCACTGAATTACAAATGTATGCTCATATTTGCTTGTCGCACCGCGGAGGGACGTGCAGGTTGGATAAACGGATTTCGTGTGCACAAGGTAAAATCATACATTAAAGTTATGCTATGCTAAAGAGACCAATGTTAAATCCGCTTTTGTTTGTAATATTACATAATATATATTACATAATATATTTAGCTTATTATCTACAGTAGTTTTCAAGCTTTACCATACTGTCTCAGTGGACTAGGAAAACGTCAGTCAGAAAAAAGCCATAATTTAAAAGCCTGATAAGCTTGCATGTTATTAGTTATAAGCACAAGCGTATGATATGTTTGTAAATGGGGAAGTAGCTTCGCAAATCGAATATATAAAACAGTGGTTATTATTATACACAATAATTGTGTAGAAGGCCGTAACAGGTTCATTCTGATTCGTGGAAGACTATAGCAAATATGCTGCATTTCTAAACTGCGTCACTTAGCATCATATAAATAAAAGAACTTATTAACCTCTCCACCAATCATCACAACACACTCGATCGTTATATACATCAGCACCTGTTATAGCGTTGACATCAATGAGACAATATAAAATGTGCGCATCAACCGATGTTTTTCTTTTCAGCGTGTTGTTTAAATAATATTCCTTCTCCCGCGCAGTCGTTGCAAGACTGCAGAAATTAAGCTAATTTTAGTTATGAAATTTATCCATTTTCCTTCCAGTTATGCTAACACATAGGAGCAGTTAATCATTTAATCAAAATAGCCATAATTCATTGTAACACTTGTCTGTCTGTAATAAAGCGCATCGAAATTTTTCTCTTATTGAGCATTCGTTTTACAGTTTGGACTAGGTCGATTAGAAGCCAATTTGCGGAAAGTTGTTCTTCTAGAACATTTGGTGCGGCGAAATGTAAAAGCTCTGAGGAAAAGAGGAAAATCCAAGCAGGTTTGTTTTAAGCTAATTTCGTCTAACTCCTATAAGCTTGGTGATCATTAAGAATAATTGCAGTCTAATGTGTGGTATAAGAATCTGTGTTCTCTTTCAGAATGATTGCTTCTGTTTACAATGCTAATTTTTAATTTTAGTCACAGGATGCGTGACATCGGAGGCCAAAACTGATAACTTTCAAATTAACAAATTCGAATGGAGCGTTCAACTGAAAATAAATCTTAAGTACACAAAATGTTAGTTTTCAGCAAACATGGATTATATATTCTTCGCAACTAGACTCCACCAAACAACAAATACACATCCAGGAAATGCTAGACAGCCCTTTCGTCTTGTTGGAAATCGTCATTAACGCGAATCTACCAAATCAAACTAGATTCGAACACACTAATTAACACTTTTATGCTAGCGACTTATGTCATTGATTCATGATTGAACTTTAACTGCTATCCGGCGCCGCACATCTTACATTGACACACATAAGATTAGGGTGCAAATGACAGGGCTTGTCCTCAGAGTTCCAATTTCTTTGCAACTCGCTGCTAATTAAGGTTGTACGTAAGCTGCTAATGAGCTTACTTATTATTAATGAGTGGTGTATCGACTTATTGCGAATATTGAAGCTTGGTGGCGGTTTATCCCAGATAGGCAGACACCACACATACAGGAAACCGCTAGACGACCATCCGTATCGCGCAGCCGCAGAATCGACCGGATTCGAACACATGAACTTACTATTTCGAACTAGCGAATTATGTCGCTGAGCCCTAGCAACTAGCATTCCACTTCCACTGGTGGCGGCATGCACAGATAGTCGTGTTATTGGGTACCAGCCCTGTAATCTACACCTTCATAAAATGCATGACAGGGCAGGATGTGTCGCGTTGCATCGATGTATATATCAACCAATGGGGCGTATCATCCGCAGCCATGACTCATTGACATAAGTCATCAGCTCGCAAGAGTAAGGTAATGGGTTCGAATCCAGTCGGATTCGGCGGGTGCGCACTGCTGACTAGTCTCAGTAGGAATAAACGGTCGTCTGGCTCTTTGCTGGTGTGTGGTAGTTGTTTGGCTTAGTCAGACTGCAACGAATATTTGAAGAACTCGACATATTCTTCTACGGCTCGCAAATTGTTGAAATAAGTTTGAGTATATTAAGACGGAAAAACTGGCATTCAAACACCCATTTCTAGACTAGACCTCTGAAACACAGGCATTGCCTCCTCTTTAGAATGACTCTCACAAAAATAGCCAAATTTCAATTGTGTAACATGCTGAAATAGAAAATGAATGCCTCTTTAGCTGTTGAATTCTTCTTGCCAATAGTTTCGTTCCTAATCATATCCGAATGGAGCTTTGCACAATTTGCGCCATGTAATTGCTTAAGTTTATATTGTTCATTACTGCTTAGTTTACCAAAAGAAGATTATACGAGAAGTAAGAAAACCTTAGGTTGAAATAGCAGCTTTCAAGCTTCAAATACGGTTAAATCGCTGAATAATATTTTGGTCTAAGAGAAGCCAGTGCGTACAGTGGATACTAACAGAAACCATATTTTGATAAAGAGAGATAGGAATGGATACAGAAGGCAACGTTTCATGCCAGAAGCATTTTTCTTTAAGGCGTCTTCGCTTTCCATCTTTACAAACATCCAAACCAATGCTATCGCAGCTGGTCCCGATTTCACTTGTTTTAGTTTAAATAGTTTGAGATGAAGTAACGACATTTAGCGTCGTCCACCAAATATTTCCAACAACATTAGGTTCTTTAATAAATCCCTCAATGCGTTAAACTTATAAGCCATTAGGATCCACAGAACTTTCATTTCAGTTTGTATGCTCCAGATTTTGGAATGTTATAATTTTTGATAATAATCACGACACTATTATCATCCTCATCTAACCTGTTCTACTAACATGCGTCATTGTGTCCAATAACGCCATTGCGGCTATTTTCAACACCAATCAATTATTTGCTATTTTACAGCCGATCGATGAACTAAGAACACGAGTATAAGTCCTAATGCCATCGAAGATGATGATCCAAGTATTATTTAACACCTGGCAAGCAAATGCGAATTCGTGAACATGGCCACTTAATCCTTCTAGATGCTTCTAAGATTACCTTCAAAAACTCCCAAAATGTTGATTTCCATTTTGTATCCAGCTTCGATTTCCTGTTTTCTTTCAGTACATATGAAAGTCGTGCATATCATACACTTGACATTTGGTAAATAGAATTGTCTTTGTAATTTATCTTGGACTTAACAACAAATGTGTCACCAAGGATAAACATGTAAACCAACAACATTCAAGATGAATACGAGCCTGCCTTCAAATATTTAAACTTGTAGAACCCTATATCTCTCTTATTCCATGGAAATGGCTACTCATTACTTACAATTATATTGCAGCATAAATAAGAGCATTATATGTAACTGCATTGAAAATTCCTCGGATATTCTAATAAAAGCTGTGCAGGCGATCATCCTCGACATTTCATTTAGCGAAGCGTTTGTCAAAGATTTTCTTGATTGCCTACACCGACTTTTCTAACATAATGTGCAGCGCCAAGTTGATCCATGTATTGAGACTGAGACTGTATTTAAGAGCAAGTAGAAAGGTTTCTGTACAACTCTATCGAATTACGAAAAATCAAAATTTACTTGTGAATTATCAGCAGTTGTGTCTGGTCCGTTAATCGTTTATCCGTGTTCGGTTAGAAATTTTACTAGCGTCATTATTTCCGGACATACAATGTCTTCTTTTGGCAATGTATGTGCATCGTTTCACAAAAGCACAGGTTTCCAAAATAATCGTCGAAACGGGTTTTAAAACACTTCACAGAATCGGCCTCTACTAATCCTTCTGGTAGTGTACTACATAAGTTTACGTTTCTTCCTTCGATATAAAGCTGATGTGATACTTTGTTAATGCTTGGGACCCTGAGTTTGCAACGGTGTCCTCGGGTGTTACAGGGTTCTCGCAGGTGAAATGTTGGCCGCAGTATGGGGAAGTGATTCAAGTGTAGTACTCGATGGGTCATAATAAGATCTTACTCGGCGATAGGATAGTGTGTAGAGTCCTAGCATTTCACAACGTTTTTCATATGGAAGCTTTCGTAGACTTGGTATCATTCTAGTTGCGATATGCTGTATTTTCTCCAGTTTTTCAGTTTCCCAATGGGTTATCGGATGGTAAGCTGTGGCACCGTATTCAAGGATTGGTCTAATGAGCGAGGTGAATAGACGAAGTGGGTTTCTTCGGACCATGAGGAGAAACTGCGTCGTAATGCGCAGAGCATATGAAGTCCCGCACGGTAAAATTTCTCTGTATTTTCTAGTGATCTCATGTCTTGTCGTGAGAGAACTCCTAAGTCTCTGACAGATGTGTTGGGATGGAGCAACTGGCCGTCCAAGGTGTATGATCGAGTGGCTGGACGTCTGGTGATATTGATGAACTCCGACTTGCTTGCGTTAAGAGGGAGTTGCATTTCAGTGGACCACGTTGGCGGTCGCTCTAAGTCATGCTGGAGGCGAGCGCAGTCGTCCTGGTTTTCAATGATCCTCCAGATTTTCAAATCATCTGCAAACTGGGCACATGGTGACTGGAGCTGCTGCGGAAGATCGTTGATATGAATAAGAAATAATGCTGGCCCAAGTACAGTTCCCTGAGGCACGCCACTGGTCAAGGGAAACCAGTTTGTCAGGTAAAAATTGACCTGTACTCTAAACCTTCGTCCCACAATAAACTCTTGTATCCACTGAAGTAACGTGCCACCCATTCCATATGTCCTCAGTTTACGAAGGAGTACCTCGTGGTTCACTCTATCAAACGCCTTAGTGAAGTCGATGTACACCACGTCAACATCCTTCTGTTCATTGAGAGCTCGAACCCACTGGGGGTTTGCGTACATCAAGTTGGTGATGCAGGATCGCCCTTTCGTAAAGCCGTGTTGCGCTGGCGTCAATACGTCCATCGATTCGAAGAAAGACAGCAGACATTTTTCACAACCTTCTCGAGAACTTTGGATAATACCGAAGTCAAACAGATCGGTCTATAGTTCTCTATTTTACTCGGATCACCACCCTTGGGAAGCGGTCTCACTATCGAGCATTTCCAGTCGTTCGGGACGGATCCTTCAGAGAGCGATCTATTGAAAAGGTTTGTCACAACTGGTGAGATGATAATCGATAGGGACTTGAGTATTAGTGGGTGAAGTCCGTCTGGCCCGGGGGGCTTTGCACCATTGAGGTTGACGAGTAGCTGATGTACTTCGACTGCATCACATTGTAGGCTGTCGAGCAAGACTTGCGCAAGCTGTGCCGGTACTGGAACAGCCGCCGGTTTACTGGAAAATACACTCGATTCGAAAATGTGTCAATGAGCGACCCGCTGTAACTGCGGTAAAAATGGATTGTACCGGTATCGTCTTGTGTTCCTTATTACCTGCAAATTGAGCAGCAGGCCCAGTATGGGTTAATAACCGAAATGTAATCTGCGGTACGTCATGATGATATCAACCAGTACTCGACGACATAACGGAATGAGAAGTTGTAGACTGCTGCAATCTTCTTTGTACGACTTACTACATAACGGGAGATGAGCAGGTTGGCTACATTCTGTACAAACAATCCTGTTATTTCAACCCGGGGATACAACGGTAAGCAGAAGAGCAGTTTCGATGATGCCTATTCAGGCTACCGACGACTTTAGGTCGCAGCGCGAGAGTACACCGAGTTTTTTAATGAATGTCGTGGAAGCTAATGTTAGACTGGTCATAGTGCAATTTCCACCATGCCCAGCATTACCATGGCTAATGAATAGCGGCTTGAGTGCGTTTATTAAAATGTTGACCTCGGTAAATCTCATGGAGATGAGGCCAAGCTGACGCTGAAGAAGATTGCACCCGTCAAATGCACTTATTACTCTGTAAAGGTTTAAGTCGTATACAAAAGAGCACAAAGTGAACGACGCGAAATAAGTATATCGTTTATATTGATAAATAATACAATTTTCCCCAATATATTGTCTTCGGACAGGTATTCCAGTCTGTCAGACGATTGTAGATATGGAACCTTCACATTCGACCAACCCGGAAGTACCCGAGAAATTGGTACAGCCGGCCAACAACTGCACCTAGCCAAAATCTGTGGAATAGAAGATTGCCAGTCACCTTGTCAAATGCTTCATTGCAGTTAATGTGAATGACGTTGACCGACTTCTCTTTGTTCAGCGCATGCAGACATTCGTCCTTCGTACTGAGCAAATTAATGATGTATCTTCGTCCTTTCAGGATAACATGCTGTACTGGAGTCAACAAAGTTTTTGATACTTAAATACGTACAAAACTATTCTTCGCGATTATCTAAATTGTTTCAATCAAAACAACGCCCAAAGAAATCAGAGAGATTTGTCCACTTTGCTTGGAACACTGACACTCGGTCTTGATTTCACGACTTTGCATTGTTAGTCGCTCGGTAACTACCTGGGGGTAGCGACATGTTAAACTGCTTAGTGATGGAAGGCTGGATGTTGGCAGGTATTGACTAAAGGACCATTGAGTGCATACTTTCAGATCCAGCATGCTTGGTAGCGTCATGATCGGCCAATAGCCAGCCTATAGCAGTAATGTTGCAATGCAGCCTTTTATCTTCATTTAGGCTGATACCCACCAAACTCTCTACTGAAACCACTTTAGTTGGGACTAATACAGTGACAAGCTCCGTGTTGGCACATCTAGTTGATTTTAACCACCGGATTGATAGGCACCAAAGTTTTCAGCCAATTTACCGCGTATCTGGATGCTTCACACGAGCGGTAAGATATCGCCTATTAGCAATAGCCGAAGCGATCGCCATCCGCCTCCAGAACCCAGACTTATGTGCACAAAAACGATTCGTTCAGATTCTCTCTCTTCCCTGGCCCCCTATTACAGTAACCCCTGCTGAGAAACTTGCGGCTGACATGCCATTGATCGTTTGTGAACCAAGCACTTGACCTTATCAGTTAGATGACCTAGACCTTTTAATTTTTGCCCTTTGAACTTTACTCCCGTCTGATGTTTTAACTCATTTCATTCTTATTACTTGTGTTGTACCAGCCTGACGAGATCCACCGAAAACGAGCTTGTTCGCTGACTCTTGTTCTGAAACCACTTTAGTTGAAAATACACAAGCTATTGTGGTCATGTGATGATAAGATGAAAGTATACGGTTTGACTTCAACAGTTCAAATGTTGGTAAGCCCCAGTCCTGGCTGTTCGCAACGTAAACGTGTTCCTTGCTGTCACAGCGTTTCACCTCTTCCTCTTCACACAGCGCAGTCATCATACACTTATTCGAATCAGATTAACTCTCCGTGTTCAATGGGCATTTTGTTAAGGAATTATATCCCACGAAAAGTAGTTTGTGTTACCCAAGTTGTTTAAGCGTGCATTGTGCTATTATCCAGACACGTCCCTCTGTCGTTTTTAACAGTTTGTGCTGCATCAGTACTGTGATCAAGTAAGTACTCTCCGTCCTATCTCTTGGTTATGGAATTATATCCATAGGATCATTAATAAAGAATCTACTACTCAGTCTGTGGCATTCGCCTATGGCCGGCAAGTTTCGCTGTCATTCACCCACTGGAAGCCACTTCCATCGGCTTTGTACCACAGGAACCAGTGTGAATCAGTAAGCAAGTCAAACTTCGTGCACATGTGTCCACATAGTGCACACTCGCCTACGGTAACCGAGGGAGAGAGTGCGACCTACAAAGAACGCAAGCGTCACTATTTCATGTGACCAAACAAGGGCAGCTTTCGTTTGCAAAACGGCCTACATTTAAATTAATTCCACCAAATAGCAAATGTAGCAAGCACAGGTGTGTACTCCCGGTTAAACGAGACAGTATTTGTGAATTTTGCCCCCGTCCGTTCTAATCCCTTTGTGATGGTTTAAACCAAGTAAAATACAGAGACCAATCAACCTGACTGATTCGCTCTGGTTTTGCCAAACCTGCAGAGCAATCCCAATAGTTAAATGAATAATACCGCTCGTGAAAAAATGTGAAAACTGACTGAAACAATCTAGCGGATTGTGAGCTTTAGGGCTTTGCCATTAGAACCTAACAACACCAATCTCCATCTGCAGCAAACTCAGCAGAGCCCTGTGCCTAAGTCAGAAACTAAAATCGGTCTTGCTAATTGCCCGACGGCATCTGCACCAAATACTCCGACAAGTTATAATTCCTTTAAGTAGGCAAACAAAATCCAGCCTGACTGCTATTAACTCATCCCTAGATGATTTATGTTACGAGTTGGTCACAACACGGACACCGACAGTCCAGAGCCGGGTAACGTACGCTTTGATCACTTTGATAAAAGCGCCTGGAGAAACACCTGTACGTCCAATTTTCATGCCAAGCCCAAGCAAAGCAATTCTGTTTTCTCGTTTGTTAGCTCCCGCCGAACATTACAAGTTAACGGCCACAACACTCAAACCGAATTTCTTTAAACAGAACACCAGTACGTTAACCGTCGTGGGCACTAACGAGATTGAGTCCAGATCTCACGCAAGAAGGTCTACTTGGTAGATGGTCAGAACAAGTGGTATTGAATTCGCGATGCGAATAGTATTCAGGTTGACCCAACTACGTTACGTCTCGTAGCACATCACACAAATGGAGCGCATTATGGAAACCCCGTTTTTCAAATAATTTTAAACTCAACTGAGGAGAGGGAGCTAGTCCTACTCTCAGCATATCATCTTCGCAACCCATCAACCCGTGTACGCATGCTACCACTTACTGATTAAAAAGGGCGTTCAAAGGAAAAAGAAAACTATGGCAAAACTTTAAAGAACTAAAGCGAAAAAACCGTATTTCTGCATGGGGTTCCTGAACTACTGGGTTCTAGTGAGCACGAAACACAAAAACTAGACCAAGTGCAGTAGTGCTACATTCGCGAAGCACGCTCTCTGGATCACGTTGCTGCTAAATCCATAACGAGAGTTTCTTAATCTCCAAAATAAAAGGGCTGCGGTCCAAACATATTAAAATTTTGATGGAATGACAGAAGTCTTAGATGATAGCTGGTTGAAGCATCACTCCAAGTTGCGTCCCGATCTTAGTTAAAGATAACAGGCGCACGGCCACCATACTTTTCTACAGGCAACTCCACGCTTAGTGCAAATAAGCTAACTTGCTAAAGTATCAAAATAATTTTCGTTCTGTCGAGTTCACGAGGGCATCAATTCATTCTTTCCCTGAGGGGTTACATGCCTGCAGTATCAATGACACTTTCAATGGTCTTGGGACATTAAGCAATGAGAATCCTTGGATGTAGTCACAGAGGTACTGATATTTAAACTGTATTTAAGAGCAAGTTGAAAGGTTTCTGTACAACTCTATCGAATTAGGAAAAATCAAAAACATTTAGTCCTAAATCATCAGCAGTTGTATCTGGTCCGTTAATCGTTTATCCTTGTTCGGTTAGGAATTTGTCCTAGTGTCATTTTTTCAGGGCATACAATGTCTTCTTTTGGCATTGTATGCGCATCGTTTCACAAAAGCACAATTTTCCGAAATAATCCTCGATACGGGTTTTAAAACACTTCACAGAATCGGCCTCTACTAATCCTTCTGGTAGTGTACTATATAAGTTTACGACTCTTGCTTCGATATAAAGCTGATGTGATACTTTGTTAATGCTTGGGACCCTGAGTTTGCAACGGTGTCCTCGGATGTTACAAGGTTCCCGCAGGTGAAATATTGGCTGCAGTATGGAAAAGTGATTTAAGTGTATTACTCGATGGGTCACAATAAGGTCAATTCTTACTCAGCGGTAGCATAATGTGTAGAGTCCGAGCCTTTCACAAAGTGTTTTTATATGGAAGCTTTTGTAGACTCGGTAGTATTCTAGTTGCGATATGCTGTATTTTCTCCAGTTCTTCAATTTCCCATTTGGTTATCGGATGGTAAGCTGTGGCACCGTATTCAAGGATTGTTCTATTGAGCAAGGCGAATAGATGAGGGACGGTTTCTTCGGACCATGTGGAGAAACTGCGTCTTAATGCCCAGAGAATACGTTACAATTTCTCTGTATTTTCTAGTGATCTCATGTCTTGTCGTGAGAGAACTCCTAAGTCTCTGACAGATGTGTTGGGATGGAGCAACTGGCCGTCCAAGGTGTATGATCGAGTGGCTGGACGTCTGGTAATATTGATGAACTCCCACTTGCTTGCAATAAGATGGAGTTGTGTCACAGTGGACCACGTTGGCGGTCGCTCTAAGTCATGCTGGAGGCGAGCGCAGTCGTCCTGGTTTTCAATGATCCTCCAGATTTACAAATCATCTGCAAACTGGGCACATGGTGACTGGAGCTGCTGCGGAAGATCATTGATATGAATAATAAATAACTGGCCCAAGTACAGTTCCCTGAGGCACGCCACTGGTCGAGGGAAACCAGTTTGTCAGGTAAACATTGACCTGTACTCTAAACCTTCGTCCCACAATAAACTCTTGTATCCACTGAAATAACGTGCCACCGATTCCATATATCCTCAGTTTACGAAGGAGCACCTCCCGGTTTACTCTATCAAACGCCTTACTAAACTAGTTATACACCACGTCAACATCCTTCCGTTCGTTGAGAGCTCGTATCCACTGGTGGTTTGCGTACATCAAGTTGGTGATGCAGGATCGCCCTTTCGTAAAGCTGTGTTGCGCTGGCGTCAATACGTCCATCGATTCGAAGAAATACAGCAGACACTTTTTCACAACCTTCTCGAGAACTTTGGATAATACAGAAGTCAAACAGATCGGTCTATAGTTCTCTATTTTACTCGGATCACCACCCTTGGGAAGCGGTTTAACTATCGAGCATTTCCAGTCGTTCGGGACAGATCCTTCAGAGAGCGATTTATTGAAAAGGTTTGTCACGGCTGGTAAGATGATACTCGATAGGGACTTGAGTACGTGTCTATGAAGGGCAGGTATGCTTCCAATAGTTTGATGAATAGGTTTTACCGGACGACAGCGTGTGATGAGAGCGTCAGTGCTAGAGGTCACCAACGCTACTCCTGACTGTAGCTGGTCAACCTAGGTTGAATTGTTTGAACGTGCACTCTCAGCACCCCATTGACAGAACTTTGTTGGAACGACATATCACTGATTTATATTCTGACTCGGCCGATAGCCGGTGTCCCTGTGTCAAATTTTCAGCGCTTATCCGAGTAGTCCGAAACCTATCAAACGCACAACATGTTATCGGTCTGAAGTGCACCGTACCTGTGACACATGTTGGCTTCAGGTTAGTGTTGCCTCTGGTCGGAACAATATACCGCAAGCAGATAATAATAATAATAATAGTACTTATTTTAATAACAAAAGATAATGAGCGTATTACTCAACAAGTGAGCAGCCGTGATAATATTTGACGCATAACATACCCGCACAGGTGATGTTATGCTCTTGCAAGAGAAATAGCAGGTTATCTTCTTATATGTATTTGCGTTGCTGACAAGGTTTGTCTTATGCGATGTTAAAGGCAAATTTTCAGCTTTAGTATTTTGTGGACACTGTGGACTAAGTACATTGCGTAAAGTCGTGGTAGTACGCAAATTCCACCTTATCTGGGCTTTCAGCAATTAAATGTCTAAATACCTTTCCGCAAGAATAAATGACAAACGTGTCCAGGGAGAGGTAGCTTTCCAACTTACTGTGAAAGGATTGCACTGTATCACACGATCAGTTGGTGAATGGCAACTGATTCCACAGAGAAGCTTATATGGTGAGACGGAAGTTAGTCCATAAATTTGTCTCGCATCATGTTGTAATCAGGATAGATCCTTGTTATCTATGTCACGCTTGTAATTGTGCTTCAGTGTTAAGGTGAATCAATCGCAATGGGCATTGCCACGACTCAGATTGCACAGCAATCTCCAGTTATCTTTTAGTCTTTGCAGCTAAAGCGGATAGAGATGGAGATATTGACATCGCTACCGAGAGTTTAAAAGAAAAGCTTTTCACAATACATGCATTTTGAATGACTGTTGAAGGCTTTCTATCCATGTTCTTATTATTTTCTCATCTTGCCTCCGATTATTGTGAGATACTCTAGAATGGGAGGATTAAGGATGTTTTATGGTTCTTCTGTAGCTGTGACTGTATGCATATTATGAGAGATGTTAGCGAACGATTGTCGGACTTCTGCTATCTGGTACTCAAGCTGATTTAGAACATATAGGCAAAATAATACCAGATTCCAAGGTCATGGGTAGATTGCTGTACACAGATGCATTCGCTGTAACGTGTGATAGATACTTCGCGTGTCAAGCGACCGCAACATATGATACTCGAATTATGTGCTTAAAACCTCATCATCCACCGGTCCCACCAAGTCTCAAGCAAATGAATATATTCTTGAATGAGTTGTACTACATTCATGTGCACAATTCCCCGATAGTTGTGGACAAACGTTATATAATCAACAAATACGTACGGTACGCCATATTTGTTAACTGAACTGATATCATTGACACAAAGAAGGGAAATTATTGTACCGAGCGCACATCCTCGTTTAACCCCGCTTGTAATTGAATGCGGGAAAGATCAATTGTCGTCTAAGGTGAGTATTTTAGCAGTACAGTTCAGGTATGATGATATCTGATATGAATGTGTTTCGGACTTCATAGAAAGTTATCTGATCCGGTGCTTTCTGCATGTGGAAGCATAGTATTAAGATGGCATATGTCGCGTTAATGGTGTTCGGTATATACGCCAAGCAATGTAGCGAGCAGAATCTGTACGAAGTTTAGTCAAGGAAAACATATTAGGACTTGTCTAGCAGCTCCAGAAAGTTGATGAACTTCCTCACAAGTTTTACTAGTTTCACGAATTACCCGGCTATTCTTGTAGTGTTTTGGTTTGCACAGTTGTTTTCAATCTCCTGTTTTGCCCTGCTCTTGTGGAGAGTGCTAATGACTGAAGTTTCCCATTGATCCCAGTGAAATGGCAAACATTTACAAAAGAAGCAGTGATCTACCAGGACTTCCCAGTTTCTTGCGGGATAGGGCGACGCCATCAGGTTTTGGAATTAAGCATGGTAGAATAGAATTGGTTGTTAAGCGGATATGGCAGAGCAATAGGCAATCTGATGGAGCCTTAGTGTAATTATATCGTTAGCGTCATGGTTCATGTAGGCGGAGAAGAAAGTGCTAATTGCGTCTAGAGGTCCTTCACCAGTTCAGTGATCAAAGAAGATGTATTTTCATTTCTTCAACGGAGAAACCTGATCCCCTATTTTGCTTTATATGCCACTCGTTGGGTTGCTTGATCTTCATGGTTTCTGTCCAACCATTGTAAATGCTTTATTTTAAAGATTAGTAAGTGTATCTGTGGAATCCTTTTAAAATATGCTAGCAGTAATTAGTGCTCGATAGGTAAGCTGAATGGCTGACTCATCGAAGTTTCTGCTGCACTAATTTACACATCACTGATTAGTTCTTGTTGTGCAGCAACCAGTTATGGCTCGCTAAAACTACTGATAAATGTGCTACAGTTATGCGCACGCATTGTATGAGAGAAATATAAGGTCCTAAATGCAGGACCGGATTGTTTGACGATAGAATCTACAAACAATACTGCGGCTGGTGTAAAAAGAAGCCAGTATTCGTCTGGTGGCCAATGAAACCTAAAATGTCATGAGAAACATGCTACCGTCGCAACAAGGAATTACTTTCAAACGTTTATCAGTAGATTGGCCAAACACAAAATAAGCACCAGGTCTAATGTGTCCGAATACCCACAAGCAGTCTGAGAGTATAGGTCCACCGGCATGCCTGATTGTTACATCAACGAGCGGCTGAAGGAAATCCGACGCATTCTCTCTAAATTGAATCCGTACCATCGGCATGCTGTGTAGGATCGCAATCGTTCAAAAGACTGCGCGTAAGCTGTGTTATAGCTGTCACCCGACCTCTTTTGTCGGACCGCATGTAAAGTGAAAACTCTACTGCAAAACTGCATCGTCTGACGGTCACCCTGACGCGGAGATTAAGCTAGACTCAATATCTAAAACACACGATAACTTGACTTCGTGACCAATTGGGACTGAAATCAAAACCACTACCGGAACTTAGTGTGAAAACAACGAGCGCTAACCACACCAATGTAAAGCGAGACTGATCACAAAATGCATACGCACACACACAGCAGTCAGGCTTATACCAGGCGAACTAGTGACCGTATTGCCATTGTTTATTGGATCACTGACTGGGAGATAGATCACAAGCATATACAGCTGTAACCAAGTTACCTTCAATCCCAGTAGCGTTGCTTGTTTGGTAATCAGCTATTGATTACTTTTAGGCTGTGTGGTGAGTGCAGATGTAAAGCTGTGTAAAATGCGCGACCATACATACTGTCAATAGTGTAAAGTGGCCCATCAGCAGACTGTACGTGAAAACGCTAGTGAAAAACATTAAGCAAAATGGGAGCATTTGCGAAGCTAACAAGACAAAGCGGCCTAGCATCAACACGGATGACATTTTTGCTTGTGTGGTTATTCACGTGTTATCCAGAAGCGGCGATCTGAGCATTCCTAAACACGCCCAGCATAATGACATAAGCAGTTATGCTGTCCATAGGGTTTCAATGGAGAGGAAATTCCGTAAGTACAGGGCCCATCAAATACAAGTATAAACCCATGTGTTTCGGAGAAGCTGCTTGATTTTGAATGCCAAAGACCTTCACTCAATACGTTAACCGATGAAGCTTTTTTCGGTTTGCACGGTGCAGAAAAACAACGATTTTGGGCCACATGTACGCCTAGCACAGACATCGATTCACGTTTACAACATGGCGCAATGCTCATGGTATAAGCTGGGTTAACTGACCAAACCATCGTGAGACAATTTTTTTCTGTTAATGTGACCGGCTGGTTGTTGGTTCCCAGTACTAATGTCCTACGCTTTCCAGCATCCTCGTACAGTTAATTACTGCAAAATTGTGTCATTCCGGAACTGGAAACCGCTGGGTTATTAAGTACCGTTCGGTTGCAAAAGATGGCGTACCTGCACACTATACACAAACGGTGCACGATCTTCTCAACCAGATGTTCGCATGCCGTTGGATCTAGAGGATAGGGCATATAGAGAGGCATCTTTGATAACCATATTAAAAACATTATGTTTATTCCTTTAACCTTGTGTGAAATAGTGAGTACACAAAACGATGTCAAAACCTCTTAATGAATTGAGGCAGAACATTCTGCAAAAACGTTGCAGGATCACAGTTGGTACTTTGGCGAATGTGCCAAGTAACACCATCAGTCGAATATTGCAATGTACGCAAAACGCCGGCGGGCGTTACAAACATCAATTTCGCTGACAAATCTGAGCATTACATTGATAATCCGTATATAAATGCATCATGCAATAATTTCTCCACTAAATTCGTGTGCTGGCTAACACTCTCATTTTCTTAGGAAGGTCTGTTGTTGGTTTGTTCCATGGTTTTACATGCGCGTGTCGAGTTATAATTGCTTGCGATATCCGTCCTCCCATAGTTCGTTCCCAACCTAAAACCTTGTACCAAAGGCTCAGTTTCTCTATTCCACCAAGTCCTTGTGGCAGAATAGCAGGCGTGGATCAGTTCGCACATCTAAACGAACATCTGCCCAGATAAACACAGACAAATGAGGAGACAAATGTTCGCTTTACAACTACTAGAGTAGAACTTGTCAAACAGTCCTGCGCTAGTGACACTGAGAACTGAAGTACCAGGACGAAAAATCGTTGCTAGTCCTTAACACAGTAGCTACGCAATGAAATGTTGTAATATTGTGGCTACATATTGGATGCGGTGCCGTCATAACTGAAAAACAAAGCTACATCTAGCAAGTGCAAAGCTTTTTCGCAGATTCCAGTCGATTCTTTCGTGATGTGAAAGGAAGCCATAAAACCAAACAGGTTTTAAATCAAACCGGCGTGAAATAAAGTCCCTTAAAGCGGTGGAATGGAATCAATTACAAACTTTCACACAACTGATCACTGGAGCCCCTCAGCTTCCCTTTTTGTAAGAACTGCCTAAACCCACAAGTAAGGCATCCACTTACCACCAGATATTTCGTCGGTAAGCGCATCCTATCAGACGTTGGTCAAATGTCTGCCCATTGTAAGTGAGTCTATCCTAAGGAAACTAACAGACTACAGCTTTAAAGACACATTTGTTGATAGAATACGGAATGTAAACGTTGGCGGAAAACATGGACCCTTCGGTGTATGCTCTTTGTTCATGTATTTGTGGAAAACCTGGAATCTACCCCGTCGAGGCCTCGTATACCTAAAGCTCACTTACCTATTTATCTACTTCTTTTACTTGAAGTAGCAGATACAGTTATCGTACTAAGAGAAGACTGTCAGCGAAAATCACAGAACACCATACTCCTAACATAGTTACAGAGGCCTAAGCTACCACGCCGTTCGATTGCTCTCCACACACTCGATTGCTCTGTGCGCCAAAAGCCTCGTAAATCGTTAAGCGTAATTATCAAGGAGACTTTATACTATTTCCCTCCTACGTTCGTGAAGACTTAAATTACAATCGTTTAATCACGAAGCGAAATCGGTCGTTACCTTATTAGGTTCGTGACGTTGGCATCGGCCGTGGTTGGGTGCAATGTTCTAATGCGTGTAGCAAATCATAAGTATCTCTTGCGCAGTGTTTTCGTTCACATGCTGCGAAACAGTTTCCATAATTTAATATGGCCTAATGTTTAAATGGTAGCGTAGTGAAAATGTCGGCTCTGTGATAAGAGGTCGTTGGGTGGAGCCTGGGATATTATCGGTAATTAAGGGCACGTAAGAGACGAGTCAAATACGGGACATTATATAAGTTGAAGGCGACTGAACCCAACGTAAATTTTTCAGGCTACAACAAATAGGAAGAGAAGCAACCAGGACGAGAAACGGTGCAGCAAGGTTCTCACCAAAAAGAAATTGTGTCAATAGATATGCCGTCAATAACACAAGTGGATATTTTGAAGGTTGAAGCAACCGTAAAATCCAGTGTTGCTAAATACTGAAATAGCGCGTTTTCCGGTACAATGCAATTGCCTCCGCCTAGAAAACTGAAATATAGATACTTTTGATCAGGCTGTTAGTGGGAGAAAATGGAAGATAAGGATGGGTGCGAATAGTTTCGTGGGCTTGCAAAAGGGCTTCCAAGATGGGGTTTGCAGCAGGGTTAGCTAGTTTGAGTATTTTGTGATTAATTATTTATGATGATTGTGGACCAGATTGCATCACCACCGGGCCATCGCGGCGGATTGGTCGGACTGCAAAATAAACTGGCTAGTCCAGAAAGAAGGCAGACAGGATTTCGTTTTGCTGTAGACCCGACTGTGCTTGTTGAAGTTACCACATTCCCTTCACCACACTCCAGTCCACGGTCCTTGTCCGCCGAAGAAATCCGGCGTCTTCGTCGGCAACGCCTAGCCAGGCGTTTGCGGATCAAACCGTTCGTGCCTGCCTGCGGCCGAAAGCGACTGACTGTTGTTTGTGTCAGGAAGAGGGCTTTGGGTCAGCTAGAGAGTCACTTGAATGTTGCCTTGGTAGTTCCGGCGGTAGTTTCTTGAAGGTAGAATTCAGATGAGATGGGTAAGGCCTGAAGCCCGTTAGGGTACTTGGCATACATGATAACAGCAAATACGCTGTTCCCTTTCTCAAAAGGTTTTGGTTTTTTCTATTTGGCAAAATGTTTGTAGATGAGACGCATGATAACCACTAAAGAAGAAAAAGGCGTGTTAATGGGAATAGCATACCTTTACTAAATCGGAACAACGGACCTGACCGTTGACCTGTGGTTACCGCGTCGGTCAGTTGCCTGGGGTTGAGAAAGGGTAGGTTGAGAGTTAATGGGAAAGGAGGGTTTGGGGTATCCAGTGCTCGGGAAGTGACCGCAAGTGCGGGTGCACTTATGTTAGCATCAGGGTGGGTTGCAAGTGAATCGTCAACGAAAGCCACTTTGAGACGCTCAGTGAACAACATAGTTCGTTGACTATTCTGGTCGTAAGCGTAGTGTTTCGTAGTTCGTTGCAGGACTTTGAAAGGGCCAGTGTAGGGAGGCTGGAGAGGGCGCCGCACTGCGTCGGTGTGGAGGAAGATGTGAGTGATGGTAGAGACTCCGCTGTGCATTTGCACATCTCTGATCTGCTCTCTGGGCGGAATCGGACGTAGTGGACGCATGCGCTGAGGTAGAGAAGACGCAAAGTTAGGCGAAGGCGACCCCGACGATGTGGGAGACGAAATGAATTCTTCTGTGCACCTTAGCTTTGTGCTGTAAACCAGCTCCGCTGGTGCTCATTGCAACTCAGCTTTGATGCTGCTGCGAATGCCTGCGATTACTAGCGAAAGCTTTCGCTCCTGCTAGGGTTGAAGGAGGAGCACAGTTAGGTTTTAAGCCGTCTACGGAAGTGTTCTGCTAGCCCATGGGCTGCTGGCTGATACGCTGTGGTATGAATGCGGCGGCATCCCAAAAAGTTTCAGAACATTTCGGATTGTTAAGATTTGAGAGAGGTGCCTCGGTCAGTTGTAATAATTAATGGGCTTCAGTCGTGCGAGTCCCACCGGTCCAAAAAGGCTCGGAGAACAGTGGCACCTCTGCAGTTTCTTACGGGAATGGTTTCTGGTCATCGAGTGAAGTGGTCGACACATGTAATAATGTATACGAATCCGCATGAAAGAGGAAATGCACCTACCAGGTCTACGTGTACATGCGAAAAATTGGGGTTCCATGAAGGAAATGCACCATAAGTACTGTGGGTAAGATGATGTATTTTGGAGCGCAGGCACTGAAGGTAGGCGCGAGCCCATGTACGAAACTGTGTTTATGCGTGGCAAAAGGAAATGTTCGGTTACCAGTTACAAAGATGCACTGATACCGGGGTGTGATAGTGAGTGTAGTGCGTCAAAGACTGTACGTCTAAAGGAGACTGGAGTGGGGTCTAGTACAAACTGTGGAAGTGTCACAGGATGTGGTTCCTTCCGTGGTTTGGAGAGGGACAGGTGGCACATGCAGCGAAGTGCACTGCAGAGTGCGTTGCATGTCTTCATCTTCAGCCTGAGCAGATGTCATGGCGGCAAGGCCAACGGTAGTCAAAGACTGAAGAGTGAGGTTGAGGCGTGAGAGAGCGTCGGAGAGGGATTATCGACACCTGAGCATGACGTTTACCAGCAGTGAACTGTGTGACAAAGTCTAGGTGCCTGTTTCCCGTGGTGAATATTTATCGCAAGCAGAGTTGAAGGCAAATATTAGGGGCTTGTGGTCAGTGTAGGCCGTGAAAGCGCGGCCTTTGAATGTGTGTCGGAAGTGACGATTGGCTAGGTAAATGGCGAGCAGTTCTCTGCCAAACGTACTGTAGCGGGATTCCGCTGGCTGCATGCACTTGGAGAAGAACTCAATGGGTTGCCATTGCCCACCAACGTGTTGTTGAAGGACGGCTCGTTGTGTCTGAGACATCAGTCGTAATAGAAAGGAGTGCAGTCGATTCAGAATGAGCGAGGGGATGTATGCTGGAGATAGCATATTTTAGCTCAACGAAGGCTATCTGTGTTGTGTCGGGGAAAGCGAACTTACGTTCATTCCCTCTGAATAAGTCAGTCAGAGGTTACATGGGCTAAGCGCAGCATGGAATGAAGTGTCAATAGCAGTTGACGAATCCACAAAATCGACAAAGGTGCTTGAAAGCTGCTGGGAAGTTTTACATTGCTTGAATCTTATCAGGAAGGACTTCGATACCAGACGATGAAGCGATATAGGCTAAGAATTCGACCGTTGACTTATCCAGTTCGCAAATTAGCCGGGTTGTCTGTAACACAAAGTTGGATCAAGCGCTGGAATGGTTTTCGAAAATGCTCGAGGTGTTCTGGTTCCGATACACTAGCTACTAAAATATCATCGAGGTCGGAATAAGCGAAGTTCATGCCAAGGGTGGCATCGTGGATAAAGCGTTGGAAGTTTTGTGCGGCGTTGCACAGTCCAAATGGCGTTCCTACTAATTTAAACAAGCTGTAAGAATTGATAACGGCTGTTTTAGGAATGTCAATTTCTTTTACAACTACCTGGTGTTAAGCGCAAACCAGATGGATCTTGCTGAAAATCGTCTTACCTGTGAGGCATGTGTGGAATGGGATACCTCTCTGGGACGGTTAGCCGATTGGGTGCGTGGTAATCACCGCAATGGCACCAGCCACCAGATTTTTGAGGAACGTCTTCAGGGAAGAGGGCCAAGGGCTATCCGAAGGGTAGATTATTCCTAGTTCGAGCTTGTGCTCAAACTCCACCCAAGCGACCTTGAGTTTCTCGGGCTATAATCGACGTGGACGGCATGAGGCCGGGGGGCATTTATCCGCATGTGGTGCGTGACTATGGATGCCACGGGCGAAGCCGCGTTCTTTGGCTGTACGAGCTTAGAATACTGAGCAAAATAGTTGGAGTAGTCTGGCAAGGTCTGAGGAAGGGCGTAGACTGGTTTTATAGATGCGATGTCGGCGGTGATGCCAGGTACACTAAGTTTTGTTGCAGTGTCCATTATCATCGGGTGTTTCGCATCGACCAAGTGATCAAAATGCCTGAGAACGTCGATGCCGATGATGTCAAAGCGGACTGCAGCGACGGTGAATACCCAACAGAACTTTCGACGAAGACATAGGTCCAGGGTAAGCGACTGATGATCGTGGGTGGCTATTGGCGTGCCATTGGAGGCACTGAGGCTTGTCGACAAAGAAGCGATAGGCTCACTGGCATATGGGGAATGCCGGTGAATTCCACACCGGTATCAACTAAGAACTAGGTCTCGGAATCATAATCCCTAAAGCAGATGAGACGACATTTGGCTTTGCTGACAATTTTAGCCGCCATTATAAGCCAGCCTGATAGTTTCCATACTTGGCGGCGGAGAAACTACATGGTTGCTCACAATTACGGGATTTGTTATCAAAACGAGAGCGGTAAAATTAAAAGCCTGATATTTTACGCTTCGTGCTTAGAGGTGGGGAGCTAGGGTGCCTGCTTTGCTTACGATCTAGGGAGAGTTTCTCCACTTGGCATTGTAGTGAAGTAGTGAATTTCACACACTGTAGAAATCGGTTAACTGCGAATGGTCTATTCATTTGACTGACTGATTTGAGTTAACTGCTTACCTGGACGAAACTAAAGGTTGGATGCAATATTATTGGCCAAGAGCGTAGTGTGATTTGGTTTGTTAATAAAATGGTATTCATTATACTAATGAACTATAAACAATGATTTCATACGGGTAAAGAAACATTGCCATACAAGCCCCATCGATTAGTCTACTGGGTTAGCGAAAAATGATGCTGAAAATACAAATAGTAGTTTTACCGTCAAATTAATGGGCATATCACTTTTGATTCATTAGCCCGCACTACGAGCGTTCTCGAACCTTCAAAATGCGAGAAAACCAAATCCAAGCTATTTACTGAGGTGTAAGATGAAGAGTAGCGGCAAGTAACAAAATGTAAGTTGCGGTGTGCATCATGCAAGCGACTTTTAAAAATGGATAGCTTTGGTGCTGAAATAACATCTTCTGGGACAGCGATCCATGGCTGACACACACGAATGAAAAAGACGTTTCTATCGCAAGCCAGGGGCTATGTTGTTCTTTTGATTCCATAGTGTGGCCTCTAAGTTTAGTGTTACTGCTGACTTGTTATAAAGAGCGGCACACATGATTTGGATTATGTAAACTGAAATACGCCATAATCAATCGTATTGTAATCGGCCGAGTACTCCTAAAGGT
>OX104070.1:82751771-82891024 GCA_944474145.2 Dicrocoelium dendriticum
CATGGTCTCACTTGTCATGAAGCGAATCGCATTTTTTTATATTTATCATAGAATCTGGAGATCATTCTTTCGCCGGTAGCACCTGGATTTTTTCCCTTCATGAAGGATATCAGTGACAAATTTTTCGGATAGACACGCCGTAAATGTTTTGTACTCTGCTGAGGCAAGTCCTCCAACAGCCTTTTTGCAAATATCGACCGTTGCCTTTTAATTACATCATCACATTTACTTTATCTACGGCGTATCCAACAGTTTCCACCAGAATTTTTAACGCTTTCCTTCAGTAAGATTAATTCAATCTTCACTTGCCTTGAATTTGTAGGAGAAGGAACACTGAGTTATGTGCGAACAACGCGAAGTTCTCAGAAGGGGATATTTTACCTCAAGGACGATCATCCCAATCGACATATTGGGGTCAACACTGTATCCTTTACAGAAAACTTCCTCAATTATATAATTGCCTTCATATGGGGGACCGTTTGTTTGGGTGACACGTGCCATTATTTCTATCTATCAACTTTTGTTTTTAACGTTGCTATTTTAGTCAAACATCGGTAATTGTAAAATAATGAAAACGCACTCACTCGGGTAGGTAACTTGCTTATTGATTTGACATGACTTGATTGCATACATTTACTATGTTTTGCGGAAAATTTTCCTTAACCAGATATTTTTGACAAATATTACATTTTCACCTTTTATTTTCCAAACTTTCAATGAAGAATCAGTAATTGGAAATTTTGAGCAGCTGTACCTCGTGATGAAAATTAATGTGCTTGATATCTTCAGTTTTCCAGTTCACCCAGCGTGAATTTCAGTAGATTTCTACTTGCAGTTCACATGACTGGATTGATACGTGTCTATATTTGCTGAGCACAAGTTCAGAAATTCACCGCCAACTAGCTTGTTAATAGAAATAACACACCTCGACAACTTTGAAAAATGAAGTTATAAGCTTTTCTTTCCGTACAGGTGTACTAAGGTGGGTATGTTAAGGGGAAGAGATCAGGGGTTGCAATGAGTTCCACCGGGAACTGGGTAGGTGAGCACTGAGTTTGAGGGGCGACTTATGTTTTCAAAATACGAATACTGACTGCAACATCGCTGAGTCAGATTTGCCGTGAAATTGTGATTTAGTCTGTCAATCATCCTTTTCATTGTATAGATGTGGTCCCTGCACTAAGGCCTGAATCTCATGCATGTAACGGGGTACGGGCGTGAATAAGGTGAACTTCGGGCCAAAGCACATGATCAATTCGAATAAGCAAATGGTATCAAAGCAAATGGTACCAAAACACTTAAGTTTCGTTGAATTTGGTAGGCATATTCCTCTTTCTCTGTTCTTTATGCCGATTAATTAATCATTGTACAACATATTTCTACCAAAGTCTGCCGATGAGCACCAAAGATTTTATAACAACTTCGTAGATGCAAAGTTTGCATTCGGCGTTACAATGGCTATTCTGTTCATTTCTGCCACGGATTGATAACTTGAAAACGGCGGTATTCCTTTTACTTGGGATCTATTTGTACCAATAGCTAGTGTGCTGCGTCGCGTTTGATATGCTGGATAATCAAACTATAAAATGGGGGACCATGCTTCAAGAAACATCTATTTCTGCGCTTCGCTTGAGCAAGAATAGCCATTTGGTTTAACTAAGAGCAATGACCTTCTTCTTGCACGTGGAATGACATCACTGACGACGTACAGTGCTTTTCGCATGCAGTTGTGATCCTATTTTCGTAACGTCAAAAACGCTGAAGTAAAAACGACCGGACAACATTTCGTGACAAGTTAACATGAGACATCGATTAAAATGGTTGGTGAAGCCCCAATAAGAAAAACACCTTAGTCAGAACAATGGACATTGATGAAGCTGAAACATCGTTTCCAAAACAGTTAAGTCCCGGCAAGAAGTTAATGCGATGAACATTGGCTACCGGATTAGTACCGGTGAAGAGAGGAATGTTGACTAAACCATCTAGAAATACGAAAAACACTCAGTATTTTGTTTGTGCTACACTCATGCACCGCGGGAAAATTACGTTACGTAGCCTCTCCAAACGTCTTCAAAGTTGGCACAAGTGACTTTTGCATAGCACAGTTCAAATTATGAACTGCTCAAGAATTTGCTTTTAATCCGGTCATGATGTTCTCTTTCTGTCCCTAAAGTTGACACAATGATAATGAAAATGTGCCATTCAATATCGGTTAGAATAGCTTAGCGGAGCAGCATAATCCAAGGCAAATTTAAATACATACTAAGCAAATCTTGTGCCGAGCATTAACTTGTATGCTTGTTAACTGGAGAAGTTGTTGAATTCAACGTCGCTTTAGAGTCACGATTTTTTTATGTTTCAGGTTCGCCGTTTGATGAATGTTACGATATTTTTGGGTAGCAGATGAAGGTGATCTTGCTGCAAAATATTGCGCATACAACTGAACGCATTGGCTTTAGTTATTGTCTTAATCCCACCCCAGAGAATACAACAACTGATGGTCGTTTGAGTACCAATGTTCAACTACCGGTCTTGCTTGGTCTTGTCGAACACCGCATTAGTATACTAAGTATTTTTGAATTCCGTATCACTATGCTAAATTAACTAGCAACTTGCAGATATCTTAAGTTTCTGCAATTGCGTTAGAAAAACAAATGCCAAATTATTCAGCTTCGATGGTGATGAAGCGTATTCTCTTAGCTTTTTAATGGGGCAATAAATAAGTTCCTTTACATTTGATTAAATAGGAATAAGCTTGAATAATAAGTATGTTTCCTGCGATGCTTCTGAAGTACTCCAAATTTCGCTGATATTATGATTAATAACCGCGTTACGACTATATTGTTGACTAAGACTGTCGAGCCTAATGAAGCGATAAGTATCCAGTTGGATATCTCCATCTGGATCCACCAAAGTTAACTTGTCATCACAAGATTTGCACTTGTATGCTCCCTAGACAAACGTGACGGTAAAAGTCGTGACTTAAACAGGAATGGAGAAAATGTCGCAGGATCGATTGCGCAAATGTGTAGTTTATTTGCATGACAAGGTCTGATGCCAAGTTGCCGAAAGACATAATGTTTTCTAATCTTTCCGAATAGTATGTTTTTAGTGTCGGTTGTTCTCAGTTTCCTTTCACCTTGTAATAGTATTGTCACAGTACGCGACAATGTGGGGTATTTTGCGCAGTTTCCTAAAAGCTGTCGTGAATACGGTAAAACATAGAATGGTTAGACTATTCAACCTTATAAACAATAGCACAGTACTACTGGTTCATCATCATTAGGTAAGGTAGAAAACAATATCTATAGCGAAACAGCAACTGCTTTTTTGAATGCGTCACCATAATGACCAGATTTTACCATGTGTATAGAAGCTTGTTACAGCACGATAACTTATGGCCCGAAAGCTCCATGTTGTGCGGACTAATTACGCGACATTTGAGCGACGCTGTGGTGCCACGTTGTATCAAGTTTAGGACATGCAGTAATGTGGTAGCCATGTATCAGTACACAGGAGTTATTGATGAGTTGGCTGCTTAATAGTGATAGGCAAATTCTAATAATTTCATCACCTCGCGCATGACAAGACGGAATTTTTGCATTGGTTGACTGATGCCAAGAGGCATGTTAAAAGTTTTATGTGGGCTAAACGGTGTAGCGATATTGGTTGAAAGATAACTTTCAGCTTGACACTCATTTTGTGGTAAGAAAGTAGACATTTGATGTGTGGATATAATAGTGTGTCAGACATAAAACGAATTTGCCCCTTTTTAATATGCTATTCTATTTCGTATGGCTTCATATCACTCACTCTGGTTATACAAATGGATTTGTCAAGCAATCGTAATTTGTATGTTCATTTTTGATAAAGACTGGTTAATCGACGATGGTCGATGCAATTTGTGCTTGTTCTGATACCTGCGGTTGAGTAAATGTCATTTACAAATTCATAACCGTAAGTTAAGGACATCAAACACGGAGCAAAACAACGTAAAGAATGCACAACGTTTGACAGTGAATTTACCGACCAACATATTGCTGTGTCAAGCATGCGCACCTAGTTTATTCAAAATGAGTTGTTGTTACCTTTGACCTTCCAAACAAAACGTGCTTGGTTTGATGCGATTTGGATTCTTGATTTGCCACACGGTTATATACTGTGTCATAATGCAGATAATCCACTGCAAACTCTGCCGTTGATAGCAGTTAATATTGAGACCGAAAAAATATATTCTTTGTTGAACTTCTATAATTCTTAAACACGGAGCGAAAAGAACATTCACCTTCAGTGCTCTCGGAAGTATTGTTTACCATTCTGAATTGGGGGTCCATAAATCTGATGCTATGAATGTGCTTTATCATTTGATTACAAGAAAGACCCAGGCTGCTGAAAATATAACGATAGTTAGCTTATGCAGATTAAGCAATAACATTCTCCCAAACGGATTCCTAACCATGACGTCAGTATAAGGAGAAAACTAGGCATCTTCCTATCCTGTGCTATCGATTGGCAGAGATGTGTCTACAGGTTGTCATAAAACCACCGTAAATTGCCACACATTTTCCGCCCCGAGTAAAAACCTACGAGGAATTCCAACGGCGGTCCGGAGCTCCAATCAGATCTCACACTATGCAGTACGCCTACAATCGCGGCGTCTGTGGACCACAAATTGCACAGCACTTCAGGCGATGAGCCGCAGACTGGGGATATTTTTTAACGATCGGTAAATTCTGGTCAATGGTTGAAACCAGAAGGCTTCGCGGAAAACTGGATAGATTTTGTCTCTGTACTGACCGATGTATAGCCGTAGCACTATACATAACGTTACGTACACGGCCTATTTAAATTAAAAAATGGACATCACGTTGGCGGACGAAGGTACACGTGATACACACCTGCTGCAATTTCATCGCAGCTATGTTGCAATTAAAGTAGACAGAATAACGTGCACGTGTACAATAAGTTTTTGATGTGCCCGTAGTTGTATCAAAGTTATAGTTACAAAACAATTAAGAGGGCGCGCAGTTAGGCTTAAAACTACCTTCCAAAGAAGCAATGTAAGAAAAGAACACCAATTGGAACTAGGCCTGTACATTAGGAATAGTAACGACTTCATATTATTTTGCTTTTATGTCACGTGCGCCATGTTCTGTTTGGAATTTCGCTTTCCTAAATAACCTACGACACTTATCGACTACCCGGTTGTTTCAGTTCAGTATAGTGCAGTTGATCAATCATGATCTGGGCACCAAAGTGCTGTGGATGCAGTTGCCACGAATCGCGTGACCAGAGGGACAGAAATTATAAATAAAAAATAAATGCGGTTAGACTTAAATATGGTATTAGCAGAATGGAAGCTAGAACGAGGTGCATGAAGCTAATCACATTGTAGTATGAACAGCTACACGCAAGAGAACGGATGCAGGGGCAGCACTGACTCCGCCAGTGCGCTACGTTTGACAGATTCTTTAACCATTAGTTTGGACTAGCACGAGGTCTACATCTACGAAGAGAGCATGTACCTGCATGACCAAGTCTCTCGGTCGATTTATTCTTATCCCTATAACACATCCTCGATTGTACACCTCTTTGTTCGCCCAACTTGTTGCAGCGAAGGCCTATACTGCTCACCGACGAAGGTAGGTTACTGTTTTGCGGAGTACATGACCTTTCCAATGTTAGCGATTTAACTTCAATAGACACTATGAGGCACCGGAGAGTTGGTTGCAAAAATACAACTGGCACACCTCAGCATTGCTCACCCTGTGTTTCCACCAGATGCTAACGATACTGCGTGAGACCCGGTGATAAAGACATCCAACCGTTTGATGTCTTTCGTACGAACTGGTGAAATCTCAGATGCATGCAGAAGCAACGGCCCTAACACAGTTGCTCCCAGAAGTATAGCTTTGTTATGCACTGAAACATATCATTCACGAACGCAATATGAATCTAAATTTAAGAAGGTCTTGCTACCGGGTGATCTTCCACCCTTTGCTACCCCAACGCCGGTACTCAGCCACGTCATGTTTACCGCGGAAGCTGTTCTGCAAATGCCTCTGTCTGTGCTCAACCACAGCCCCATTTGTTTTGGTATTACTCGCCCAAAACCTTGGAAGCAGCGTCACGACAACTTGCAGATCGGTTGGCTCAGAATTTTCAGCTATATCACTTCCTCCTGTACTATCCAAAGTCATGGAGTCCATCATTGCCGATGCATTGGTGTGCTGTCCGGAAAACTACAACATCATTGCTTGCGAGCAACATGGCTTTCCTCGACACGGATCGAGCACAACATGTTTACTGATAGTCCGGATTAGCTGCTCCGATTCATCTGATGCAGAAGAGAGCCTCTATGTAGTATACTATGATTTCTCGTAGACATTTAACTGCCTGGATCAAGGGATTATTCTCTCCAAGCTGCATTATTGGATGAGGTGTGTTTCCGAACTCTGTTTTAGGGCCAATATTGCCTTTGGTATTTGTCAAGGACCTGGCACAGACGATGGGTACAAGTTTTCTAATATTTGCTGACGATATCGATATAGCGCATGAATTAGTCTGAGGTTGATCTGGGTATGCTGCAGTATGACTTGGACATGGTACAGCGGTAGCCAAACGAAAAGCTGCGGAGTTTCGACGCAAGAAAATGCAAGGTACGCCTTGTACAACACCAGAGTACCTACTGCTACACGATAGGGATGCAAACATTGCAGTGATCTTCCGTCGAACGCGACCTAGGTGGACTGGTTCAGGATAAGGTGAATTGTTCCCAAAAATCCCAAAGGCATCAAAAACTAGTATTTAAGACTTCAGATTGCTAAGACATGCATTCGTACAATTCCACATCATCATTTTTCGTCATGCTTAGTAAGATAGGTAATAACAGACCCAATTCTAAACAACCCAAATTCTGTGTGCGGAGAGGACTACTGTGTTAAAAGCGATAAGTCCATCCATTTTATAATAAAATTTGCAGCTCCAATGTTGAAGTACCTGGCTGATTAAGTCTTACGGTCATTTAGGTAGCAATCCACAAATGGAGACATGGCGTAGCAAAAGATGGATCACCGAGTTTGTATAGATTAGGCGCATTTACACAGATCGGCAAACTGGAGATACCCAAACGGAGGTCTCTGATACAAGCAAGTATCTCGGTGTGAAATAACACCATGACCGACAACTAATTGGTCTATAAACATTGTGACGGATCCCCTAATAATCTCTTATTTATGACTCCAGTGTGAACTGAAAATCCTCTGCATCAACGGCTCCAATAAGTTGGCTCTAATCCACGCATCGAAAAGATTTAAATTATCAACGCGTTTGGACTGGCGCAGACTGTTGAAGAAGCATGCAATGCTCATAGAATTAAGTTCGCGTATACTAGATTCTTGACATAGATGCTTGGACATAGATACCATGAAAGAGATGTTGAAAGTGTCCACCTGCATTCTGACTACAGTACGGAAATCACAAGATGCAGTTGGCAAGCATTTGCTGCAACGTCATGCTGGTGTTGGCGTGGCATTCATTTACCATACTCTGCTGCAATTGCTCCGGGCAAGTTGGCTTGTTTCTGTAAACCCTTAGTTTCAAATATCCCTACAGAAACATATGCAGTGGGTTTGAATCGGGTGACCGTCCAGGCCAATTGATGGGGCCTTCAAGATCCAAAGTTGGCCGAAATCTTCACAGAGATATTCTCGCATCGATTGCGCATTATGTACAGGTGCACCATCGTGCTGCAACTATGTGGTAATGCGAACTCAGCGCGCCTCCAACTGTGGCAGTACGCAAGTCTGGATCAATTCCTTGTATGATGTTGTTAGCAAAAGTAATGGTTGGTTAATATACAACAACGTAACGGTCAACTACCTGGAAAAGAAAAATGGTCTAGCGAATTTCTGATTGGGGATTCCAGTCCAGATCATCAGCTTGGCGCTATGCTGAATATGTGATGATGTATATCTGCGTGGATTTGAACTAGCCATTAATGTTGTTTGTCTGTTCCAAACAAATAAAAAAGGGATTCATCCGTAAGCATTGCGGCGTAAATAAACATATGATCAAAAGCAAACGGAAAAATGTGCTCCATTTATCCGGATCGTTTGGATTCAATACCTGAACTTGGATTGTAAGAAACCGACGAAGATAGCGTTTATTAAATGAAAGCTAAACCGTTAATTTTGATTGAGTACCTACTGGCCCCAGTGTGGTGAGTTACGGTCTATTAGCTGAGTACATTCACTTAAGCTGTATAAATGCTGTTTGTTCCACCGTGCATCTTTGCGTCCCATCGTAAAGACATACTGCACACATCTCACTGGCGGGTGAATACGTAGCTTGTTGTGACGCTGGTAAGTGTTTGCTCCAATGCTCCTCAAAGCGAAAACAAATGTACTCAGGAGTTGAAGTTGTGGTCGAGATCATGAGAATCTCTGGGTAATATGCCGCTCACCCACACAATCAGACAAAATGTTTCGCGCAAATGACAACATTCTGCAATAATTGCTTTGGTGAGTGGGGTTGTGAATTCATACTCGTATCTCAGCTGCTAGCGGGTTAACCGTTGGTACCACCGTTAATAAACATATGAACTATACACACCAAACACAAATTAAATAGAAAAATCAAGGACAAAATGGTAATCATTCAAGCCAAATTCAGTGTAGAAACGTTAAAATTTAACGAAAGGTGTGATCGACTACACACTCCCAGATTTCTCACTATTACGGAAGAAATACATTGGGGTTAACTGCATTCTCCCATCAAAACGTTTTCGTGCCATTAAAAGTATTTATGATAATGAAGCGCTGATTATAACGATAGTAAGTTCCGCATGCTCCACTCTGAAATTGACCGACAGACTTGGCCATGCAGGTACATGCTCTCTTCGTAGATGTGGACCTCGTGCTAGTCCAAACTAATGGTTAGAGAATCTGTCGAACTTGGCGCATTGGCGCAGTCAGTGCAGCCCCTGCATCCGTTCTCTTGCGTGTAGCTGTCCATAAAACAAGGCGATCAGCTTCATGCATCTCGTTCCAGCTTCCATTCTGCTAATATCATATTTAACTCTAACCGCATTTATTTTTTATTCATAATTTCTGCCCCTCTGGTCATGCGATTCGTGGCAACTGCATCCACAGCACCTTGGTGCTCAGATCATGATTGATCAATTGCACTATACTGAACTGAAACAACCGGGTAGTCGTTACGTGTCATAGGTTATTTAGGAACGCGAAATTCCAAACAGAACATGACACACGTGAGATGAAAGCAAAATAATATCAAGTCATTACTATTCCTAATGTACGGGCCTAGTTCCAATTTGTGTCCTTATCTTACATTGCTTCTTTGGAAGGTAGTTTTAAGCCTACCTGCGCGCATTCTTAATTGTTTTGTACCTATAACTTTGATACAACTACGGACACATCAAATACGTGCACGTTATTCCGTCAACTTTAATTGCAACATAGATGCGATGAAATTGCAGCAGGTGTGTATCTCGTATACCTTCGTCCGCCAACGTGATGTCCATTTTTTAAATTTAAATAGTCCTTGTACGTAACGTTATGTATAGTGCTACTGCCATACATCGGTCAGTACAGAGACAAAAGCCATCCGGTTTTCCGCGAAACCTTCTGTGCTCAATACTGACCAGAATGTACCGTTCGTGAAATTATCCCTAGTCTGTGGGTCATCCTCTGAAGTGCTGTGCAATTTGGGGTCCGCAGACACCGCGATTGTAGGCGTACTGCATAGTGCGAGATCAGATTGGAGCTCCGGACCGCCGTTGAAATTTCTCGTAGTATTTTACTCGGGGCGGAAAATGTGCGGCAATTTACCGTGGTTTTATGACAACCTGTAGACACATCTCTGACAATCGATGGCACTATAATTTTAGTTTTATTGTTCTTCCAGTAAAAGTAGCAGAGCAGCGTATTTTTGATATAGTGGTTCTGTACGAAAAACAACCACCTTTAATGGAACAATATTTTCCTTCGTTTTGTAAAGCGCGGAAGTTGTATGCTTATCAGATCTTTTGGTTGGAAGCCGGTCAGCAATGCTGGCATCAGAGCAATTACGATTTAATTAATCTCTTGCATTGTAATCGATAGGCACCCGAATATTCTGCTACTTTCCTTTACTCATGTCTCGGTTTTATTTTGCATAACTTTCACTATAGAATCTGTGTTGATGTAGTTAATAGCACTATGAATCTTTAGGTACCTTGAAGACGATAGCATTAAACGGAAAGCGCTGCAGACATTAGCCAGTTTATCATTCCTTATAAACATATGTTTCATCAAAAGCATCCAAGTGCTAATAATCCACTAATTTCACGCAACAGCTGGACTGAAGTGATTGTTAGGGAAGCAAGGGTATATATCATATACGCGCGCTTTTCAAAAAACACTAAATTACTTAAACCACGGGATTCTGCTTCACAAGCTTCGGAGCTGCGACATTGGCGACGCAATCCTGCGTTGTATAGGAGCTTTCCTACAAGAACATTGGTTGTATATAAGAGTCCGTGAACCTCTGTCGGACGAGTTTGATGCGGAGTTCGCTCTACCACAATGCTCAGTCCTAGGGCCTGGTCTATTCTTGCTTTTTAAACATTATCAAGCTAGATCATTGGTATGATTTCCTATTCTTTGCTTATGTAACTAAAATTATGACGAAAAAACAGGGAACCGAAAAATCATGAAAGACTCCGGTGCGATGTAAACAAGGTTTAGTACTAGTCAGATCAATGAAGACAAATTTCGCGTTGTTATATTACGCCATAAATATGAATGCCTTTATTAGCTTTGGCACACTGGTTGCAGACCAGCTATCCGGAACGTTAACTGGGAGTTCTGTTACAGAGTGACTTAAAATATTCGAAGTAGACTTAGGTAGCTACGTAAAGTGGCAACAAGCACGTCAGCCTGTTGCGAAAGTCTTTCGGGAGAATGGACTCATTAATCTTCCCAAAATGCACAATTCCTACGTGTGCCCTAAAATAGAATACGGCTTCATAGATGGGAAACCTTGGTTGATACGTGGTCCGGTGACGCTAGATGGACTAAAATTCAGGACTAAAATGATTATCAAAGACCTACGCATTTACTCTTACAAACAGAGGCTAAAATTGCTGGGAACTTTTAGAGGACGACCCCGAAGGTTACGCAGTGATCATAAATTTATGTGCCAAATATTGTGTGACTCTAACCACGTACGCCGCCAATTTTTAAAACTAAAGCACTACAGCAAGCCCAGATGCGACTGTTTTAAGCTAATGAACAATACAGCCGTCTAGAGTGTGAACTGAATTAATCCTCTCATTTAGATTCCTAAAATTGGGACTGTCTCCCAAACGCAGTTGCCTCCACAACTAATTTGGACATGGTCAAAAGCGAAGTGTTCTTGATATGTCATTAGCCAAGCTGTGGTACTGTTACCTTAATCATGATATACGTCCGCATTTATTTGTTACTTTAACCCAAAAAGCCTGCACATGAGTTAGCTAGCGTACTCTAGTTTTACACACATTAGCTTAACGATCACTGTGCCCTGTGATTTTCTTTATTTTTGAACTCAATTTTATTTCACACAAATGTTATTCATCCGCGCATTTAACACTGTAACGTTGACTGACAGGTTTTACTTTTAGACACTTCCTTCTCTCCATCCTACGGAATTGCCAAACACTTCCTTTTTAACCCGTGCTAACTCATTGTCCACTTTTCATCTTACACGACAGAAAAATCACTAGAAGAATCGAAGACAGCCATTCGATGTGCCTGTGTATCTCCAATGATGTGCCGCAAGAATCCTTTCCCGTCCCTCTACAGTTTTTAGTCTATATCACTTATCTACCAGCAAATACTCAGATTCCGGTGCAACTATTAGCAGAATATGCTAAGAACTAAGGATCTATTTGCTTAACATCCCATCAGGCCTATCTCCAGAAGAATGTGGTCTACGTTCTATGAAACGCCCAATTGAACCGCAGTTCGCGGATGTGGTGGTTTACGCAACTAACTATTGGCAGGGGTCCGAATAAGGAACGACTACCCCGGATAGCATAAGCAGTGGCTACACAACTGCTGCTAATCTATCGGTGATCTTACCGGAAAGATTTCCCTTGAGATGGAGGTAATCATAAGTTGTACATTGCATACATTCGCTGACAATTCACACTGATCATCATGCCGCGCGGCAAATCGGCGTATATTCGCCCGCCCTGGTTTTACGTTCCAGGCACTCAATCAACAATCACAACCTCGACCCATGGCGGTCAAGCCTTTCGATATCGCTCAACATTTCGGCAATTCACTTTCCAGACGTCCTACTTGCCGGAATTCTGTAACCCTATCCGCCTTGCCTAAGATTATCCATGAAGAATTAACTCGCGACCCACACCAGTACGAGCTAGACGATACGCTACAAATATAACTCGCACCTGTCTTATTGGAAGCCAGTAACATGTCATCACCTAACGCTGGATATAAATTATCGCTGTAACCGCCGTACGAATGTCTAACCATACGTAAGTGCACACTTATTTCGACGAGAATTTGCATTCCCTTGTTTTGGTACACGCTGCTATTGGTATAGGTTATACAACCAGATGTCTAAAGTGATGAGCCGGAAAGATAAGCAGAGTGTGCCATTTTTGCGGAAAATCTGGAAAATGAAACGGATGCGTCGAATCGCATTACGACATTCCACAACACTGATCTCATTGGTAGCCGTTCGGGGAACATGTTCCAGAAACTTCAACCTTCATCCCATTTGCGTCAGGAGGTTCTGGGACTCCCCGACCAGAACTTTATCATACTTCATTCGCATTTCATTCTTCACGCAGGCATTCACCACCAGCCAAACACTTACGATGGGGTTGAGGAACGTAGAGTATTGGCTCAATCTCAGAATGGTAACCCCTTCGACTGACGCAGATGTTTCCAAACGTGTGTGACATAATGCTTTATCACGCACTACGACCACCTGCCGGAGCTCCACTTCCCGCTTCAGTTTGTATAAAATGCTTCGAAGTCATTCGAGAGATAGGGGGGCAGTGAATGAGCCTATCCGGGTAGTCATCGAAATGTTTCCATCCATTTTGAGTGCACAGATGAGATGCAAATTCAGTCCTCCACTGTTGGCTACTTTGACACAGACCCTAACTCTTCTGGTCGTCCGACCACGAGTCCGTTTACAGTAAAGGTTGCAGTTTGTTTTGTCGATCCGTATGATGAACTTCCCCTCCCTTTCAAGTTCGAGAAACTTTCGAACAAACTTCATTTGTATCACTTTGGTTCGATCATTGTTCGTTCCTTCTGGAGTCGGATAGGTGTTGTTCATTGTCATCAACAGCTCATCCAGGTTTCATGCGATTGAAAACTTTGAAATGTTCTTATCCATATAGACACCTACTCTGACGCGCATTTCGTGTAGTGTTACGGTTGTGTCCTTCGCGATCCACTCCAGGATGTCATCCATCTTCTTCTCCGACAGAATGCGCTTACGACCGCGGACCTGCGTAGTATCCGGCTTCTGATCAATTGAGCGACGAATCTGGGAGTAGGCTGTTTGATATTTCACATTGTTCACAGTTGCCACTAGCTGCCAGTCGTCACGGTTGACGAAGGCAGCCAGAACCCGGTCACGGATGTGTGACGCGATACTTTGTCGAACAAGAGAAGGCATGTTGACCACGCTGGAATGAAAGACATCCATTCAGTTGTGCGCTTTTGTTCTGGCCATTCATTGCTCTAAGACCAATTGTGATCCAGCGTTTCGGTCGTGAGGAGGTGGATAATAGCTCGTGGCACAGGCCATATCCATGGACTTGAGGTTAATTGACAAGTCCCAACTCTTTGAAAAGCACGGAAAGAAGACGAAGGCTGGAAGATGCATGCATTTCTTATTGTCTCCTCAGTACCATTAACTATATTTACAGCAACTCTAATGGCGAATGGCTACCCTCGAAGATTTATCGAGAAACACAACCAACCGCGAGGACCCAAGGAATTGGTGCACACGGCAGCCAAGAAAAAACAGTGTATATCGAGTTACCTTTCAAAGGTGACTTAGCCAAGCTGAAGACAACTAAGCGTATAATTTCGGCTACACAAGGAAGTTACTATGCTGCACAAGTTGTCGTTATCAACCGAACCCGAAATTTGCCCATACCTCCAACGAAGGAAGCTCAGCCTACTGGGACCAACACACACTGTGTATACCAACTTGTATGTGACTGCAGAAAACGTTACATAGGCAGAACCAATGGAACGCTGACTTCAAGAATAAAGGAACATGTGTCAAGATGGGTTCAACGTGAAGCTGCTCAGATTGCCTACCCTCGTCAGATTCCCTGTTCGCGCAGACCACCGGCTTCCTCGTTAGGTAAACACCTATTATACTCGGGTCACCAATTAGAGCTGGGCTCAGCGTTTAAAATTGTGTTACGTTACGCTAACCCCCACTTCCTTCGGTTTGATGAGGCTGTTGCAATAAGCCGGATTAAGCCAGCCTTGTGTGTTCAGAAACAATTATTTGTCAGCCTAAAGCTGCCTTGGACGTAAGTGTGAACTTCCGTCATTCGTTTTGCACCTTAAGCTTGCCTGGTTGCACCCACTGTTAGCTATATCTATGCTTATCGCTTATTGTAAATGGTACTGAGGAAACAATACGAAATGCATGCATCTAACAGACTTCGTCTTCTTTCAGTACATTTCAAGTCTCAACTAGTCAACGGGCAGCGCGCTCACTTCTTGACTTACCCAACAAACCCTAGCACCCGGCCAGTGAGAACGCAGTTGAGGTCAGAAGATTGGCTCAGAGCGGCTGGCGAATCGCACGGGGTTTGTAAAAATTTGCAACTTCCTTTCAAAATTCTTCACCTTTGTGAAATTTTGCGCTTTATTTTCAAATTTTGGACATTTTATGCAACTTTGCAGAAAATGCTATAGATTTACAATTGGGCAGAAATGAACCAACTCTAATTAAACCCTGTAAGGTGCCACCTGCGCACGGTGCGTAGCAGTTTAACCAACACATATCGGTGCATTACTTCTTTCAAGGTGTGATCATTCAAGGTGTTAGCGATTCTATCCAATGTTCGAGTATAGCAAACGTGGCAAAGATAAGGCACTTTAGTCGAGCTATTGGTGCCTTTGAGACATGGCTATTTACCCCAATGATTAACTCGGATATTCGTTTACACCTTGTACGTGTGTTTCAGGTCGGGCGTCGTTGGTTCAAAAGTGAGATCCGTCTCTTGGAGCAGCTCAAAAAACAGCCAACAAGGCAGTACTTGGACTAACCGGTGTTAGCTAAGAGCTGCGCCCTTGATTTCTCGGTGTGTTTCCCTAAGATTGCTGGGGGATTTTTCCGGACCTTATTTGTACATTCCGGATACTGACTGTGAGTGATCAGCTCTGTAGTTCATAGCTTACCTAGGTCCTTTACATACAATGCTAATGTTATCACCTGAAACTAGTAATTCAAACCTCTCGCTAAAATATATTCTTACTGGAATGAACTGCTAACAAATATGGTGCACGCACCAAACATCGTGAAAATCTAACAGCCTCTTGGTCGTTCTTCAGATGTATCTTGATCGGTAGGAATAAAATAATAAGTAGACACAGAATGAAGTACTTGAGCTTGCGATCTCGTCTTTACGTCACCATTGTTCCATTCTTTTCTCAAGGCTTCATTATTCTTCGAAGGCAGTGCACCGGTTAGACTTTTCTCTTGAATAGCCTTCTTATAAATTTTAACTCTTCTGGGAGGGTTGTCATCCATGCACATATTTCTTGCTCTTTCATTTAGACATAGAACGAGTTTTCTTTCTGACTGAGGGGAACGCATTTGGCAAATGAGTGTATTGTCAGTTGCACCTTGACTTTCGAAAGACATTGCGCTGTACCGTCCCGGTCTACTTGTTGCTATGTTTTAAATGGGACGAGATAGCGGAATCGATATTTAGAAAGCTTCAGAGACCATTATTCAAAACTACTAGGTGACAAGCTTAAGGATAAGCTTCAGTATGGTACCAATTATGATTCGATGCCTTAAAGACAGGATCACAAGCTAACTTGTTCTCTCGATCTTGAAGATCAAAATAAATTGACAGGACTACCAGCAGCCTCTCCAAAATAGCCCTGGAGCACTGTCAAACTTGGCTATATAGCGGGGTGCTTAGAGCAGTGGGAAGTGAAGTGTCTACGTATTTTGTTGTTTCGAAACACCAGGTAAACCACGCGAAGGGTTCCATCCCGTCTACTGCCTATTCACATGTCACACATGCGCGCTTGGATGTCACCGACTTGCCGCGGTGGGAGCGATCAGCAATCGCCTCTAAAACCCTGTTTTATTTGCGTGTAAGAAATTTGTCCGGGCACTAACTCTACTATGACCCCCTATAACGCTGACGTATGGTGTAGATAACATCACACACAAACTCACTACTAATTGCAGCAAGGCCAATCACCTAGCTCGTTCACTCAGACAGTTTTAGCCTCTGAACTTGTACCCTGAACTGTTGCTTACGTTTGTGCCACTTATTCTTGGTGTACTAGCCTGATGATGAACCATTGAAACCATGCTTATTCGCTAACATTTATTCAGAAGTTAGAATTTGCATTTCGGTCACTGCTTTCTCGCTTCGAAGAGTGTAACTTTGACATTGTGCCGAATAAGGAATATTGCGCTGAGTTATCGAAATTTGGTCAATCAAATATGCAGGAAAATATTGATCGTTTTCGCTCCTTTTCAAAATCTTCAACGTATTCTGAGATATGGCGCTTGAACGGGAGGATTTCAGATTATTGTCTGCAAAGTACCTCAAAATCCTTTAAGGGATTTGGGCGAGTGACCTAGTAACACTGTCGATCACATGTCATTAGGTATACTGATATTCTTTCCGTGAGAACGCCTGATGTCACTTAATTTGTTCATGTTAAAAAGATACTGTTATTGAGATAGAATTAATTACACAGTATAATGTTCATAATTGTGGTGTGAATAACAATGTCATTTACTCTGAAAGCTAATTTTCTATGACCTATGTCTGAGGAGGAGTAAAGTTGCGCATATTCTTCGCCTAGTCAGTGTTTCACGCTTTCTCATGTTTTCCTGGCGCCAACGGTTACAGACAACAGATGTTTTTGTCAGCTAGATTTGGGCAATGTGGCCCACAATATCCTGTCGCTGTCAGCTTAGTATGATAACATCATGAATGCCTCGGTGTGCATCAGTTTAAAGGGCAACTGATTTGCTCAGTTAGTGACTGATATTATTTGCCAGAAGCCCTTGCGTTAATATAAGCTTACACGCATAATTTGCTGGAAAATAGACAACCTCTTTACCAATCTTCGATGGTAATTTCTGGAGGTGTAAAATAGACCAACAAGATTCGTTGGTTATTTATGACAAAATCACTTCTATCTGTTCGTAAGCAGTACTTTTGCGTTACTTCAGTATCTAGCAAGGCAGTGACGTGATCATCATGAGATTTTCTCCCCATAATACAACACCATGTCTTTGCAAACTGAAATAAAGATGTAATATTTGTTAGATAATACAGTAATTTATTCATGTCTACGCAAATAAAACAATTTACACCATGTGAAAGAAAATTTTACACCATTGCGGGAATGAATAAATGTTAGCATTTCTGTGCAGTATCCGTGATTAAATGACTGAGGAAGTGTATTAGTGTTATCGGCCTTTTAAAGAATTTGCAATCAATATGAAACACATTTGCAATTCGAGTAAACTGAGCTGGTTCACAAGTAATTACTTGTTACACATGTCATTACTTTATTATTGGCTCTTGGTAGACTAAACAAGAAATGAATGGTTCTTAACTCGATGTTTCCTCTGACAGTTGTGATTGGTAATCATGACCCACTGCCTGAAGAGCGATGCACTTGACTTGTGCATGAATAAGCTCTGGAAACCGATGAGAATGCGACTTTGTCATGCCTGAACATTAGGGTCATGTCGTTTTAAGTGCCCTTGAGATAAACGCAGTGGTTGTACCAAGTATTTTGCCGCCCGGGTGGATGGCGCAATTTGCCCTCCCCCAGGCAGTTGTAAATTTAAATCACTTAAAATCGGCTAATGGTTAGGTGCACGTTAGTCTTCTATGAAGTAGATGATTATTTGGGAAACTGAAGTAAATGCTGTACAAGCAAAACGATCGCGTGGAAGAACTTTTGCACAGGTGTGCAAAGTGCTGTTGGTGATAGAGGGTAACATTGAAATACTCAACCCTCAGTGGAGAGTTTCAGTGTGGCTCCCTCTCTTCCCTGCACTCCAAGACCGACAGTTTTAACTTTGTTTAGACTCGTCAGGTAGAGCTAACCGACCTGAAAGTGGAACTCGGCGCATAGTACTTGGTGGATATCGCCATGATCAATAGGCCATTGATCATCGCGAGCTCAGAGTATATGGAAATTCTGCCCTTTATATTTGATATCGAAAAATCAACAGTAAAAAGACGCCGCCCCTATCGCATACCGCCCCGGGCCGATCGCCCTCTCCCTACCAATCTTGCTAGCCCTCTGGATGGACCAGATACTGCAGTTTGGTGTAGCAACGCTGCACGCCTCCAATAATACCAAATACTTAACTGAATTTATTTCGAAGAGAGACACCGTTAATGAAACGGTTACACACATATTATGTTGGAAATGAAAAGTAGGTGAAGATATCCAGTCCGGCAATGTATTAAAAGTCTAGGTGTCATCGGACCCGCACAACCGCGGACACGATAATGTTAGAAAAACCATTAATTTCAGTAGTTGTCATATAATGGGCATAACGCAATGTAGCCCCAAGTCGAAAACAAAGCCGTCAAAGCCTCACTTGCTTAGCAAGCTAACGGCTTTTTTGATAGGTAAGCGTCTAGAGAACAAAGATCACAAGATCCAGATCGCTGCAACATTCAAAATTACGCTGCGTCATTTCATGGCATGATTACCGTGCTTTACCGACGTTTTCACGATTGGTTGAATACAGCCGGTGTAGTGTGTCATTTAGCATTTATTTTCCGCGTCAGGCTGCCGTGGACGTGAGAACCGCTGATGAAACGGACAATTTGAATATCAATCGCATTTGTTCATTGCACTTGCTTGTCATACTTATTTATATTGTATGTGCCAATAAAATAAAAAGCATAATGTATGCATCCACTACCAACTAGTGTCCTGGTATGGCGTCCCAGTTACTGAGAGGAACTACTTGCTTGAAATATTGATTTCTGTATACTTTTGCTTCACATCACTCTTCAAATCCAATCGACCTTATTTTTCTATAAAACTACTACCCTGATAACACCCAGCATACGCAGTGCTAATTCAACCCGCATAACAATACAATGAGTACCTAGCCCTTCAAATTCCAGTTGGAATGATATCCAAACCGGAATCAGACACCTAGACTCGATAGTTCATCGGTACTATTTAGATACAAAGAGTTTCCGAGTGCTTTGCTGTGTTATATCATAGGTCAAGATTCATGTGTTTTGTAGTGTGCTTGTTGTGCGTCTAATCGCGTATAACTGGAAATCACTGGATAAAGGTAGAGCAAGCTTGATGAGGCCTATTGGGTATATAACAGACTGACAGTTTGTTTTCAGCTTGTGAATCTAAACTAGTACGGTCCCTTCCGGTCTGAGGTTTTAATTAAAACCTCCCGCCTGACTAGTCTGCAACTAAACTGCTGTACGTGGAACCAACAATATAACCTGAGCAGTAGGAAATTACGTTTAAAGAAAACGGAATGTTGAAGTGAGCGTAGAAGTCATGCAGTCGACAGGGTTATCGTAATGAATAAGTTGTAATTGTTATTCCAATATGCGTGAACGAAATAGATAGCATTCTTATTGAATTTGAATTACTGATGTTTGCAGCTATAAAGGTATATAGAACCTGGAGACACACGCAGTGCACTTTTTATTCAGAGGAGAAATAGAATCAAACTCCTTTCATGACGAAGTAAAATTATTTAGCCCTCACAAATGTAGACTTCCAACCAACTGAACAGGAAGCATTGCGTACCTAAAATGTCTTGGGTTACCTTAAGCTTTTTTGCTGCTTATAAGGAATAAGCAACACCTGGAACTGCAGGTTAATAGCCACAAACCTTGAGATACTCATTTTCTAGCTAGATATCCTGAAGCTAATACGTCTAATTATAACATTGAAGAACCAGCGAAATAATATTACTCGGGAGTTGCTATTGTCAGTGCAAAGCCGTTCTACGCTACTCGGTGAAGCGTTTGAGTGTTTTCGCAAAGTATGTTGCCAGTAGTATATCTGAAATGATTCCCAACTACTTATTATTTGCATGTTTATTTGACCTGTACTTTTTGCTCTGCGAGCATGTGAAAAATATCCTTCCCGTTGTATACCACCGCAAACCCTTTAAAAGTAGGAAAACTTCAGGACAGCGAGCTTGTCTTTCTTTAATGGACAGGTTTTTGTTGGTAATGCATTTACTGTAATATGCAGATGCCATCGATCTCTTGCAGCCGTGTACGATCGCCTGTCGACAACCAATAGACCCACGAAGCTTCTGCAACACCGAGAATCAAGGGTGCAGCACGGTGAAGCGAGATCAATTTAGTTGTAATCGGATATCGAAGACTACGTAATGAAACTCGGTGTTTAGGTTACCTCATTTAACGTTCAAGTCGAACTATCAAACAACTGAGGACGAATAATATGCTGACGGGTATTACCTAATTCAGGAGTACATGGACGGATTAAGATATACGCTAGGTGGTACGCAACTACCCTTGCTCGCTTCCAGTCATTTAGTCATGTAACAATTTATGACTATGAGACGAATACTTGCCCATATCGCCCAGTATACATCTTGCTTTGATGCAATATGGCTACGAGGTGAGTTATTACACAAAGTCGTGACATACAAAGAACACGGAAATGCGAACTAGATTACAGCAGTAACGGTGTAGAGCAATGGTAAACCTAAGGAATTTAATTTATTTAGTCATAAACTTCGTTATAACGGAAGATGTTGTACATGGTATTTGTCAAAATTGTTAGGATAACCGTATCTGACAGCTTAATGATGATAAACAACTTGAGCCTGAGTGTAGAATGGATAAGTATATTGTGATATTGCTCCACGTGTGCTAGTAGAACTAGGCAGGTGAATAATGATTTTGGTCATTTGATGGAATCACGTGGTTTCAAAACCGATTATACCAACATATTTTAGTGTCTACCCGATGTAAACGGTGTACACTGCAGTACTAAAATTATCCTACCTTGATTACTTGAGTGAGAGCACCAACTAAAAAAAGAAATCAAGAAATCAACAACAAAACTATATTACATAAGTTAGCCAACATGGTGATCCCGTTATTTAACTGGCAAGTAGTGGTTAGTTGACTTTTCATTTGATAACAGTCTGAAAAGTGATCATACGTGAAACAAAGCTTGATCACTTGTACCTATGTTTTCCACATCATAACTCGCTCCACGGTTTAGCAACAACTGATAAGTTTAAAATGAATGGCTTAAAATGCATGTAAAATATTTTGATCGAGCTGGAGATATATTAGGCTGACACGTTTGCTAGAGTGCGCATTGTGCCCTACTAACCTAATGCTTTGTTCGGGCTAAGTATCAGCTGATTCGCTTTCGGAATATCGCAGCAGTGTTCAGAGAGTTCATCGATACACATGTCACTTACAATACGTCCCCTCTAGACGGCAGAATTACCATGAAAACCGCAGCTGGCATGTCAAGTTCATAGTCCGATGACCACAACATATGGGTCTTCTGCCGACATCCCGGATAATCCCTTATTAGTCTACCCCATGCGATTAAATATGTAAAGCTCTATGTTTTCCTTGTAATGCACACCATGTATCAAGAATTCTTCCCGATAACCTCATCTGAATCCTGCTCCTACGGGGCATTGTTCGATCCATTGTGTTCCTAACCATGTCTAGGTGCAAATAGAAATTGGTTGTTGCCCGCCCGAAAACAATGCCCTAATGTGACGCGTTTTGATGTTGTTACATCTCATCAGATAGAGTTAGCAGGCATCAAACCCGGGACCGTTGGGATGTTAGTTTTGAGCGCTACCCCTAAGCGTCATAGTAGTGTAGTGCTTTCGGGCGGGCGACATCCACGTTATATTTGCATCTGCTAAGTTCATCGTGATTGAAATAACAAGGTTCACCTCAATGGGAACCGCAATCAACATTGAGATTGCGCGTCGCAATTCATTCACGCAACGTGTATTTCCAAATGATCATCCACATGTCCACGTGGTTTCATTCCAACCAAGCTGCAAGATACGTTCGCCCCCATACGATGTAAGGTGCCCAGGGGTCTCACCATTCCGCATGAATTTGCTCTGATCACAAACCCGCTGTGACGATTGTCCACTCCCAACCCGTGCTGCTAACCCCAAGGGCAACCATACCCTTGTTGATCTGTGATCAAACAGCCGCACCGAGGCGCGGTATTCTCATTCAATTTGAATGTTATGACAGTTTGTATTTTCGTGTGTGCCTTGCCGCGGACCATTGGGACAACTTTAGAAAACCTTAAAAATAACCCTGGTATTCCACTTTGCATCTGTGCCTTGTAGTCTTTCTGCAAGGTAGTAAATGCGCAGTCGCCATGTAATTGTGTAGTTGTAAGAAGACCCGATTGTTACAGGACTGAACGGGCAGTGTTGAGGTATGTCAACATGTATTTGCATTCTCTTTTGTTGAATAATACAACAGTAAACGTCACCACTTCCTTCCTTGGTTGGAGGCGGAATACGTTGCCAGTCAGTGGAGCCTCAAGCAAATCTGCTCCTTACATCCCTTCCGCGTTTTTCACGACACTTAACATCTAAGTGTGCGACACTTGCCACTTCAGCGGAAAATTATGCAATAAATGACAATGAGCACCTTAAAAGCAAATGGGAACGGCGTACGTTCAATTATTCTCTTACTGGTCGCTAATTAAATAAGTGATCCTGTGGGTAACGCTAAACTATAGAGAGTAGAACTGATTGAACCGGTGCGGATTATCAAAAAATGTCTTACTATTTTTCTTCTACAGTCTCATCAGACCAGCAATGGTAAATTTTATGTGCTGGTTTCGAAAAAAATATAAAGTGCGCTTCGAAAATTTGTGCATAAGCAACTCATTTACTAAATTCATATCAAACCGCTTAATTTAACGACTGTTGTTTGTTGAATGAACTTTTAGTGCCAGTGATATGAGTAAAGTTGCATATATTCAATTGACTAAGTAAAGACGAATTTTTAGCTTTCCCAGCATAAGTAAGGGAAGTTACTGTGGCTTTTGCTTTTATATTTGACCAGCCTACCACTACCATAAATTGCAAAGGAAGTTGTATTAAAGGTAAATGACATATAATTTTGCAATTCAGCAGTTTGATTTGCACTCCATTCTGCCATTTTAATCAAGAGTAACTTAATGCGTATCCAAGAAGTTTTGGGTATCAAAAATTATTGCGTCGATAATCTTAAAAATAGAAGCACCAGGAGTATACACGTGTTTGATACTCCGACTCATTGAATTAACCTTGTGAATTTCAGAATTTCCGGCTTTCCAAGCGGAGTGTTTACTCAACTTTTTTCTACTATTTGCTCACCCACTGGAGAGCTTTTAGCTGGTCAGCGTGAGTTAATATCCGCAAATGAAACATTGTTTCCTAATTCTGCATTCCCAGTTCGGTTTCGCGTGAGTTACATAAGTGATCAGCCAGCTGCTTGGCAGGGTAAAGTTTTCCAGTTTTTAGGATGATGGCTTCATGCCACATTGCACAACTGACGCCTGCTATCACAACCGCTTTAAGACCAGTATTCCAACGCAGCAAAACCGGTTACGGAGCTTTCTTTTCCACAGCTGTGCAATCTGCTGTGTGCATGTGACATGTTACAGTCTGCGATAAGGTTTGGACTAGCGGCATCCTGAATGGCAACCTGGCATATGCTCGAAGTAGTTTATTCCAGCATTTTGTGAACAGAGATTCCCCATTCAGGATGCCTTCGGGGGACGAAACGCATGTGAAAGCTATACTATCTAAGGATTCAAATTTCTTGACCAGATGGGGGCAACAATTAACGAATTGTGTGCATGCCACTGTTCATATCCAAGGAAATTACATTCCAATTTTGATTTGGCATACAAATTTCATAATACCCCAATACTTGGCTTTCATCCTTGGTCAGGCATGGGAATAATATGGAGTGTATAACTGTGATATGGAAATTCATTCTTTTGCTCTCACTTCTAACGCGCACGTAGTTCATCACAATGAGTCATGTCGGAGTGAACGAAATGCGGGTTAAAGGAAAGCATTTACGAACGTATTACTTGCAACTGGGAATATAAACAAATGTGAGAATTTTTCTCGGGATATTATAGAAAAACAAACAGTATGTTGCCAGGTGTTAGATGTGTGGTGAACATAGATTGTTGTTGATTTAAACAGTGTTTATTGCTACATCGACTATAATAAAATAGCTAGACAAGGTTGAAACACGATCACCTAGAAAGTTCAACTGGTAATTCAAGTAAATCAAGGCAAGTCAAGAATTCGCTTTATGCACCCCGTAATTCAGCTCTAACACACACGCTAAGGACATGGATAAATAATGCACGAATACTACATGACGATGTGTTTAAAAGCACAATTATTATAAAGCGACAAATCTAATATCACCGGAGTAATATAGTAAGAAAATTATTTAACGACTGCAATTTCATCGTAAAATTGTTAAAATTGTTGTGCTAGCGCAAATAGTTTTGTACTGCTGCCTGATAAAGTAAGTATCCAACCAACACTCCGTGGATGGTATTACTAACTTTGGTAAGTATTTTATATGCCAGGTTTTTACAGGAGTTGAAATGACTGGCTAGATTAATGTTAACAAAGTACAGCCTTGAAATGACACTACATTGGGATAGTTGCTTCACTGAGCAGTTAACTACTTCGAGAGTCTTTCTCAAGTGTCAGGAAAGATTACGGAAGTGTAATAGGTCTAGTAAGGTAATACACACGCGGTGAAGAAACGTCGAATGACAAACAGAGTACGGAATAATCACGTGAAAAGTGTGATGTAGAATGGGATAATCTAACATCCACCAATATTTCGTTCACTAGAGGGATACGCCTAAGCTCACAGATCATTTTCACTTCTTGGTATTGCACTGAGGTGAAAGTGGCCAAAATTGCGTCCTCAATGCAGTGACGGACACTGCGTTAGGACTTTCTAGTATCAATTTTATTTGCATCGCGAAATAGGACATATTTGATTTTTGAGTCCTTTGACCGTATGTTAAGGAGATTCGGACCAATAGGTGAGGTTGTCAGTAAGGCCTGTAGTTTGACCGATGATTCTATGCTTGGATGCTGGACACCAAGGATTGAGTCGTTAGCATACTTGAGCAAAATGGCTACTTTAGGGACGGGGATTGGGGCAACAAACTTGGGAAATAGGAAAGGAGAAGTGGATTTACGAAGAACAATCGTAGTAGTCGCTTAAACTTTGGTTGCCCAGATACATATCATTTTAGTAAGCAGTGCTGACATTGTCCTCTCGGGACCACAGACTAACAGTGCTGGCATCTAGTTAAACAACTCCATGGTGGAATTGTTTAACATAGAGAACTTGATTAGCATTCGCCTAAACAATTGGAGTAAGCATATAACCAAATATTGCTTAAGGTGATTTTCACATCTATGTTTTCATGCTTAATGAGTTTTACATCATAATCCACTCCATCCGACAAACTCTAAGATATTTTGAAATAAATTCTCATTAGTCGAATACCACGCATTCAGGATACTGGTACAATGGCCATGGCGATAATCCAGTTTCCTCTAAAGAAAGCGTAAAAGTATGTTTATGTTCTTTACGCCACCATTGGCAAAAGCATCAGAGCAGAAAGCTTTCCATCGTCTTCTTCATTCAAAGACCATTTAAGAAACATAAAGCAAAAAGTATGGCCTGGAGGGACCTGATTTGGGTGTTCACAAAGGCAGTCCCAGCTCAGAATAGTGGACAGCACACGTTGCTCGAAGGAGTGAACGTATTTAGTCGGTTCGTGATGACGTTCACCCACTAACAAGAGCTAGCGAAACAATTAAATTCGAATCAAAAACTTCTTGGCAGACGCGCCATTAGACTTAGTAATATACAGCTTAAAATCTCGCGACTCATTACGAGTGCACACACGTAGAGCGAGAGAAGCTGCAAACACCATACGGACCCATTATTCACTTACCCTCCAAGTAATACAAGAGCATCAGCTTTAGTGAATGTCAAATTGACTGTACAAAAGATACGAAGCTTAAACTAAGTACATCGTACAAAAACTAAACTAAACACTACAAACAAATAAATCTAGCATTGACGCACCGTCTGAGCAGCAGAATATAACGAATTATCCAGTAACAGCGGTTCTGTAAGGCATATTTAAATACAGTGCATGACTTACGAATAGGTTATGTATGTGTAGTGAAAGATGGCAGAAATTGTTCAGCGTGCGGCGGCATGCGAGTGTTTGGGCAGTGTCACAGTAACATAATAGTATGAATGAACTTAAAACATCAAGGATATGTCAAGGATGGAGTGAAATGAATAAATATACGATAGGGTAAACGATTGAAGGACACAATAAGGCAATGTAAAATGAGCAGAATAACTAGGGAATAGAAATACCGTATCCTCATGTAAGCAATCCAGGTAGGGATGCATCGAAGTGCTTTTTGGACTTTGCATTGACTACGCAAACATTACCCAAATATCTGCTGCCCGTTCACATACACGGATTTCCTGGAACGGATAACATTCACTCGGAAGCACTGAAGGTAACATCATTCACCTAGCCGAAATACTACCTGGATGCTTTCAGAGTTGTCCAGTAGAGGACATAATTCCTTCAAAACAGAAGCAGGGCATCATCAACAATATTCACAACGGACTAAGTCCACCTGAGCCTGTTAATCACAGTTCGGTAATGCTTCTCCCTATACCGCATGATTCATGAAACTGATCTTTGCAGACACATTGTTTAGTTGCCTGGAAAGGTACAATTTCCTCGCGCCGGAGCAGCACGGGTTTCGGCAACATTGATCATGTGCCATCAACCTGCTTGTGGTACACAACTAAGTACATCGAAAAGGTTGACGGAGGCAAACATCATTATCATTTAGTTAGAAATTTTCCAAGCGTTCGATCAATTGGATGCTGCTTTCCAAGCGTCATCATTACGCCATCGGAGATCCTGTATTGGAAAGAATCGGTAATCTTTACAGCGAACGCTAAATGGAAATTATTACCGGAACCTCTCTGTATGACCCGATTCCAGTCGAATGAAACCTACCTCAATTTTCGGTATTTGGGATTCCCCTGTATTTAGTTTTTACCTACCATCTAGCGGGTTTTATTACCCTAGAATTATTAACCTTTTCGAACAACTTAAAGAGTCGGCGCACGATCAAGGGATTTGGCATTAACGAAAATTTATATTTCCACAAATATGAGGCCTCGAATTTTTTGATGAGGAACGCCGTTACCTACAAACTTCGAGCGCAAAATTTGCTGCCTGTCTCCCAGAAATATGACATCGGCAAGTTGATGCAGTACGAACTCGCTTGTTGTAGACAGTTTGAGTCAACTTCATAAATTATTACAAACATGTTGGTCATAAGAGGACGGCGTTTAGGGCGATTTTAGCCATTTCTCATTATATCATTCATCATTATGAACGTTAGCTAGATGTGGGAAATCCTTCAGCTATTGTGCCGCACTACCTAAATTTAAAAGGGAATAAAATGCATCAGGAGCAAGCCAGCTGTGCTACTGGTAACGGATGGGTCTCTTTATGGTAATCTACCTGCTGGCTACTACGCAACAGAAAATATAATTTACTATGCAAAGTTAAAACAGGCTAAATAGTGATATGGTGGTTGGAAGGAGAAGCTAAGACGGATGGGTTGGGACAGAGAAACCCACAGCACGGAAGCCAGAAACGCACAGTACGAACGCCATATTCTCACTGATAATTAATAACTTTACTTGGAATTAGTTATCTAGATTCGGCGAAATTGTTTAAAATTTATTTTGCAGCGTAAGAAGACTACCAAATATGATCGGCAAAAATCGTTGATGGTTCGCTCAGTGTTTCGTAGCAAGTTTGGATGAAGAAACCCCGAGTGTTTAGTGAACGCTACCAAAAGCTAAGGAGAGACGTCGTTAGTGTACCAAATACCGAAAGATTCTAGTCACGAGTGGTGCCACCATTTAAAACTCAGCTCGAACGTCGAACTGAGAGAACAGCATAAAGCTGAAACAACCATACAGTCGCCTAGATAACCGGAGTTACTGCTCCCTCTGATTTTACCAAACCTTGCATGATCATTCAAAATCAATTGTTTACGTCCACGCTATAGCCATATTTAACCAAAGGTTGCATCGAGCCTAGTACATATTTTACTTGAACGAATGTTCTTCAAACTCATCAGGTTAACTGGCTATTTTCAGAATTATAACCAAAGTGAAACACATAACCCTGTGCAGACGAGTGTGTAGATCGTTTGCTATTTGCTATTAGCTTTAGTTATAACAAACGGTTATTTCGTTTTGCTTGCTAACACCTCACTACCGCAAAATTTCTTCTAGTTGCCAATAATCTGCCGTCCCGCAATTGCGCAATTTGTTCGATTCACCTGTGCAGTACTTGAGTATGTAATTTCTTCTATAGTCAACCTACTGGACATGTCATATGTATGATTTTTATGCTCGGTATCCCATTATTTCATCCATGACCACAATAAAAAGAAACGTTTGAAAGACCTTAGGGTAATCTTTAACATATACCTCAGTGTAGTGCAAATCAACTATTTTAAGAACTCGGGAAGTAGAAGCTTCAAGGCTGCCTGCCTAGGCAAAACTCCCACCGGAGTTATTCAAGCACGGCGGTGTGGCGATCATTAACAAGCTGACCGGGCTGTTCGCAAAATGTTGGCATGAAGAGAAGGGGCCTTGCACTTGGGGCGAATCAGTTATTGTCCCGATTTTCAAGAAAGGTGCGTGCACCTCATGTGCAAATCATCACAAGTTAGTCTTATTTCGATTGCCTCTAAACTATTGCCATCCATTCTGCTTCGCAGACTATCCCCAGTACGGGAATCATACTACCGTGAAGAACAAGCTTGTTTCCGTTCTGTCCGCGGAAGCGCAGATCAAATCTGCACACTCCGCCAGATCCTCTAACATCGCCACATTTATTACAGGCCCACTATCGTTGCATTCCTAGACATACGTGCCACTTTTGACTCCGATGTTTGACTTGCTTTATGATGTTGCTTGCTAAGGAAGGGATTGCCATCTTACGAGCAATTTACCTTCATATATCCGGTAGAGATAAATAAGAGAGATAGACGCTTCAAGTGCACTGCAGCGTCTGTGTATCTAAATCCACTGCGTCAGCCTTTCTCCCATAATTGGACAAGCCTCAAACATGCCCGCTCCCACTTTTCCAACCACAGACGCTTCACCTAGAGATCCAGTCATGACCCCGACAGCTCAGAGCCGAAGACACTCCTGTGGTGATAACAAACAGATAACGTACGCATCGATTGCTTTGACAAACACACTGGAAGCAACACATTTATATCCATCTTCCGTACCCAGCACACGTAGAGACACCAGCTTTCACCGTCAAATCCAGCAGTGCCTTCTAAATAGCCCAATTTGCCGGAAAAAATATAAAGTCGATATTCACTAGACAAAACCACGCTGAGTTAACTATCGTGTGCACCAATGTCTCCAAAGCCAAATCTGGCACAATAGATGGCAAGTTGCAAGACGATTGCAACCAGCAGAGTTCCATCTGCGATGCCATTGGTATTCGGGTTGTGCTATGCTGCAACGCGTAGCGCGTCACCCGACCTCAGTGCACTAAGTTGAACCTCGAATTCTTCGAATAACACTAGACTTAGCAGATGAGAGAGTGGCCGTCCTACTCTCAGCAGCTCGGATTGCCACCTCACCTAGCAGAATGCGCATATTACCCGATACCCCTTGGAAAGATCGCCCAAAAGAAGCATATGATTAACGCGGCATTTTTAATAGTGATAGCAAGAAAACTATATTTGCTCATGGTGTTCGCGAGCCTCTGCGCTATTCTGATCACGATGAGCAAACACCTGACAGAGAGACCTGCTGCTACATCCGCAAAACAATATGTTGACAATGTTCTTGCCAAATCTTTAACAAGATTGACTTTATCACCTAACTACAAGAGTTGCGGCCCAACACGAATGCAATTAATATTATACTCCGAGTGAATGACGCAAGTTATGTTGCATAACTGATTAAAGTTTCGAGCCAGGTTGCCAACAGATAGCCGGCTAAAGGCAGCAGGCGAACGGCCAAGAGTCGTAAGCAATTCGATGGAACTTGCAAGCGCTGAAAATTCGTTATCTGCACTGTCCTGCGGAGAGGCTGACACAAAACCACCCACGGCACACAACAGGGCAGAGAACAGCACTCGTGAAACGTATGTTTAGGAAAGTTTAATAATGCCATGCAACGTGACAGAAATTCATAAACCAAAAAACGACTAATGGCTGGCAGCCTAAAGGCCTGCTTCAAAACTAACATAAAGTTGACATCCAAAAACGCACTCCTAACAACATAAACCCTATCTTCCATTTACACACAAACGCCCAAGGCCTTGTAAGTAAGTTGGTCGAACTTAAAGAACTCCATGCCTCACAACCGCGGAACCTCTTCATGATTACAGAGACCTGTTTAAACATTGCTGTCAGCGATTCTGAGAGCAATTTGCTCGGTGTTTAGCGGCTTCGGAACGATAGAACCGGAAGGGGTGTTGATGTGGTTCTTTATTATAATACCATTTTCCGATGTGAAGTAATCGAGCATCTGGAAATTGGCGCTCATGATTCGCTTTGGCGCCGCCTATCGTTGAGAAACAAGGAAAAAGTCTATTAGCCGTGATTTACCGCCCACCAAACTGAGGGTCGGGAATGGACTCCAAACTGAACCAAGTCCTTCAGATTGCTTTGAACAAGTCCTACACCCACATTCATATAGCTAGAGACATTAACGTGCATGCCATAGAAATGCCAACAACCGAAGGTACGCAGTGGAAAGCCTACTTGCAAGAGCTAATTCATAGCCACCGTCTGTACAACCACGTAACCTCTCCCACCAGATTTCAAACTGCTTACAAGATATTGATACTGGATCTTGTGCTCACTAACGAAGAACTGATGGTTGACCGTATAGTTTCAGACACACTGCTGGGTCATATTGACCATGTTACCCTACTCTTTGACTATATATGCTATGCGATGTCCTGAAAAGGCGGATGATAAAGTGCATACTGTCACACACTATAATGTTTATCTAGGCCTGTTAAATATACATCTTAAACCTTCTTAACTGAATACCCCCAGATGTTGTCTGGGAGACCTTTATACGGACTTTTAGCACACTGGTAGCGCATACATCGGAACAGAAGTTCTTCCAACCCAAAAACAAGCATAATTCATTTCTGAGGAGAAGAACACGTAAATGTATGTCTTGGAGGGATTCGGTAAGGCGAACTCACAACGACTGCTCGAATGCAGAAACCTGGACTGCACACGTTACACACCGTAAATCCTGTGTTAAACTGATCCGCGAAGACAAGGTCACGCATCAGCAGGAGTTAATAAAGCGATTATGCATGAGCCTCAAACTTCTGCATAGGCACGTTAACGGAATTCAAAAGGTGAAGCTGATGACTAAAGCTCTAGTCACGGCTGATGGGTGCACGCGATCAGTAGTGGAGGCAGCTGATCTCCTACGGCTTCATTGCTCCCAACATTTCCAACTGGTACGAGCCCAAATACTTTCCTCACTTCTATTACTCCACCGTCGGATTTAGAAAAACTCACCCTCACTGCGGAAGCTGTGTTGAAGAAGATGTTATCGTTGCCTATCCACAGTTCTCCTGGGCTAGGCAACGTCCGAACAAATGCTCTGCAGGCGGTAGCTAGCGATCTAGCAGAAGCAATGGATGTTTTTATCAGCGATGTATAGAAGCGAAGCATATTCCACCAGTATGGGAGCGAGGGCTCATCACTCCTCTCCATAAAGGAGGTATCCGAACTGACCCTATTAACTATGGTCCAGGAACACTACTTCCTCTACTATCCAAAGCGATGGAATCAATCATCGCAGATGCGTTGATGCACTATCTTGAAAGCCACAACTTAATAGCCCCAGAGCAACATGGCTTTCGTCAAAAGCGTTCACGTAATACTAACCTATTAAATGCATGTTATTGCTGGACTGAAACTGTTGATGATGGAGCTGGGGTCGATGTCATGTACCTGGACTTCCCCAAAGCGTTTGATCTCTTAGACCATCGAGTTCTTCTTTAGAATCTTTTGAAATACGGCCTTGGCGATACAACCATGAGTTGAATTAGCAACGACGGCTAGTGTGGGGAGTCCGAGAATCATTGTCCAATGCAATCGATGTGGTGTGTAGTGTACCACAATGCTCGGTGCTTGGACCTCATCTACTCTTGGTATTCCTTAACGATTTGGCAAAATTAATTGCTTCCCAATTCCTATTTTTCACTGATGATATGCCCACTATTCAACGCACTCCCAGACCCAGTTGTGTCCTCCTCTAATTTGGACATTCTCAAAAATCGAATAAATGTCACTCCTAGCTCCCAGTATTTTGTTACCGAAACTCCTGTAATGTAAATTACGCCAAGCATGCTTTTCTACAAGGATTAAATATCAAATGGACCCAAGTGAGCGACCAAGTTTCACTTTGCTCACACATTATATCAACGACCACTGCAACCCAGTGTATTTCTGAACGTTTAGCTTGATTATTTAATCGTACACTGATGTTATTTAGCAAAGCATTCATCTCTGCAGACGTTCGTTAGATAACCCACATATATTTTGCTTTTACCAAAATCATCTTACGGGACGTGTCAGGTACATTTTCATCCCTTGCTAAATCATTGTTTATTGTTCATCTTTCATCATCATTTTCTCAAACTTTGCTAGTACCTGACCAGAATTCTGAAATAATAGGAGCACACATTTTAGCAGTGGCATCGATGTGCATTCCGCACAGAACCATAGAGAGTCTGATTTGTTCAATAAAATGGGCTGACTAGATTTAACTCGGAGGCTTCTCGCATGGAAATTCTTGCAACCTTACGGCACAGTATACCCTCAGTTAACAAGTCTGTTACAAGATCCGCATAGGTCTTTAGACTGTGCAAAGCTGAGCATCCCGCTTGGTGAGGAAAGGTTACGCAACGTCTGAATGACTCACTCCCTAGAGTAAAACTTTGTTCCGTTACTAACGTCGGCAGGGCCGCAGTGTTCACGTTGCAGTTCTAGGCTCGCAGACTGTCCTATCTGACGAGCCAGTCGAGTGTGCCAGCGTGAACGTGAGGCAGCTTACACGAAGGTGTGATTGCGAAATTTCGTGGTTAAGTATTTGGATCGCGTCCGGTGAATTTACCTTTGGACTTGTAGCTACTCAAATCAATCTTGGCTTTAACGAGCGACATTTAGTTCAAAAGTTGTTGAAATGCTCGATCGATTGAGACCAAACAATGTCTTCCACGGTTGGAGTTACGTAACTTTTGCGCTTGGATTTCGGTGAAGCACTGCTCGGAATTTAGAATTCAGGACACATATAGAGTTTACTCGAGAATCTATTATCACAAGTTGGAGCTTCTAAAAACACGACGAATAAGTATAGATCCGAAGGTGTGCGACAAATTGCCCCTGAGCCACAGTGAAAAATCCGCCAGTGCATAAGTGAGCGATTTGAACGCACGCTCGCTCAAGTTCATAGTAACCTTGTCACAGATTATTTTTTATATCAACTAATCGTTCGAAAATCTTCAAAACATTATCTCCTAAGTGTGAGCTTGCGAAATGTATTTCCTGATGAAATGACAAGGAATAAGTACATCCGTTTTGTTTAAGTTTGTATACACTTTTTTCCGTGTATTGTATTCCCTCCAGCAAATAAAAGACACCAACCACGTCAAATCACTGATCCTGCCAGTGAGATCTTTATTTTTTCCAAGCAACCGAAAGTCACGTTTTTCCTGCCTTGAGCCGTATGGAACATAATATTATCTGCCTCCATTCGTCACGTTTACAAGACGACCCAATACGATCGACTCACCAGCTAGGCGACTGAATGATCCAGCGAAAATGTATCGGATCCTCGATGTGTTAGTTAGACTATGCTTTCGTGTATTCCATGTTGATTTATGTCATAAATATATAACAGACGAAGAAAATTTTTTTTACCGTTTAAGCGAGTACATTTTATTTTCACGCAAAACTTCTTGATAAATAATTACATTTATTGAGCTATCGATTGTACGTACACATAAGTAAGTCAAGTTCTTGCATCGTTGCTTACATTGGTTTTATTCCCATAATTGAAGTATTTCCTGCTGTAACCTTACATGCGTGCCCATTTCTATTATGCAGATGTATGTGTGCACAGAAAACGAGACGTAACAGACCATATTATTTAACGGATAACCAGACGGAAGATTTACTACCAACATTGAGACGTCACACCAAAATAAGACGCGTTTTGGTTTACATCTTCTTCTTGAACTGGATCTGCGGTACACGCTCGTAATTAATGTCCACACGTCTGGACATTTGTTAATGATTTAGAACGGGAAAAACATAACGAATGTTTGTTTTATAACCCTGCATTTTGACGTACCGGAATTGTTCTCCAATGAGATTTACTCTTGTCTTTTTGTCGCATCACAGCTGTTAGGCAACCGGATGATTATGTGGACATCTTAGAGTAGGGAGACGTGATTAGCCGAATAATGTACCACGAACTCAAAAACACCGGACGGACCTATAGATGTTTTGGGATTCGTCAGATTTGTACCTCCCGGCTTCATCCGAAATGAAACGATGGCCTTTCGACAATGGCGGCTTCTACCACTTGTCGGAATCTATGACGATTAAGCAATGGAAGAAGAGGGAATGTCGTCCTAAATTAACAAGTTAATACAATGACTAATCACCCGTTTCCATGCTGGTAACTGGCCTTGCATAGCAAAGTAACTGCTTCTCTCAATGAGCTTACGAATTCCGTTAGTAAAACATACGTATGGCTAGTATTAACGTCCACCTACTCATTGATAACCACAATGTTACTATTGCGAAAATGGTTACTCAGAGCGGGCGTAATGAATGTATGGATGCCAGACACATGTATGAATGCAACGTTATCTGATCCGCTGTGAAAAGCAGATTGCGCTATTCTACAGTTATTTTGTAATCATTTCAATTTACGAATCTACCGTTGATTCAAGAACTAGCTTCATGGTAATAGTGGAGTCCCATAACCACATGTGTTACAATTTGATTTGCATGGGCAGATTACGCAGACACTTATCGATTTCGTTAATCTCAGGTTATAGATAATAATCAAAGCAGTAGAAGTACTTCATGGCAAAATGAACGGATGATTCTCTAATAGCTGACACGACCAGCGTTTGACAGAAATATGACTGTAATGCATTAACTCCACACTGTTTGAGGATTCATGCAAGTCTGTGTGAATATGCTACCGAAATTAAACGTGTGTATCAACTGTATTCGGGAAGCATACTGTGCCGCCAGGCACTGAATTCTATATAGTACAAAAGCGTATTCGAGAAACCAAAAGCACATAATGATAAAATTAAAATATTTCTAACGGAAATTTGAAGTGTAAATTGATCTCCACATTCAAAATGAGTACTAAGTATTTTATTTTGTCAGGCTGGTAGTAATAGTTAACTGGGTTGGCTGATGTATGCCACCACATAAAAGCGAAGTCAGTTGTAACACGAGTGAAGCTAGAACAATCCCAATTTTGTTCATTTATCTGCGGTAGTAAATGAGGGACTGGCGGGGGCGCATGGTGCGCTGAAGCTGGTGATTGATATTTCTTAACAGATCGTTAGCACGCTGCTGCTAATTTTGCACCGTGAACCCTTGACTTGGACACCTCATGACGGCCGCTCGGTTGGAGCTGGGTTACACCCTAAATTTGGCCGAGATCCAAAACACACAGTTCAACTGATGTCGGTTTACTGTCTCATTGCACATGGTCAGCTGTCTTTTCTGTGTAGACTTTATGTAAGGATCTGGCTGAGGCGCAGGATCGTTCTTCTTTTAGTTCTGGAAGCCCAGGATCCGATGCCTGGACCACGTGTTACGCATACCAGCCCACCAACTCCCGCTACGTGCATTGTTTGCGCAGCCGGGGGTGTGGATATAAGAAGAGGAGAGGTGGCCAAGCGATGATTTGGTTGAGAGGAATGAAGGCCATCACTTTGAGGCTGGCCGCAGTTTGAGCGTATCGGCTAACTGGTTGGGGTTCGAAAGACGATGAACGCGTTTGATTAGATACACTTGTTGATATAGCTAGGAGCCGACCTCAGTGACGTTCATGCTGTGAGTTTCTTTGTCCCAACCCATCCCTCTTAGCCTCCCCCTCCAACTACGGTCTCATTACTTAGCCTTATATAAGTTCGCACGGTAAATTTTTTGTTGCTGCATACTAGCCGGCAGGTAGCTTACCGGAACGATGCCAATCCGTTACCGGTAGCTCATCTCGCTTGCACCTGTTGCATTTTATTCCTTTATTTCCTTTCGGTATTGCGGCACATTAGCTGAGGTGTTTTTCACCTCTAGCTAACGTGTATAGTGTGTGTGTGTGTGTGTGCATAGCCCTGCCAGGATCCTTGTTCAACCTCAGCTGAATTACGTCAATATTATTAAATCCACGCCGCATGGACTGTCGCGCAGTGGCCTTAGGAAATCTGTCGATTTCTCTGCTTTGTACGCCGCAGGGAATAAACGGATACATGCTACTGCTTACGCCTCCAGTCTAGTCTTTTCCCTTACACATACTCTGCCCGTCCCTCCAAACCAGGTCGTCACCACCCAAACGACTGCTAACCAATGCAATTGAACGCCCGCGTGTAAAATACTCAACATCGGTTGCTGGAACGTGCGCATACTATTCGATCCGAACTCGAGTGAACGCCCCAACCGACGCACTGTACTGGTTGCGATGGAACTGTCGCGCTATCGAATCGATGTTTCTGCACTCAGTGAGCTTTGGATCGCTGACCGATGCGAACTACATGACGTTAATTTTTGTTACATGTTCTACGGAGGAGGGGGTAACGCTGCCACTGCGTTACGTGTTCACGGGGTGGGATTTGCACGATATTATGGTCTAAATCGCCAGTTGGTGGGTGAGCTCACTGGCAGCAGCTTGCAAATGATAAATGTCCGTCTACGATTCAGGAAAGATAAGTTGACCATTTTTATTAGCACTTAGGGTCCAGCAATAGGGATAAATAAATAAACCTGTAGGAAGCAATCTGTCACATCTAGACTCACTCAGACAGACATCATACGTCTGGAAAAGCACTGTACGCGCATTTCATTCTTTCGGTAATCGTCATTATTTCGCGTTCCATCTGGTCCTGGTAGGGATCGAACCCGTAACTCGACTGTTGCCACTCCGTGTTTGAGAATACCGAGCTACTTGGGACGGTAACGACGATGGTAATTCCATTAGTAGATTTGATATAGCGCCACTCACTATCCACTGACTTACACGTTACTGCCGAGCAGAGGAGAGGGTAGCGTCCTCCCCAAGCGGTGCATTTACCAAACTCAAGCCGCCAATTAACTCATGACACTATACGCAGTTAGGTTCTAAGGGATTATGCTTTTATCGGTAAAGAGTCCCTTCCTCCAAGTCGCGGTGTTGTTCCACCGACAATTGTAGATTTTATAGGAAGAACGCTTGTATGTTATTCCAATAACACCCGGGATCAGGTCTTCACTCAGTTATCTTACCTTGATATGGTTTGTGCCGATGAGTGACAGACTCTTTATGCTGGGTGATTTCGACGCGGGTTAAGCGTGATGCATCTGTGTGGACGGATGTCCTCAGTCAGCCTGGCATTGAATCAGCTTATTACGATCGTTGGTGGGCTGTTGAAACTGTATGACACGGTCTGAGGATCACGAATACTCGGTTTGCCTCAAGTGTGATTGCAACAGACAGAGACCGAGACTGTATTTAAGTGTAAGTAGCTACGTTACTGTACAACTACATGGAAATATAAGAAAGCAAAAGCAATTAATTGTTGATTGTCATCGGCAGTGTTTAGTCAGTTATTCGTTTATACTTTTCTGTTATGGGTTCGTATTAGTGTCATTATTTCGGGGTATAGAATGAATTTTGCTACATTTACTGTACACCATTACACAAAAAGCCCAGGTTTCTAAAATGTTCGTCCGTACGTGTTTTGATATACTTCACGTAATCGACCTGCATTATTCCTTCTGTTAGTGAATTCCACAAGTTTACGGTTCTTCGTTCTATACAAACCTGTAATGATAACCTGTTCATACATAGGACCCTGAGTTTGTAACAGTGCCTTCAAGGGTTACAGTGTCAACTCAGTCTTGGATTTTGGACACAGTATGGTGAACTGATTTCTCTAATTATCGTTGGGTCATAATGAGATCAATTCCTACTCGGCCGTATGACAGTGTGTGAATTCCGAGCATTTCACAATGCTTTTCACACGAAAGCTTCCGTAGGATGGGAATCATTGCAGTTGTAATTTGCGGTATTCTTTCTTGCTCTTCCGTTTCTCATTGGTTTATCAATTATTAAGTTGGGGCGCCCTAATCAACTATTGGTCTGATGGGCAAGGTCAATAGGCGAGGGGCGGTTCTTAAGACCTTGTTGGAAACTGCGTCGTAATACTCCGAGCATTCGTAGTCCCAAAAAGTACAGTTTCAATGTAATTGTAGTGAACCCAAATCGTGTCGCGAGAGCACTCCTAAGCATCTGAGATATGTGTTATGGTGGAGCAACTGGTGGTCCAAGGTTTCTGATTGAATGGCTGCAAGTCTGGTGATGCGGTTGAACTCCGAGTTGTTTGCGTTAGGAAGCAGCCGCATTTCAGTGGATCACGTTGACAGTCTATCTAAGTCATGCTGGTGGCAAGCGCAGTTGTCTGGGTTCTAAATGATCCTCTAGCTTTTCAAATCATCTGCAAACAGTGCACATGGTTAGGTTTAGGTCTGTTCCTCGTCGTGCCACCTGGGTGCCAGCGACAATGTTCCACCTCCCTGTGGCATTGTATCACAGCAATTGTGCTGACTCCATGGGGAGTATGGGGCCGCTGTTTGATAATCTACCAAACAAAGACGCATGAACTGATCATTCAGTCAACGCCTCCCAATGGGCGCGATTCCCTAAATTCGCCCCGCTGCCTTGCGCGTAGTTTATTTAGCCAAAGGCTCGGGGTGGATTCCTCTAAGTCAACTGTCTACTTCGGCTTGGGCAACCGGGTAGTATCACACCCTCTCGCAAAAACATGGACTGTATTACAACGTGCTCATCAGCTACTGTTTCTGCTAGTCACTTTCACCCGACTTCATAACACGCCAGTTGTTTGTTTGCTAACAATCCTCACTTTGCGTTACTCAATTAATGTGTTCAACGATCTGGCTGCGATTCCGATTGCGCCGCAGACCAAGGAGTCTAACCTATGGCTCTACTTCGTCCCCGATCCTCGTTTCATCTGGCGTGCTTCAATGTTCGGACACTCATGCAGAATGGACAGCAAGCCGGTCTAGCAAGCACCCTTGATTCCCTAGATATTGATGTCTGCTGCCTTTCAGAAATCCGATTGCAAGATCCTAGCACTGTGCTTACATTGACATCCCCACTGACCACGAAGACCGATATCACCTGCTTCTTCCTAGAGATCCAGAAGCAGCCTCAGCGTGTTTGCCCTGTGTAGGTATGGCACTAAGTGGCAAGGCCGAGGCGGCACTACTGGACCGGTTCCCGATTAACAGCCGACTATGTGCAGTTCGTCTTCGGGGTTCATGCAGAACCAACAGGCACCGTTGTTTTTATCTCCGTGTACGCTCCAACTGACTGTAGTGGCGACTCGTTCAAGGACGAATTCTACCGGGATCTACAACAGCTCTTGACAAATGCTAAAATGTCGGATGTCGTTATCCTTGCTGGAGATTTCAATGCACGTGTTGGCGGCCTGTTACCGCCACCTTGATGGTCATCACGTGCTCGAAGAGAAGCGCTCTGATAACGGAGAGAGACTTCTCACATTATGCGAAGACAACCGTCTGTTTCATTCGAACACTAAATTCAGGCATACGAAGAAGCGTTCCGCAAAGTTGAGTCACCCTTCTTCAACACAACCATGGTCTCAAATTGATCACATTGCAATTAGCTGCAGATGGCGCGGCAGCGTACTGGACTGCAGGTCCTATTAGACCATTTAGTTGACTCAGATCATGCTCTGGTGTGCGCTAAATTCTGTATGTGTTTTAGAGGATCCCGAAACAGGAAGCACCGCAAGATTGATGTAAACAGATTAACTGATCCCTCTGTCCAGCCGAGATATCAGTCTTCACTGGCATATGCACTCAGTTGCAATCCACTGCAATAAGTGGAAAAACGCTGGATTTGTATACGGAAAGCTATGACCATTTCCGCACAGTCATGCTATGTTCTAACTCGAGGCCCCTTTGAAGGCCTGGATCTCTGCTCATTCTCAGAAGCTGTTCAAACGCCGCATGATATCCCGCGGAATCAGATTGCAACGACTGACGCCGTTCTACCAATCGGCTGCTCAAGCAAATCCTACGCACCAATCTCGAGACATGATGGTCTTAGCGTGCTTTAGATGTGGAGTCCGCTGCTCTCTCTGGAAACACTCGCAGGCTTTTCCAACTCATTCGGTCCACTGGCCTCAGGAAGCCTGGTTTCAGTGAGGTCATTTGTGAGGAGGATGAGTCTCCGATCACCAACCAACAGAGGCGGATGGACCGCTGGACCGAGCACTTTCACTCGCAGTTCAACTGGCCTCCACCATCCATCAGTACATGCAGTACATTTTGTTGACCACCTTGGCTAGTCCCAATGAATCCACCCAGCGAAGCGGATGTCTGCCTCGAGATTCGACGCTTGAAGAGCTTCAAGGCTGCCGGCCTAGGCAAACTCCCACCGGAGCTATTCAAGCACGGCGGTGTGGCGATCATTAACAAGCTGACCGGGCTGTCGGCAAAAAGTTAGCATGAAGAGAATGTGCTTTTCGCTTAAGGCGAATCAGTTATTGTCCCGATTTTCAAGAAAGGTGCGTGCACCTCATGTGCAAATCATCGCAAGTTAGTCTTATTTCGATTGCCTCTAAGCTATTGCCATCCATTCTGCTTCGCAGACTATCCCCAGTACGTGAATCATACTACCGTGAAGAACAAGCTTGTTTCCGTTCTGGCCGCGGAAGCGCAGATCAAATCTGCCCGCTCCGCCAGATCCTCTAACATCGCCACATTTATTACAGGCCCACTATCGTTGCATTCCTAGACATACGTGCCACTTTTGACTCCGATGTTTGACTTGCTTTATGGTGTTGCTTGCTAAGGAAGGGATGCCAGATAAATATAACGCCATCATACGAGCACTTTACCTTCATGCATCTGGCAGAGTGAGGGTCTATCGACTAGTTTTCCTCGCAATTCGCTTTCAATAGCGCTGTGCGTTAGGGCTACCCTATATCCCCGTTACTCTTTAACTTCTCAATCGAAGACGTTCTGTCGAATGCTCTAGAAGGTTTCTAACATTTTGGCCTACAGCTTCTGCCGGGCGAGGGCGCGACCGTCTTAGATTATGCTGATGATATCGCCTTATTTGATGACGATCCTCAAGGTATGCAATTCATTCTGGTTCGTTTAGCGTTTGAAGCATCTAAGCATGGCATGAGCTTCGAAGTGTAAAGTACTGCTCAAGGATTTGCTTTCACCTGCTTCCGTGCTCACTCTAGAAGGTGCACAACTTGAACATTTAGATAGTTTCGTCTTCCATGGGAGTTGTGTTTCTGCTGACGGCACTGCCAACAAAGATGGTTCTCTTCGTATCGCTGAAGCTCGATCAGCATTTGTCAATCTGAGGCAGTTGTGGCGTTGTCGCGACTTCTCATTCACACTAAAGGACCGCGTTTACAGCGCAACAATTGGTTCAGTATTGTTTTATGGGTGCGAGTCCTGGCCGATTCGCGTGGAAGGCATGCGTCGTCTTTCCGCCTTCGATAAAGGTTGCTTAAAGAGGATCGCTCGCGTTTGGTGGCAACATCGAGTTAATAGTAATGACGTTCGAATTCACACCTTAGGGAATGCGAATATTCCTTTTAACGAACTGATTTTGTTGCTTCAGTTAAGATGGCTCGGTCACGTCCTACGCGTAGCACCTGAACATCTACCGCCTATCGCTCTATTCGCTCATAAAGACCTGGCTGGAAGGGACCGCGTGGTGGTCAGCCTTCCACTTGGCGGCATCACATGAAATCGCTGACGTGTTTTCTAGCCGCTGTTGGATCCGTACGTCTTCCAGGATGGGGACCCAAAAATGAGGAGTGCCAATGGCTAAGCACTCTTGAAGATATGGCCCGCAACCGGAATCAGTGGAAGAATTGTGTACAGTATTGTTTTGATTCACATGTTTAATACCACAAACATCGAAAGTGACAAAAAGTGAAAAATCGGCGTATGAAAAACAAAATAAAATGTTTGTTCTACTTTTTGTCAAAATGTTCCATACTTCCTGAGTCATATTAGCTGAAATGTGTTGTTCCCCATCAACTATCATGCCACGTTGATTATGATTTTCTGCTAATCTCCATGATTTTGTTGTCTCTATGTCTAGTTGCCAGGCTGTTGAGATTACATGCATACATTCTGCGAAATGAACTGCTCCTTTGCGGTAGTTCTATAATAAATCGAGGTAACTTCGTCAGTGCTTCGTAAGCAAATCTGACCAAAGAGCGAGTGATATTTTAGCTTAGCCACTTCGATTGATGTCCCGTGACCACTGCCAGTTTGTAGTGCGATTGCCGCATTTTTTAGACTCACGTGGTGGATGATCAGCGTTGAATGCTTTTTATGGCATCTGATGGTAGATCGGGTAAAAGTTAGTGCGCAGTGTTATCCAGTTCTCTGTAGAGAAACATACTTCGAGCGTTTCTTTTTCTCGTCTTGTCTCTCCCTGCTCTAAGATCTCCGTTTAGTATCAATCAAACTTGTGCACTTCTTAATAAACGTGTGCCAAGAACAATGATGATGAGTAATGATTTCGAGTTCTTGAGCTTGTATGCTTGTAGATAATATTTTCGTTCTTGGTGCACATCGCGTTTATCACAATGTTTGCACTGGATCCTGTAGACAACGTTCCGAGTTCCTTGTGCTTTCGTGTTTACTTTCGGTCCAGATATGGTTCCTTTACGAGTAGCGCTTTTTAACTGAGCCATCAATTGGTATTGCGGCTTGACAAGTCGAGTGGTCATTACTGATACCTTCTTGATGTACGGTCAAGCGATCCATTTCGTTGATGGTGGTTAAGTTGTTGCGTTTGTAGTCTTGCTTTTTATATGTCTTCATATGAAATTGCGTAGACATCCATTAAGAATAAATGATAAAACAGATGCTTTTCTTCGAGTTTCCCTTCCTTAGAATTACAAAGCGATTTTATCTTGCAAAACAAGAATGGTATGCAGCTGATCTTATGACATATTGAATGGTTGCTGTTGAAATAAAGGATTTGATCTGTGTAAGTTCCTTTCCTGTGAACTGGTGTTCTCAGTTTCGTCCGTCCTCAGTATTAGTTACCAGTACCTCTAAGGAAGTAGATTGTTTTCCGTTTCTAACCCCATGGTACAACCAATGCAGTTCAGTGTATCATTCAGCAAACCTTGTGCTTACGGCAACTGGATCTGCTGCAGGAGATCTTAGAATTAAATAAGAAATAACAATGACCCTATTACAGTTCCGTGAGGCAGGCTATTGGTCCATGGGAACCAGTCTGTCAGGTAATTATTAGCATCCGTCCCACAATAAACTCTGTAACCACTGAAGTAGCGTGCCACAGAGCCCGTAGATCCTCCATTTACGAAGCAGTACTTCATGGTTCAATCTGTTAAACGCTTTGAATAAACTGTATATGCACCACGGCAACATCCTTCCATTTGTTGAGAGCTCGTAGCAAACTGGTTTTTTTACGTACATTCATTGGTTGTTGCAGGATCGCTTTTTTGTAAAGCCGTGTTGCTTTGGCATCAATAAGTCCATCGATTCGCAAAACCACAGCACACACATTTTCAAAAACATATCGAGTAGGCTGGACAACATAGAATGCAAACAGAGCAGTCTGTAGTTCCTACTTTACTCGGATCACCACCCTTTGGGAGCGGTGTCACGATCGAGCCTTTCCAGTCTTTTGAGACATATACTGGAGAGTGAATTAGTGGATAAGATTGTCACGGCTGGAGAGGTGACATTCGTTCGGGATTTGAGTAGTAGTGGACGAAGTCCGTCAGGTTCCGGGGGCTTTGTGCCATGGAGGTTGAAAAGTAGCTGACACACATCATCTGCAGCATATTGTACGCTGTTAGGCAGTGCCAGCGCAACCTGGGCGGATAATAGATGAGTCGCCTGTTTGACGGAATATATGGTGAAGAATGTGAAGCGTTGTCCGCGTGCCCCAAGCTTGAGATGAGCGACTATCCGTCAAAGCTCTCCAAAGCTGGTAAGTCACTGGCAGATTTCAGTTGACGATGCAAGTGGGCAAATCTTCGTTTGGAGGCGCTTGTGTCTGCGGATGCTGGTTTCTCTTCAAACTGCCTGCTTTTCTTGAACTTTGCTGCCTTAAATATTAAAACTGTTTCCTGTTTAAATCGAGATAATGCTTATAACACAAAGTTTGTGACGTTGCTGTGTCTGCTACTTATATTCCTTATTAATACGATGCGTTTTGACAGGCCTGACTTTGCAATACTTCAAGTGAATGACAGGAGTACACAGCAAATTAAGCTTCCCCTGCAATGCCTATCTGTATGAATTAAGCGACGCATCCTGTGGTACTGTCCAAGCAGGGGCTTGCAGTTCGGACACGTCTGTTAATATCAGTCTTCCAGTAGTTGAATGTCTTCTTCAGTTGGTTGTACCACGGTAACAGCAGTTCTGCGCTAGTCAAAATGGAGCGGTGGTCACTGGTCACTAGAGGTTTAACGAGTCCGACGACTTATATATTCGGCTCGCAGCACGTAAACATTAGGTTCAAACAAGACGCCGATTAGACGATATGGTGCGTTTCACTGATTTCAATAGTTACCTTACTGAATTAAGACCCGGCGACACCTTGATCGCGAAGAAGTTGAAAGCCTGCCCAACATACGTTAGGTAAATTTAGGACAACGATCAGTAGAAATTGAAGGCGGTCTTCTGTACATTTTGCCAGCCAACTGCAACAACGGTTTTATAGGAGAAAGTAGATAATACTCACTGATGATTCTGCTCAAATGAGGCGGATCGAGCACTACAAATGCTCACATATGTTATCCTCGCTCTAAAAGGTGCTAATAGTTTTACCATCCAGTGGTGGGTTGCTGTACCACGGAACTTCACTACAAATCTTTTATTTTCGTTTGCATCGAAAACAAGAGTATCCTGACATGGCTACTTCCTGTAGTATGTCGTCGGAGTTCCCCCAAAAATATACAATGTGTGAGGAAGTTTTAATGTCAAATTTGCGGCTTTTGAGCTCAAGAACCACCGACTTCAAACGAGTCCGGTCTATGGGTTCTAACTATTGACGAATATGAAACTTGCTATCTCTAGACATTGATATACGTGATAATATGACATGCGGCATGTTGGGATTTAGAACACTGATTTTCAGTGGTGGACATGGCTGGTTAGGTTGCTGACCAATTTGAATTACTTGTTATCTCGTCAAGCTGCATTCACAAATAGGTAAGGGTCAAAAGTTGAACCACTGGATTAACTCCACATCGTGAGTATAACTAATCCGCTGTTTTTTATCGTTTAGTGCGAAGAAGACCAGAAGATTATGACGTCTGAGCAAACTCGGTCATAAACCTGCGGAAGCAGGACAAGTGGCGCTTATCGCTTTGCTTTTCTGTCTACTTACATAGAGCCCCTATGCTCGGTTGAATGGCCTTTACGCTCTTGACCGGTCCATAGATCTTCAGGTTCAAAGCTTTGCGGAAAGGATTTGAGAAATTCCTGGAGCGCTCAGTGCAGCGGGATTTCGGAGGTACCGATACTGAGTCTTCTATCCGTGGGCAATGTAAACCTGAGACACGGCAGTTTTCGAAGACTTCGTTGGTGGTGAAGATCGCGGAGTGACAAAGGAAGACTTGTTGACAGACGTACTTTTAGGAAAGCATTAAACTCCGCGATGTAAATGGGTTGTTCCCGCCTGCAATTAAGGTTTCCCTGTGCTCGGTAGCCATCACTTTGTTAGCTGATGTATTGGCTTGCGCTAGTTAACACATAAAAGCTGGATAACGGATGCAGAATATCAAGTGGTATACAACATCGACGACGGATAAATCAATGCACAAAATGTGATGCATAATAGCGCAGCCGAAGCACCATTTCACCTGAGCCTTGCGTCTAACAGATTTCAAACACGAACCGCAGGCCACTTGCGATGCATCACAAAGTAGAACAAACCCAATGTTGTGGAAACAGACGGCATTTGGGCCCATCAATGAGGTCTCCCTAAATAGCTAGAGAAAAGTCGGTCTTTAAAACTCTTGAAATGTACACTGACTGCAAAGTATTGATGCACAAATCAGAAAGTAAAACACGTATAACACAGTAAGCCTGAAGCAAGGGTCAAATTCATCGCACGGTAATTCAAAAATTCGCAGTTTCCGTGGGTACATCCATCGTGACATAACAACTTGGATGCATCCACGGAGAGATCACACTTACCCGCTTGAGTATACCATCGTAGGTCTGCGTAGCATGCTTGAACTGCGCATGAGACGTTTAATGAGTAGAGCTGCGTATGGCACTGACCATAAATTGGGGCTGGACGAATCGTGCGCCCACGTGAGGAAAAGTACGTACTGTGTGCCTGCATGGAGCAAGGGATGCAAATATAACATTAAGTTACTCAGTAGTGTGAGTAAACTTATTGAGCCATAGTGGGCGATGTGTGCGTGGTGTCGAATGCGTGGCATCAGTGGACGACCTGTTGCACCATATCAGCTAGAAGTTACGAGCTGCTGCCGAGGAGACCATCGGGGGCTCGCAAAGTAAGCGGCAATATTGATTTAATGGAACGATGCTATACTAAGGATATTGGTGTGTGAAAAGAATACAGAATTTGCTTCACATGCTGCGGACCTCATTTACTTGGTCAAGAGAAGTCATTTACGCAAACGCCGACAGTAACGGACTCAGGAGCTCCGTCACCCTAAAATTCCAAGAGGGACGAAGCTGACGAAACGGATGGAACGGCACGCCGATCGCCGCCAACAGAAGGAATACGTTGAATCAGTGAAGGCCGTGTGTGGAGCGAAGTCGGACACGCAGTGGACGCTGCACAATAGTATTTTAGGCGTTGTCTGCACAGACTAGAGACGTAGTGCAAATTTTGCGCAATTATATTGCTTGTAACTTGAGCGAAGGTTCATATTAATTTGATTGCTCTACATTGAGTTGCCGGAAGTAGCACGAGTTGTCGATGGTTTGGGGTTACACATTTACACTTAGCTTCGCAAATTACTATTTAGCAATAAGCGGTGCAGACCAGTTCCTGCTACCTGGCCTAAGGAGTGCGGTTTTGACAGACCAGCAAAATTTGGGTGACTTGCGCGTTTTCCTATGGACTGCAAGAGAGTAGTGTGGAAGATTAAGCGCCGCGTATTTAACATCAAGAACGTTTAGAAATCCAATTGAAGCTGCTGATGTAAAACGAAAAGACGTTATACTTTCAGTTATATATTTAAACATTTCGCATGATAATCATCCCAATCACCGAGACGTTGTCTTTGTAATACTGTATGCGACGGCGGTCATATCATAAAAGCGGAATCCTTGAGGTTTCCAAAGTTGCATAAGTCTTCAGGTGTGGAGCCGTACGTTATCGTATTTATAAGCTAGAATACAACGTAAGAATTTGCTAGCCTAATGAGCTTGTGTAAGTGCCTTTTTTAGAAAGGGATGGCAATGTTGAAAATGTAGTTCCGACTGTTTGCCCTCCACAGGTGGGAGGCGGGTCTTCGTAGTTGCCACTCCAAGGAGGAGCACTCTGTGTCCAACAGCCGAACTGGGAGATCTCAGAGGTAATGGTGGAAGCCCTTTCATCTCCGACCCCAGATGGAGCTGTCGTGAAGCGATCTAGGCTAGAGCATGTTGTTGTATCAAGAAAGCCGTAGGAAAGGTAAAATGTATCTCGCAAAATCAACGTTGTACATCTGAGTCAACTTCTTGTTAAACGGAGAGTCAAGCGACAGACGCACACAACCAATAGTAATGAGTCAGCAAGCCAACCAATGAGCTTGAGCCAATCGATCTTGCTCACATGGTTACCACATTATCGTTCCCCCTCCGAAAAGCTGCCTCAACCGGGTTCGTAGCGATCAATAGGTTTCACCGTTCTCGCGGACCGACGCAGCTGGCTTCGTGGTAATGGTAACTCAGCCGGGTCTTCGTGCGCGGATCGGTCGGGCTGATTAGCTGGTCCGTGAGCTGTGTGGAGTCTACGCGCGTTGACAATTAGGCCGTTCTCCAATCGATAGGTGCCCGGGCCAAGCGTACGGTCGATGCTCAGTGGAGCGGAAAGCGAAGGTGTGCCTTTCTTTGTTGCTCTGCTTTTGACGCGAACGTATGTCCCGGGCTGCATTGGTCTTGAAAATTTAGCGTAGGAATTTTGGTAAGATGCTATGCGATTTGAAACTTCGGCATCTCTCGCTGATAAAAGCTTATGTGCAGCATTTAACTTCGTGCGTAAGGGCCTTCCTAGCATCAGCTCCGCTGGCGTTCTTCCGGTGGCTCTGTGGTCACATGTTCTGTAGGAAAAACCGCAGTTAAATCTGCATCTTCCCAGTCCGAACCTCCTATGTGTATGGCTTGTATAGCTTCTTTTAAAGACCGGTTTAAACGTTCGACCATGCCGTTGGCTGCAGGATTGTATGGCGCAGTTCTGGAGTGCTTAATGTTATGGCAATGTAGAAAATCTGCGAATTCGCGGCTACAAAATTGTGGCCCGTTATCCGTTACTATTTCATGCGGCAAACCGAAACGGCTGAACAAGTGTTTAAGCCAACGTAACACAACCGAAGTAGTAACTTGGTCGCACATGTGTACTTCAGGCCATCTACTGTAAAAACATGTAGCAACAAGTAGATTTCGCTTATTCGTAGGAGCAGTAGCGAAAGGGCCCATAATATCAATGGCGATTTTGGTTCATGGTTTCATCGGGTAAGCAATTGGCTGTGTCGGGGCTTTAACGGGCAAAGAACTTTTGTCCGCTAATCGGCAAGCATTGCAATTGCCCACAAATGTCTCAATGCTAGATGCCATTCGTGGCCACCAGTAATAGAGTCTTACTCGATTTTTGGTCCGAACTATACCTGGATGTCCCTCATGTGCGCAAGCTATTATCTTGGCTATCAACTGGGACGGAGCTAAAAACACCGAACCGCGCATCAGGCAACCGTCTACTACTGATAGTTCATGTCGAATTGCATAGTACGGAATGAACTCACCGGGGATTTTGTTATTCTTGGGCCAGCCCTGCTGCACATATTCAATAATCTCATGCAGTAAAGAATCGTTAGAATTTTCCCTTCGTAGTTCCTCGATCGTCAAGGCAGACAGGTTAGCTCCGAGACTGGAAACTAGTACCGCCTCTCTGAGTCGCTCTTTTTCATCCTCCAACCCCACGGGTAAGCGAGATAGGCCGTCAGCAATCTGATTTTGCAAACCTGGCCGTTACACAATTTCAAAATCGTAGTTAAGGAGCCTGGCATACCAGCGATCGATTCGCATTGGGCGAGATCCTTTAGATCCATTGCTGAGAAGAGCTGTTAGGGCTGAATGATCAGTACGCAGAATAAAACGACGACCGAACAGAAGTAAATGCCACCTTTCACAAGCCCACACACATGCAAGAGCTTCTTTTTCCCCAACTGAATAATGACGTTCGGAATATGATAGCTTTCGTGATGCGTAGGCAATAACTTTCTCCTCTCCGTTTTGTATTTGTGAGAGGACAGCTCCGAGACCGACATCAGACGCGTCAGTGGACACAAAGGTGCGGCAAGATTCATCAAAAATGGCAACTAAGGGAGCAGACGCAACTCTCCTTTTCAAATCATCAAAGGCATTTTGATGATTGCTGCCCCAAACGAACGACGATCCTTTCTTTGTTAACTGTCGTAATGGATCTGCCACAGTCGCAAAATCCGGCAGATAACGCAGGTTGTAAGAGCACATTCCTAAAAAGTACTTTAGTTCTGTCAAATTTTTGGGTGTTGGCGCTTCAGAGATGGCCCTGATATTTTCATCACTTGGTCGAATGCCACTGCGTGAAATGACGTGTCCCAAAAACTGAATTTCTGGTGCATTGAAGAGACATTTTTCTGCGTTCAGACGCAAATTGAGATCACTGAGGCGCTGGAGGACTTTGTGTAGCCTTTCATCATGTTCTTCCTGTGAGCGGCCGAAAACACAAATATCATCCATGTAGGCAACCTGCCCATCGATACCTGCCAGGGCGTGACTCATGAACTTTTGCCAGGCGGCGGGCGCGGAACTCAAACCCATGGGTAAGACTTTGTACTGAAATAGGCCATCAGGAGCGAGGAATGCAGTTAGGTGTTTGGAATCATCGGCCAATGGCATATGGAAAAACGCACTTTTCAAATCTAGCTTGGAAAAAACAGTTGCACCAGCTAAACGTACAGTGAGTTCATCATTAGATGGTAAAACAAAGCGTGTTCTATGGCATCCAAATTTGGTATTTCTGTGGACAGAGATTTGCGCGGTATGCAACCTACAGTTTGTTCAAATTCATAATACTACACCTGGCCTAATGTTATGGTCTGTGTTTTATTTCGTCGCACTTACAGTTGAGAGTTTTGCCGCCCTCCCGCATCAAGTTTTCGACCTTGCCCATTCGCCTTGCTTCCTTTCCCGAACTGCAATCGATCCCACTCAACTGCTGTTTTGCAGTTCCCACTTGATTGGATTCTTGCCATCTTGAAGTATTCCGCTCACTGGGTTTGTGTCCAATCCCCGTATTCACCCCGCTCGCTTTGTTTGCTATCAGCTGACTCACCGGCATTCTTCACCGGCGTCTGACCGGGTTCTAGGACAGACTACGTCTGGATTTTGCGTGCTTAAATATGCGGACACGTGGCGGCTCTAAGAATGGTTCTACAGACCGACGGCAGTTTCGTGTGATTGCACACTTGACTATTGTCTCTGGATACGTCCGGTGGAGAGACCACTATGCCACACTGCATGTGTTAACTCCTTTTTGCATTGTGCTTCAACGAGCAAGTTGTTGTCTATTGCTGTGACGGATGTTTATGTGTAGCTATTCTGTTGAAGAGGCGGTAGGAGTTTTGTTGTATTTATGGTAATCTAAAGTTGTAACATTGCACCGTAGTTCGATATCAAATGTTGCTGTTGTTTCACTGGGGGTTGCACACAATTTGATGAACGGTCTGTGGTTCTGCTACCGACTTTTCTTCGTCTGATACGCAAGATTTCACTCGTATGTTGGCAGGAGAGCTGTTACTGCTAAAATGGAGGTGTAGTGCCTTCCTCCTTTGATGAAGCTTGGCTTCCTGATCATATTCCTTCGGGTTTACTCTGGTTAGGGGCTACGTTGATGAAGCTGTGTATGGTGCAGCACAAGACATTAATATTACCTCAGTAAGGGCTGGCATCCCATTGCTGTCCTATGGATGTGGCAGTGACTGACAACTCCTGAATGGGTGGCCCTAACCAAATAATAGGATATCAACGTTTCAATAAATCTTTGCTTTGCAGCTAACGTTTTTTAACTACCAAGCGGTTAAGTTTTAGCGTAACAGCGATCATGAATACATGGCACAAAGAACATGTTGACTAGGAAGTACGAGATAGAATAGCACTTCTTTTCCTCATTAAGCAAGGAGACGGGCGAAATTAAGCTACGCAAATCGAACTGAGAGTAAGTTTATGAAGACAAATCTGATTTCTTTCACATAGTACCTTTAATACTTATTCCTTTTCATGTACATTTCCTTTATTGCTATACTGAGAAACTCCATGCTCTCGTCTGATATGATCATATTAGCATTGCGCCAGTAAGCGGCTTGGCGGTTGCAACGGACGAATGCCGCAACAATTTCACGAGACAGGAATTTGCCCAACAGTAGGTCTGTCGGAAAGCCAGCTGACAGTTATCCATGCGCGACAAAGTTTGGCACGCCATCCAAGGAGGCTGATGGAACCAGTCCACCATCCTGGCGAGGTTTGCAACAACAGTTTTTAACACATGACTACAACCAGTGAGTGGAGACCGTTAACACACATGGGCGTGTTTCCTCCCGTGAGGTAACTCGTTCTAGCAGAGCGCAGTCGTAAAACATCTTGAGGCCCTTCAACTGGTCGATTGAAATAGCTAATCCTGCTGCGTAGTAGTAAAGTACAATTTCCGTTTAACGGGGCCATATACAGACAAAGAGATGGTGTAGCAATCGGCTCACCACTTGGACCGCTACTGGCGGATGTGTTCATGAGCAAATTAGGGAATACTTATCTGAGCGGAGTCATTACCGGTCTACCATATTACGGACGATATGTGGATGATATATTTTGCGTGACAAACAGGCACTGTTGTCCAAAGACAATTTTATCCCATTTTAACTCAGCGCACCCTAAAGCCAGGTTCACCCTAGAAACTGAAGTCAATGACATGATGTCCTTCCTAGACGTCCAGCTTAGTAGACGACCAGATGGATCAGTCCAACGGAGGGTGCATAGAAAAACAACGTGGAACGGACAATATATACATTTTGCCAGTTTTGTCCAAATACATAAGAAACGCAAGTTGATTAGATGTCTAATTGAAAGGGCTAGAAGGATTTGTAGTGTGGACACACTTGCGGATAAGCTCAGTTTCTTAAGTGGCGTTTTCGAGAGAAACGGCTATCCAGAAAAATTTGTTCGGAAATATATGGAGCACAGAAAAATGAGAGCTAAACCAGCTTCGGTAGAAAAGAAACCGGTTTAATTGTCGTTGCCGTTCAAGGGGATAGTATAGCGCAGGCAACATTTAGAAGATTATCCGACGCTATGAGTCATACTTACTACGCAGCGAGCTTGCGGCTAAGTTTTACTTCAACACCAATCGTGAGGCCCCAACTCAAACACAGACTTCCCTGGTCATGTACTTCTTATTGTGTATATTCCTTCTCTTGTTCATGTGGAGCAAGATACATTGGAAGAACTATTAGGATGCAGTCTGAGAGAATACGCGGGCATTGTCCAGCTAATCTACGCAATGGTGGAAGAAAAATCTTGATTTCTCTAATTCACCCAGTACATATCGTCTTCTGTTTGTTCTCCGGCTAGTATGACGGCGTCTCAGGCAGATATCAGAGGCACGACAGAGTTACAACATTATCTAGGGAGTTTCCAGTATATCAGCTGTCCCATCCATCTTGCACAGTATATTATTAGGTTGTTAATAAACTAATTGGGTTTGTTGACATCTATTTTAGAAGTGTGGTATTAAATAATTTTTAACAATTTGCTTTGACATTGCATATATTTGTAGGGCTGTCTTGTACTGCATCTAACTATTCTGACAGTTTGGCTCAGAGACACATTTTGATTCTTCAGAGAACATTTACTATAACAACCACAGATGATAAATTGTCACAAATGTCTTGTACCAATATAACCTTGGTTGAACTGCAGCGGAAACAGCCGATGATATCAACAGGGCACTTGATGCTGGAACCAATAATAACCATACTGCACTTTAGTGGTTCCAGAATTGTTGATCAGGTTAAGAGTGGCTGGAAGTTAAAGTTCGTTTTGATGACTATTAGCAGTGAACAACAATAAATGAAGGTCTTTAGGTTAAGCAGATCCACAGAAAACTATCCGAGATCTTACTACTGGATTAGCGTTATCACAAGTGGCAGTTCTACAACATTTATGGGCGACGGAGATGTCGAAAAAGCCTTGATATGAAAAGTTACTTTTGTACAATAATCGACGACATACCTATCAATGCTTGGAATACGTTCAATACCACAGCAAGTAACAAAACGGAAATTGCACCCAAAAAAGATTTTGGTGACTGTTTGGTAGTCTTGGATAGCCTGATCTATTGCATCTTTCTGAAGGCAAGCGAAAACATTACAGTGGAAAAGTATTATTACCAGATTGGTGCAAAGCTCCAAATACTTAAACACTGGTGCCCGGCGCTTTCATCGCATTGGGGCCAGGTCTTTCCATGTTAACGCTCGGTCGCAACTCGCACACACAACACCACAGAAGCCGCACGAGCTCTGCTACGAAACGTGGCTTCACACACTATACTCACCTGACACATTTACAAGTAACTGTATAACTTCGTACGACAGAATAGCTTTAGTAACCACGGAGATGCCGAAATTGCCTTCTACGATTTAACCACGACCAGAATGGCGGCATTTTATAAATGCGGAATAAATAAACTTGACTCTCGTTCGCATAATTGTGTTCATTCAAATGGTTTTCATTCCCAGTAAACATTTTAGGTGTTCATTGGAGGTAAGAATAAAAGGCGCACTAACGTTAACGCCAGCCTAATACTTTTGAAGAAATATATCATACCGGCAAGCATTTTGTCAAAATCTAATACCCATAAGACTGATTATCATAATAAACACAAATTACGCTTCGCAGTTAGCGTAGTTGTTGTAACCTCGGTATCAGGGAAATAATTTCCTCTTAAATAGCCATTGTTTCAAAATGGTGATTTGGTAATGAACGCAATAGTACCTATGGGATAGGTAGAAAGTGATGAACCTTAGTCGGCAAATTAAAGATTCCCGGCTATCTAATCAATACCGTGCGTGCAAAAACCGTGAAACACCACTGTGATGGCGTTCCTCTAGTTAACCAGGCTAGCTAAATTGGTTTTCTGATCTTGAATCTATTCAAAGGTAACTCACTTACTTGTAGTGTTTATTCATTCCGGCAGAAAACAATGGTACACTTACTACTGAACCATTTTATTTTAAATTTCTACCAATTTACTGCTGTATTTGATTGCCAAACTAAAAGTTTAAAGTCAACTTCGGTGATTGTAGGACGTTTAACAATGAGTACTGAGACCAACGCCTTTACAAACTTTTGAGTAACATGTTCATACAAATTATAGTTACTTCGTCTGTTTTCTAACTGCTGCCGGTTTTCAGATTTATTTGCAAATGTCATGAAACACGGATGCAGTTTTATGTTTCATGCTCGCGCTTAGTTTTTCTGGCTATCATGAATCCAGTCTGTCCCGATTGTTATTGAAAAACTTCCCGTCCGCTACAATATAGTGATCGAAAACCTGGTAGCGAATGATTACAATGTAACGAGCAATTTCGCGGAATTAGCAATTCTTCTATATTAGCTGAAATAAATCTTTCCAATTAATCAGTGGTGTACGACAAAATACTGTTCTTTTTCAACAATATGAAGCGAAAGAGAATGGAGAATGACCGCGACTAATTGCAGATTCTATAAATGTTATTTCTCGGAGCATATCGTTTATGGAACGTGAGGACATATACACCGGACTATTAATGTTTCCTCACCTGTGGCTGTGTTCTTGAAAGCACAAAAACTGTTAACATGGCACACGTAAACTCTGTTTAAATACAGAGAACATTGATTCTAGTTTAAGGAGGTCGTAACTTTTGTTGTTTAGAAAAGCCCGACTAAAAGAAAAGCTATTAAATGTTAGACAATATAATCTGCACATTTCAAGGTGTAACAGATGGCCTTGTTGCATTTAGAAAATGCATACCTGTTTGTTTGTTTTGTTGAACAATCAAATTTTTCTCATCCGGGTTGGGGGAAGGAATAATGTTTGCTTAGATACCACATTCGTCTTAACCAAGGAAGTGCAGCGTTTCTTTGGGTTTAAAAATTTCCCAAAATTATATTCGCTACCGCTGCAAATTTAGGTAACTTATGCGTCGAAGAAGGGTAGCTAAGTCTAAGTATTACATTCAATGGCGGTGAAAATAAGAGTTATCGTATATAAAGGTAGACACCAATACGTTTTTGATAGTTTCCATGCATCGAACTTGTTGAAATGTTGAAGTGTTTGTCTGCGTATATTCAAATCTGTATGCATGTTGCAGTCACGTAATTATGATTTTTAGCACCTAACGAATAACAAACTCCCCTCCGGTCAGTGAAAAATTACTCGAGTCGGCCTCTTTCGCATGGAACTGTGATTGGCCTGGATTCCTTTGCCTGTCACCCCATGGCTGCAACATATACTTGACATCTAAGCTTAACGATGGATAGCGATGGATAACGATTGATACCTAACTGAACTTAAATGTTAATAGCAAGAAAACAAAAGGAATGGAAGTGTATATCAAAATCCACACCAAATATATCACTTGCGGAAAAATACTGAAAATACTAAGCCACGTAACTTCAAAATTTTTTGGATAACGCTGTATTGATAGAGAGTAGTAAAGGTTTGGCTAATAATAATCGCCGAAGTAAATTATCAGATTTGTATTTCGATCTCAAGTAACGGGTTATTTAAACTAAATTTATCTGCTATGTAAAATACTAATGAAATGTACCTCATAATCTCGATTTGGAACGAATATCGCTAACTTTGTGGTTAGCTTTCAGTTTATACAATAAGGCGAAACGATTATTTTACCTTTCTGAGTATAAAATTCTTTCAGGACTGCTGACCGAGCAAATGCATCAGGCACCAAAATATTTTGCCCTACACCAGGATTCTTCCCGGCGCGCTAAGTAAGCCTCTCTGGGTGCTAAAGACTGGGACGTTTAGAGAACTCAGTGAAGTCATTTTGTCAAATGGGTCCACGTAGACGTTCGCAAAAATTACCAGGAGTTGGAGACGAATTTTAATGTTTGTTTGAAGAATTCTGGGGGCATTTATATATGTTTCGGAGTGTAGAGCGCAGAATCGCAGTTCTACCTTCGGTAGATAAGCTAACACTCATTACAAAAGATGTGGCTAATTTCTTTCGAAAACGATTTAATCTCACTGTCTAATGTGAATCATCATCTCTTCAAGTAGTGACAGAGCTAACCACGCCCCGAGGATAAAGCCACGTCTTCATTTGTTCTGCAATTTTGATGAGAAGGCTAATGTACTTGTGAATGCACAGCTCCACTGGTGTGGACAATGTGTAAGAGAAGGCCTTACAATCAGCCGCCATGAACCTCGTTAGATCGGTTTTCTTAATGAAGCCTTGAGTAAATGCAGATTCCGACAAGATGGGTGCATAGAATATTCACTCCCATGTACAAGAGTTGGAATGGTGCGGAGCCCTGCAGCTACTGTTTAATCACTTGCCTCCATATTGTATCCTAATTTATCAAATTGATAATCAGATAGGCATTTAGTTGATACCATGAGAGCAACCACATTATACTGCCACAGCAACATGGATTGCGCCAAAATTGGTTCTCTTGTACAAACATGTTACTAACCAGAACTAGTTGGACGAAATCATTCAAAGCTATACAATAAGTTGATGTAGCGTTTCTAGACTACTTTAAGCGTTTTGTGCCCTGGAAAACCGCGTTCCGCTTTACAGCTATAAAGCTATGGAATCAGGGGACAAATTTTAGGTTTAATAAACTAATTCACTGCCGAAGGTCATAAGAATATGAGACTAGGTAGCTCCGCTTACTACCCAAACAAAGTCCAGTTGGAAGTGCCCCAATGATCGGAACAAGGTTAATACATGTTCCTCGTATTCAGTAACAACTTGCCATGGTGCACTAGTCAGAATACTTATTAACAGACGAATTCAAGATCTAGAATGATATCAGGACAGTGGGTGACCATATGGGAAAACAATTAGATCTCATCCGAAAATGGAATATAGTTCAACTTGGCGAAAATCCAAGCGTAGTGCTATACCTGCGGATGCCGCGGATTTTTGAGTCACCGTATGCTGTATACTAGATTTTCTTTAGGATTACTGCGTTATAAGTGCTTTTATGTGTGAATTGTGCACCAATACTTTGTATTTTGTGTATTTTCTTATCGGTGCAAATTTGGTGGATATTGTTTGGCTTATTCCGGAAATCTCATTGCACGGCCCAACTGCCATCTGTGTCCGCCATCTTGGACTTGCTCTACATTGTGACACACTCTATAGCTACATTTGGTCCCTTAACGGAAAAGATATTGGACACAAGTCTCATGCCAAATGCTGCTTTCGCTATCACGCGTTGTTCCATGGTTCATGCACTGACATATCCGTTTTTAGAAAATCTCTCGACATCCGACGTCGGGTTTTCAAAGTAATATGTGGCAAACGTCTCGATGCAACAATATCAGAATACTAAGGCACCACAAACAACTACGGAAATCCTCTTTTATAAGCAGAAATAAACCGTTTACCAAGTGGGGTCAAACGACGTTGTGAAAATACCTCTGTCACCTCGCTTTCCCTTATCACTCTGCGATCTACACCACCACCAGCGTCTTCGAACCTGGCCGAAACTCAGGTTCAATGTTCCCTACGGATTGATGACTCAGAATCAGTACTTCGGAAATGTCGCTTCACTGAACGGTCAGTGAATATCTCAGGACCTCTCAGTGAACCTCTGAACACCGAGGATGCATGGACCACTCAAAAGTGTAAGGGCCACGTAATCGTGTTCAGGCGTCACTTGCTGATAAATATCAATCCCAACCGAGAAGTGCCTCTAGTCCTGCTCCCACAGGTTTATCACCAAGTTTGATAAAGCGTCATAAACGTATGGTGTTTCATGTACCAGTGAAAACTTATAAAACCCATCAGCTAAGTTATGCTCATGTGGTTGGATTCCTCAACAGGCTCATTTATAGACTATTGGATGTGGGTGAAGGGGGTCTGACGAATAAAAGAGTAATCCGATTTGTCCAGTAAAATAACCAGTCATGTCCACACTTGAGAATTACCGTTGTAAATCGCAATATGCCGCAGCTTATTTTGTCTCGTTTGTCAAAGCTGAAAGGCATAATTGTTCACATTCGCCGAGACTTGCAACCCGAAGACAGGGCTCTTTTGAAGACTGCTTTCATCGAGATTAAACGCCGTACAGAAGCGGGAAAGAGATTTACAAAATGTAAATGTTTGCGTGATCAAGTACGGTGTACGAACCCTTATCAACCAGTTGATCAACCTTCAGGCACGTCCCACAGTAACTCTCCAGAACCTCGGTGAGGCATTCGCCAACGCGTGCAGCCTGAAGAAGAAACGTAACGAACTGTGCCGCATCGCTGTCTCTGAGCGGCCGGACGTTTTAGGAGTTCCATCAACTTGGTGGAACCCCGAGGTCGTACTCCAAGCAGTCACATTGTCAAGCTATTCATGCTTCCGATGCGACCGAAAATCGAAGGCTTACGGTGGTGTTCTTTTGTACATCAAATCTCAACTACCTTGAAAATGTATCAGCACGTATCTGAGCGAGGACAAGTTAAGCGTGCGATTGTTGTACCCAATCCGCCGCAGACTCGTAGAGCTTATAATGGATGTCTCCTACCGTAAGCCATTAAACCTTTGTTGCGAGTGGCTATCACATATACAGCAAATGAAGCGCTTTCAGTTCTTATCGATGGGAGATCTAAATATAATTAGGATATTCTGAACAGAGTTTCGGCTTCTTCTCGGTCATTGGAACGTTAAGGCTCAATTCTGTATGATGGCCATTGCAATCAGGGCAACGCAACATATCATCCAACCGACGCTCATAAGTCTGAATTAGGCAACTTATCTGGACCCAAATTTTACGAGCTGCGTGCAGAAACCGAGAGAGAGCAGAATACTTGAACCTCACGAACAGTGACCACTGCTCCATTGTGGCAAGAATAGAATTGCCGTTACCGTATGACAACCAACGGAAGCGGAGGTGAAACTATTGGAAAACAGACTTCAACGGACTCGTCCACGCCGCAAGTCATACTGATTGGGCACTACCACAGGCTGCGTCGCTTGATGCATTCCGATCAGTAATGAAAGGAAAGCTTTACGCTGTCTACTTGGTTCGTTCCGCTAAAGTATCCAAAAATCGGACCCGGCAAACCGCATTGGTTTGAGACGAAATATAAGCAGTTAGCCCGACAGCGTCTCAAACTTTTTCATAGATGCGTTGTGATGAAGTTCACATGGTGTACATACAACAGCTTAACATAAGAAAAGCCGCGAAGATCAACCAACACCGGTAGTTATAACAGCAGCTAGCACCTTTAGCTCCAAATGCACTCAAAAGGATATTTGTCTACTTGAAACTTACAATGAAACCTGGGTTAACCTATCGGCCTAAGGGAACTTGAGCGGACGGATGCACGTTTCAAGTGCAGAGTGCGCGAGCTCTTTGGCTTGGTACATCCTCATCGTATTTTTCAGTAAACTAGCGGCTGTTCCATTGCCGGCACAGGTTAAGCCCGTCTTGACGGACGCAATATAAAGTGACACAGTCTAATTGTATTAGCTGCTCGTCAACCAAGATAGTGCAATACACCCTGGACTAGATGAGTTTTACCCACTAAGACTCAAGTCTCTCTTGAATGTCATATGACAAACCTATTCGAAAAATCACTTTCTGAAGCATCGGTCCCCAAAACTGGTAATGCTGTGATCCGAGTAAAGTAGATAACTATAGACCGAGATTTTAGACTACAATATTATCCAAAATTTTTGAGAAGGTTATGAAAATGTGTCTGTTGTTGTTTTGCGAATCGACGAACGTATTGAAGCCATCACAACACGGCTTTATTGAAGGGCGATCTTCCATCACCAATTTGATGTACACAAAGCAATAGTAGATAAAGCTTTCAAAAAAGGGGAGGATATTGCCGTAATACACATCGACTTTAGTAAGACGTGTGACAGAATAAACCACGAGGTATTTCTTCGTTAACTGAAGACCAACGGGATAAGTGTCCCGTTACTTCGGTGTGTACAAGAATTAAGTGTGGGAGTAAAGTTTGGAGAACATTTTTATTACTACCGGACAAACTGTTGCCTATTGACCGTTGGAGTATCTCATGAAACTGTACTTGGGCCAGTATTATTTCTTAGTCAAAGCAAGGATCTTTCGCAACTTCCCCCAGTCATCATGTGCCCCGATGCAGGTGGTTTGAAAATCTGAAGGATCATTGAAAACCTGGACGACTGCGCTGGGCACCAGCATGACTTAGATTGACTGTCAGATTGGTCCATTGGAAAGCATCTCCTTCTTAACGCAAACAAGCAGAAGTTCATCAGAATCACCAGACGTCCATCCACTTGATCATACACATTAGACGGCCAGTTGCTCCACCCTAATACATCGCCCAAAGATTTACGAGCCCTCTCGGGACTTGATATCAGATCATTAAAAAATACAGAGAAATTGTATAGTGTGGGACTTCATTTGCTCTGGAAATTTGGACACAGCTTCTCCACGTGGTCTGAAGAAACGGTCCCTCGCCTACTCGCCTCGCTCAACAGAAAATCTTTGACTAAGGCGCCTCAGCTTGCCATCCGATAACTCAGTGGGAAACAGAAAAGATGGAGGAAATACGGCACATCGCAGGTAAAATGATACCCTTGCTACAAAAGCTTTCGTATAAAGCGTTATGAAAGGGTTGGACTATATGCAGTCTTCTACCTCCGCGTACCAAGTGATCTTACTATAACCCATCAATTAGTACACTTGAATCAATTCCCCATATACAGCCATTACTCCACATACGAGAACCCTGTATCCGTCGAAGTCACCGTTGCAAACTTAGGGTCGCTTGCATGAATAGAGTGTCACATCAGCTTGGTAAGGAAGGAAAAATCATGGGATAGATTACTAGAAGGACTAATAGAGGCCGATTATGTGAAATGTTTTAAAGCACGTGTCGACGCTTATTCCAGAAGCCTTTCTTTTGTGAAAGGCTGCACGTACAGTGTAAAATAACACAGTCTATACCCAAAAATAATGATACCAATACGAATTCTTAACCGGTCAAGAATAAACCGTTGACTGGCCAAACAATACGCTGATGATTCGTAATTAAATGATTTTGCTTTTTCAAAATTCGATAGAGTTGTACAGAAGAATTCCTACTTGTATTTAAATACAGTTGCAGACTCAGTCTCTGAATAACTATGATCTGAGCAACAAAGTGAGGTAGATCCAGTCGCCAGTACCCAAACAGAAAGAATACCATAAATAACAAGGTCAATTTATTGATGTTGGATACAACTAGAATGTCAAGAAAATAAAAAGAAAAAGGTGATGCGTTAGATTACTAAGAATGAAGCAATAATAAACAAACAGATGCAAGAAAGCGAACGCAGGAAACCAACTGACTGTATGACTGCGCCATGTCTGATAAAGTCTACAAATCTCGGTGTGGACCAACTCGTGATCTGCATTCACGAACATGACACGTACCAGCTTGATGAAATTCCGTAGTCAAATTCCTCATGATTCTATATCACGCCATGGACGGATACCTTGCGGTTTCGTCTAACTTGTTGCGACCACGGCGTATAATATACTCTGGGGAAGCTGGTCGACGGGCATACGGATGATATGACCCAACAACAAGTAAGGGATTACGAGTAATCGAACACACGAATCACATAATAGATGGCTCCATTGTAATACTAAACTGATGGACGTCAACATTTTTAAACTGCTGTACCCACATGACGTGAGCAACACCTCACAAAACCGGTGTTCAAAACGGCCGAGAGTTTGGTATCATAATAAATAAATAATTGATATATTCCTCGACGACAGGAAACAGTTCAACTATGTGGTCTAATCCATGTGTCTAGGCTTCTGATCCGTGCAGCATCCCCGGTATTATCGCGGAGTCATGCAACCCACCTTTTGCTACTGTCTGATATCCTGCCATCTTCAGAAAGTTACATGGGCTTTGTATTTACGCTATCTTTGTCAGTGATGTGGGAAACACATGTGACAGAGCTACCGAGATAAAGTGACCGATTCACAATTTCCAGTGACTGTTCCGTGATGGCTAGATCCGGAAGTGCATCGGTCCAGTCCTGTAACTGTACATTTCAATCTGAAGGGGAAGTGAAATTCCGAGTTGTGCAGCGCTACGTGTCCGTCTATCCAGCAATGTTTGCATAGCCCATACTTCAGAATCAAGAAAAGCTATATCGTCCGCATACTGCAGATTTTTAGTTTGTAAAGAAAGCAGCACTTCTACTTCTGTAGATTCTGAAAAAGCTGTGTCATTGACAATCACTTCGATCTCCGAGTTAAAAAGAAATGGAAATATATAGTAACCCTAATGAACCCCATTTATCGTAGGCAACATAGAAGACAGTTCATCGTAAGCTATTACTCAGTCCAGGGAATCGCGGTTGAAAGACTACTGAATGGAAATTAGTTTAGCTGGCAGGCACTTCAAGGATAGGCAGTGTCTTTAACGGGTGTGCTCAAATTAGTTCTAAACATACGCTAACCATTAGTTCTTGAATAGCTTCTTGAGGAGCAGCTGCTTCAACCTACTACAGAAGAAAGCTACAGTGAGGTAATCGCATAGGACTACCTTGGCTGCTAGAAACAGGCAGAAAAGACATCGGCGAAGGTGGATCAGCACATTGACTTCCATACGGAGAGCGTTCAGGAACTTCAATTCATCAAGCTCTCTACAAATGCTAAATGCCTACGTGAGTCCCGGCTGGATTACACCATCCACGTCTGGTCTAATGGGCGAGAAAAGGAGGCTGTTGCGCTCAAAGCTGCACAGGGTGGGGCCACGAAGATCAATAGAGGAATTTTTCACTAACCCTTCCAATGCAAACTGCAACCCTATGCTTTTACAGCGGCGACTATCGGCATCCGCGAGATGACGTTGTCATTATGTACAAGATACTAGCTAACCCGAACCGCACCTGTTTCGATCCGTTGTTGGCCACCTACGGAAACTGACCACGCATCACAGTAGACTTGATTGCCGATAAAACATTTTCTCCCTTTAACTATCCAGATCCTAGAACACTCAAACGTTATTTTTGTTCCCCCATCAACGCCTTTAATAAAAAGAATTTAACTACCTTCTATCCCAATTACAATGCGTAAGGTAGCCCGTTTGCACCCGAAGACGAAATAATGCGAACATTGTGTTCAATCCCTCTATCCTGCCATGTAACGGCGAGCAGCTCATGTGAATAGCTCAGTGAGTCACCATGAAGTAGGACATTCCCTTTTGCTGTCACTTAGATACATTTCTTGTTTCTCCCATGATTTAACAAGAGTTGCCAAGAAATCGCTTGTTTCCAGTTATAAATCAGTATGCATTACCAAAATGCTTTCGTTTGATTAGTACTAGTATTAATTGTCTACTAGTTCGTTAATGTTTATTTCATGAGCTCATGTTCCCACAGGCCATCATGTATAACCGCTTTTCTATTTCTTGCACGGCAATTTCACGTAGAAGCGCAAGCTAAGAAATAAAATAAAGCACTGCTACTGCAAGCAGACTATTCATGTTAAATATAGGGCCTAGAACATGCAGCGTCTCTTATTCACCGTCAGGGACACATCAGTGCAAGTAGTCGATTTTATATTGTTTAAATGTATCGGTACCCAGATAAAAATTATGAATTCTTCAAATGTCGAGGGTAGCAAGCTGTGGGCAATATAGAAGTAGGCTTGGGGGTATTAATGAAGAGCCTGATAGTTGAGTTCATTTGTTGTAACGCGACTCCAGTTTCCTCCACGTTCAAAAGTATGCATAAATGAAATCACGCGAAAAAACAATTCGCTATCACTTATCGACTCGGTTGAAAGTCATGGTCGCCTACCTAGTTATGGAAAATTCTCGAAAGTCCCAGCCTTTACTGGTGGAAATTAATTACCCCAGAATGGAGAAAGGAAATATGTTATGCTTCCTTATTCTTTGCCATTGAATATACTCTGAATTTCGCCCTCATGGAAAATGCAGAACATCACAGTACATTGGTGTTATTGCCTTTATCCAAACGTCAAGCTTGGGGATAACTTGTTTTACGAGCCAAACTTTAAGATTGTAGGAAAACTGCAGTCGTAAGTAATCTATCATCATCATTTGAACATCAGAAGGACAGATAATTCGGTTCATTCGGAAGTGACAAGGGAGTGAGCCAATTTGCAACACCAGGACAGATACTGTGAGCTCATGGGCAATACGTTGCGAAAAAGCAGAAGTCATGTATTAAATTGCGCACCTGAGCGTCAACCCTCGGTTGCTCAGTGGCAGAGCAGTACGCCGGTTACCCGTGGGTCCGGGGTTCGATTCCCCGTTGAGGCAGATCATTGTGAGGTTTATTCGGAGCTTCTACTTTTTATGATGATACACTTAATGCGGCCCTGTTGCTGTGCATAAGGTACTTAGCGGCACTAGCGGCGGAAGAGTTGCTTTTTATTTCCAGGAGAGCTTCTATACATATTTACTCATGTGAGATTATTTGAGCTATGTCTAAATACTGTAAAACCATGGATAGGAAACACCATATATTAATAAAGCCTTTATGTTACGCCTGTATTTTCAAAAGCTTGAGGATCACCTGTTGCATATTTAATCCGAAACGAATTGTTACTTACTTCTTCCATTAGGCATCTTTCTTCCCTAAAGCGTCTAAAATTAAAACCATATCCGAAAGCCCACATGATCAAAATGACAAAATAGCCATGAGCGAGTTCGCCTTTTATCGTTGGGTGATCAGTCAAATACTCTATTGTTCCACTAATGAATATCGAGCATTTAGTTGCCATAGATTGTATGGCAAATGTATGAATTGACAAAGCCAGAGCAGTTCAAATGAAAGAAGACAGTTACTTATTGGAATTAACTTCTTCGCCTAAAAATGCTTCATGACCAAAATTGACTAGTCCGAGTGAAGGATTATGCATTATACTAATTGCGATTAGAAGCACGAAATCATTTCGACCAGTCAGAGATTTTTGTGATCTTGAACTAAATTTGCAGGATTCGACGACAAACTCTAAAAATGCCATAATTAACATAACATTTTGCCACACAGCTGAGTTCTGCTAAAGTTGATTAGAATTCATCTCCTGAACTGTTTTATCCTGAACAGCTTCGTGAGCTTATATAAACTGTAACGCATTCTTATATGTTTAATCTCACAATTTATAGGCTTGCTTTACATTTACCGAAAGTGATAAAATTAAAATTCACCTCGGTTTTAACGAATGCTATCGCGAAAATTCGACCCAAGTTGCACAAAATCACGGCTACTCAGATGGTGAGACATATGGTCTGCGATATGTAATTGTTCGAGCAATGGAAACAATACTGTTGCGAGAAATGTTTGGGTTAGGTACATATTCTCCTTTGCCAAATTACACTATTTTAGTGTGAGCAAGTATGCATTTAAAACTAACTGCACGAGAAAAATCTGACTTCACAATCTAATATGATACTTTGCACCATTTTAACAAAATATGCAAGTTTTAAAAAAAGTTGTGTATTTGTTTTTACTAATAGTCCCTAAACCTCAGAAGTGTCTGTTCTAACATTCAGTGAAATAACCCTCTACCTAAACAGCTGTTGTAGGTATTTATACACGTGCAAACGTTTAGCGCAATCGAAGACCGCCGCTCAAATTCAACAGCGTTTTTAAATGGCGTCTTCGTATACCTACGGAACGTAATTATTCAGTTTTATAACTTGCACTATGTTCATTTTGTGCGAAAAGTCACTTTGAATTAGGTTAGTTAAACTGTTACTCGCGCAATTAAATATATGGTCCAATGTTCCTAAATTGCCTCAATTAGGCTGCGACTTTCGACACTGAAGGATAACTATGCTTGTAGAAGAATTAAGGTTTATTCACATTAACTTAATTGTGCGTTATCATTGTGCCACTGTTCGGTTAATTTAACAGCAGACATTGTTATACACTTTGTCATGCAGCTGAAGTTATGTGACTTCTGAATGCAAATCGCTACCACCATCTTCGAGGGCTTCTGGCTTGCATGAACCGGCCACCTCTTGCACAATGCTTCCTGTTCCTGTCCCACTATCAGATGACGAAAGCGAACATGACGGAATAGTTTGCTGATAAGCATTGGAGTTCCATAACGGAAGTACTACTGGCCTTTGTGAATTAGAAGCGATGCATATTGTCGGTAACAATGGGGTATCGCTGCTGGCATCGAAAACAGGTTGTCCATTTGTTTGCTTGTACTGTGGTACGTTAGGTGAATATTTCTCTACGATGTTCCCATGTCTAGTTGGTGTCTGGATTACTTCGCCTCCATCATTTGGTTTTGCGCAAGTTGAGCATATCAGTGCCGGCGGTATCTGCTCACCGACCAAAGATACGGGCTGCTTGCATGTACTGTTTCTGCGTAGGGTGCTCTTATGTGACGAAGAGAGTTGTTGAGACTCTATCAGTAAAGTTTCCGGTTTACCTATACTTCCAGGACAAGATCCGGCTTGTGCGCTTTGTAAGCTTAATTCGTCCATCTGTAATTGTTGCTGCAACTCATTCAAATTTTGTCTTTGTTGTGCACAGTACGCAGCAACTGCAGCCGCTAACTGGTTTTGTGTAGGAATTAGATGTGATTCCTCGGACCCGGTGGACGCAATTATTGAAGACCTTTTCGAATGTCTGTGTCGATGATCGTAATGCAGGCTGTGATTCGGGGTGCCCGAATTTGCAGAACCGATCATAACCGGAGCAGTTCTTACACTCTCGTTTGCAGTTCCGTCGTAAAACTCACTACGTGCAGCAGTGCTTGACCTTGTGTCGTTGAGAGCAACCGGATAACTAGTGGCGTTGTACAGGAATTCTGCAGGCACATAATACGCCGGATTTCCGGATAACGGATGAATCGGAACGTCGCTATTATTAAAGGCGTTGGCATCTCCTTTCATTAAGCACCGGCCGCTGTTTACTTGTGTGTAATTTGTATTCCGGGACTCATCGGGATGACGAGAACCACGACGAGCACATCGTATCTCTTCAGCCATGCAGAACAAGTGTTGCATCCTTGCTTTTTCTTTGTTTTCTGCAAAACAATGAGGCTGATGTAGTGAAGTTGATAAAGGAAATCTAATCTAATAAATGGCCTCAGACAGCTAGAAACCTTCCATTTTGAAGTTCTGCATAAGCACTGATTGATGCAAGCAGGTATTTGCAGCTGTCTCTTTGATGGTTGCAAAGGATTAATCGTTAAGCTAGCTGTCATATATATATATATATGCATATATATCTTACTTTTTAAAAGAGCAATATATGATAGATTTGTTTTAAGTGAACTCCCTAGCAGTCTACACCCCTGTTACAACAGGGACTGAAGAGCTAGGCTAACTGGATACCAGGGATTTGTGTCACTGGTTCATACTTGATGAAGACAGATGACCATCGCTTATCAGCTGGTCGTGGTTTATATGGTGTTTAGCCAAAAGCAGGTACTACTATCCCAAGTATCAATAAGAAAGAATTAACAAAAACGCCAGATGGCAAGGAGCCAAAAGCGGACCATAAAACAACGTGAACACTACGGAGCAGCCTATATATGTGTGCCGTAAAAATAACCGCTGAATCTGGGTGCACCACGTAATTTCCAGTAGAGTTACAACATGAATGCAATGTTTAGTCGTCACAGCTGATGTGTATTGTTGGTAATATTTGTGCAACTAAATAATTCTGATAGCACTTTATGTTCATGCGATGTGAACGGTGTTGTAATGTTGTCACTTCAAACTTATGTGGCAACCTGGGAAATGTGGTCTGTTTTGATGTAGAGTATAAATAACCGTTTGAAAAATTCAGAACTTAACTATAGGCTATTCTTTAATCTATGGACTCAAAATCACCCGGACAACTTAATCCATATTCGCTTCGCATTGTAGAAAAAGAAGTTGGCGATGTTTACTATCCTTAATAAGAACACGGGTCATAGTACAGCCAAGATTAATCAGGATCTTACTAAGCATTAGCTAGCTGTGAACAATTTCATATCTGCATTCACTATAGATTTGCAAAACTTGAAAAGTTTGGATAACGGGATGCATTTGTCAGACAGCCCACCGTGTTTTGGAAGTTAGCAAGGAGGAGTTCTTCAGTCGATTCTTGCAGCGCAGCTGCTGCATATATCTTCTTGCTGCCCTCGTTAACCACCATTTTTTTGCAAACTAACTGGCTAGAAAATGCTAAGCCACTTTATTGCATTCGGGAGCAACATCACTAGCACGTCTCTGACTGATTGAAGACACTGAACGTAAAACTAGCGCTGAATATATTAATCTTTTATTTTCCTACAGCAAATATTTTAACACATTTCTTTGATCGCCGTTTAAATCACTTAGCCATAAGTAAGGATCTACAGAAATTCAACGGCTGTTGGTAACGAATCATCTCAAATTTCACAAATTGTTGTATCATCCAATGGAATTTTCTTCCTACGGAGTGGCAGTCCGTCGCTAGTCTCATGCTGACATTTAACGTAACACTCGGAATCAGGGTATACATTCACTTACACACGGTAAGTAACGTAATCTTAGTAAACGATTGCAGAGGTGCTATTGCGCCTTTTTTATTTCATTCGGAGCATCTGTTAAAAAGAACCGCTGGTTTGCATTCATTATTAGGCAGCATCAGCAAGTGTGCCTACAAATTACAAGAAATAGTGCATACGATCCAATTTTTCTCATTTGTATAAAGGAACCAGGATTGGTTGGCTTAATGTGATAGTAATTTCGTAAACCTGCTATTGAAACGCAACTTTATTCAACAAATACATAAACCTTGGTATATTCGCTACTAGGCAATGAGCTGGCATGCCAATGGAATCCAGCGAAAATACCAGAATATTCCGCGGTGTCAATACTTTTCATCAGGAATGAACAACCGGGTACTCTGTTCCTGACAGGTGTGCAACTTGGTAACTGGTTGTTACATTGGCTAATGATCCCCCGAATCGCGCAGGCCAAAATTGTGTCTGATGAACCTAGTAATTAAGAAATGAGTGCACTGCTAGAAGAAAACAGGTACTTTTCCACCACATACTATTGCGTGTTCGAAACTTCAATGTGTTGAGTAGGTCTATCGTAATTAGACAATGCATTTAACCAAATTTTTGAAGCGGATCTTAGTTTAATCAAACGAAACCAACAAAATGCTCTCCAGGTAAATATAAAGCGACGTCTCTACAAAACATTTTACCAGAGAATCGGAAAATCTATCAAAATTGCATTAGTTTACAGTTGCGTTGAAAGTATTACCTAAATTGCAGAGGAACCAGGATCAGTTATGTGGCGAAACACGTCGAAGCTTAGCAGACTGCATGATAAAAATCATGCGATTAGCACTGCACTCAGGATGAAACGTGGCCGAACAGCCTGCTTACAGTGTTTATGTGCAGAACAGAATACAGCGCCAATTGCAACATATTTAACGAAACTTAGTGTGTTATTTAGCCGAATGCGGAAAAATTATCTCTTGATCGGAACATGTTCCCTGTCATTCATCAAAATTTTGTTTGGGTTGCGTCCCAACAGCGCTAATATTTTTCTTTCCATATCGTAGCTCGCAAAAAATTCTAGAGAGCGCCAACGGCGCAAGTCAGTTAAACATGACAACCCCAACTAGCGCAACGGTTCGGTGATGGTCTATAAACAGAGTGAAGAGCAAATGTTACTTCTTAACTACGTTAAGTTCTAGCGAAGGTTGCAGTTTGCGGGACCTCAAACATTGTCAATCACTAAGCCAAATAACCACGCGTAAGTCAATGAGTAAACGGTATAGTGAAAGAAGGGAACTGAATGCTTTTAATCTGTTATATGCATGCTGTCTTGATTTCCAGAATACAAGATTAACTGTGTATTCGAGGTGCTATTAAGGTCAGCAAATCCCGTGCGTGATATCTTTGTAATCTAATCTGAATTTAAAATATACGCAATGGTCACATGTTCCCAATACTTATAGGTTTTGGGCACGCCGCATGTACTTCCGGATGCGCTGGTTGCTGCTAATATTACGAACGAAGAATTTCGGTTTAACAATACAGTTGCTTTCATGTAATTAACAGCAGAAACCAAAGCATGGTGAGACGTAATTCGAAACCTTTTAAAAATTTCGGTACATTTCACTGTTTGGGAAGCAACATTTGATTACAAATATTTACTAGTCTTACCCTTTTTTCTACAGTACTGAAAACAACAAGCGCTAGATAAATAAGTGCCGGAAATTTAGTGCTGATTGAATAGCAATTTCTAGATCCTGACGTCCTTATAATCGAATAATGAGAATAACTCAATTTCGAACGCCACAATTAGTTTTACCTACGTTGTCTTCAGTATTGGTTAGCTAAATGCAAAAACATTTACAACTTACAAACAGTGGAAAATACTGGGGACAGAAAGCTAATTTGCAGGATTCAGGTGGATGCCGAGCAGAATTTAATTCTTACATAGTGTACATTAGTGGTCCACCCGAAATCTGCTAGAACTAAACTTTAGAAAACAATAGGTACACTTCATATAACATCAGAGTGCCAATTCCTGCAGGATGGAAAGCAAGTACTGCAGCGATGATACGTCCAACTCCACCTTGTTTTGCTGGTTCAGGATAATTTAGTTTGTTCTGTTCAACCTGAAAAACCATCAAAAATTAGCGACCAACAATTCGGCCTGTTGGGACGAGCCTCCGAGCAAATAGCTACATTCATTTTTGAATAATGTTAAAAGCATTTGTACGCCTTTTTGTTAAAGACACAATCCAAACCTGGCAGCGATGACTAAAGCACTACCTTACTACACCCTACGAGTCTCAACAGCGGGCTGCTATATACGTCATAGGATTTGCTTCACCTTCCCTCTAAGCGGAAGCTGAAAGGTTTGGGAGTTTTCAGCTTGCGGTATCGCCGACTACGATGCGAGTTGAATATGGCATACTTTACACAAACCAAATTATGTGTACTGCTCTTTATAGCAAACAGCAGTAACACCAACTTTGGAGATCACATTACGAAATTAGCGGAACAGTACAGCCGTTTGTAGTGCCGTAGTGATTACTTTTCTAATTACTTGTGTCCATATTGGAACTCACTTCCTGGAATGGATCTTATGTGCACCTACGAAAGTCATACTTAATGTTGTTCGGATGACGTACTCCGCCAACTAACATGTTGTTACTTGACACTACTCTTCATCCTACTCTCAGGAAATAGTTTGGCTTTGTTTTCGCATGTTCTAGCCGTGGAATTGCACGGTGTACATGGCTACTGCATTCAATACGATAAACCTATCTTATGAAAGCAAAACTGTCAACTGTAATTTTTTAAATAACCTATTTCGATAACCCAATAGACTACTCAACGCGTCTTGTGATGCAGTGTTTCTTCACCCGTATGAAGTCATCGTTCATCGTTTATGTTCAGTGGGTGGAGCTAGGCTCATCCGCATGCTAGCTCTCGCTTAGTTCATTTTACCGTGACTAGTCTAATAAGCCAGATAAGGTCTGGACGTGCATTTATTAGGAAACATTTTCGCCTTTCACAATCGTGGTCTTTGAAAGGAAGTTTCTCTATACAAATCAAATTCTTAGATAAAGTATGTCTCTGTAGCATACTAAGATAAAGCTCACGGTAGCAAACTATTGAAGAAGGGCTACGATATAAAAAACTAATTGCTTAGGTCAGGTTGAAGCTAACCCCTGTTTTATATTCTCTCTATCATAGAAACCATAGCTATCGGTGCTAGAGGCGAGGCCACAGCTAGCTGTTCATACACTTTGGGTGGTGAAATAAACGGCGATGCATATGTTGTACTTCGAAGCCTAACAGAAGCAACAGTATTGGTAACATTTAAATGTATTTAGAGAGATAGAGTTTATCATCATAAAATAGTAATTTCAGCTACTAAGTACTTCGAATCCTGGTGCTGCCTAGATGTATGTAAAAGCTGAACTCTGAGCTGTCGCAGTACTTTGTAGCTGACATGTACTACGAAGTGTTAATATCCTATAAATAATCCTGACTATGAATGTTGGCAAAATACCGCTCTAGCAAACAGCCCGAACTTCAACGTCTTTGAGTAACATTACTGCTGGATCTCAGAAGTATATGGAAACCACAATGATAAACATTACTAACCTTGAGATTATTTATCAGGCATGCCGATGTTCTAAACGCATGGTAGCGATGCAGGTCGGAGGATTGGCTCCTTATCGGAATAATCTAAATCGGGTTGCTTTTCAAAAATTCAATTACGATGTTTTCTGCGTGTTTAGAAGCTCTAATAATTCGGTGCCTAAAATATACCACGTAAAATTTCTCCGAGTTATTATCACTGAGGCATTAGTGTCTAAACTATTATCTCATCATTATTCACTTGCAAATACTTTGAGCTTTGACTGAACGAAATTACATCCATTTTACAACTTTATCCTCATATTTAATGCGCTACATTCAGCGATATTTTATTAGCAATATACGAACCCGGAGTTGCTGTCAGTATGACCTCCATAAGACAGCCACCGATAGCCTGCACCCAAAGAAGGACCATAGTAGCTTGCGCTGCACCACCGACAGCTCCATGCACACACCACATATCAGTGTAAACCCGAAGGAATAAGACCGGGAGGCTTGCGGATGGGAGGCACGTATCATCAATGGGGCCGGCCAAGCTCCGTCACATGCAAACACAAGCACGCTCTGTTTGGGGAACCAATCGCACACAAGGCGGTGGCTGGACCGTACACCGCTCCACACTGAGTGCACGGAACCACACGTTGAGCCTAGCACGGCTAAGACGACTCGGCATCCCGTCCATTCCAGCAATGTCTAACTGCCTCCTGGAGCCAGAAAAGACGAGGTAATGACTAATAGTCAGTTACCTTGTAAACATGCACACCAAGCGCAGTCACTCCGGTGATACAAAGCAACAGCCAACCACATGTAAAGAAATGTGGGTAAAAAGGTCGAATACACTGTACAGATATGCCCCTATAATAGCATATGAAATAGAATCATAATCAAAATGAAACAAAAGGTAACGAAGAACACCGTTTTCGATAAAACTCATCAGGTGTTTACAACGAGAAAATGTAAAGTTGAACCGGGATAGGCTGGTGAAGAGCGATAAAGATTAGAGAATCAGAGCAAGACAGAAAGTGAGCTGTCCTAATCGATCAATTGGTCGATCCACTCAAGCAGCGGCTACCACAGTATACGTAGATCACAGATACACACACACACACGTATGCTCACTCGACATAGGACGTGCTTTTCAACGGATTGGGTGACGCATGTGTCAGCATGTGGAGTGGAATCTGTTTGGAAGTGTGTTACCCCCAGGGCAAAAGGAGCACTTGAATAAACGCTCTCTGCCTAGTTCAGGTTGTGTGAGCCTGGTCGCAATGGCTTCGGCCGTCCGTAACATTTGTTTCCTAAGCCACTTTGCGTAGCGTTGTGGAACAACATTTAACTCTTTGAAAGTATCAACAGCCTTGAATTGATGTCCACTTGAGACCAGATATTATAGGATAGAACTCTTTATGCAACCGACAGTACCTTTCTGCAATGCCGTGGGACAGTGCTCCGATATCCGTTTAGACAGACGACTAATCGTATGCCCGAGGTACTTCACACCATTGGGGCAAGTAAAATGATATAGAATATAAGATTCGGACTGGACCGGGAGTCTGTCTTTGAGACGTTGAGCAACAAACGACACAGTTTCAGCAATGATATATGGATATGCAGCTGGAAAGCTTCGAACTATTGCTGCGGAAACCCTTTTGTTCAGCAAATCAAAAGCAATATCACCCTTAAAGGTAAGTGAGAGAAACACATCTTTCTTGGGGACAGTTGTAATCCGTTTATGACGATCATGAATCTCTGCGTGTTTTCCGATGAAGTGGGTTGGATAACCGTTTAATTTTCGGCCTTCAAGTTCTCTGGGCTCCATATTTTGGCAGCGCAAAACTAAAGACAACGAACAAGGTTCCGTTTGTACTTCAAGGGTGCAAAATTGCGAAAATGCCTATATTGACCGAACCACGTCGTTTTCCGAAACACACTTCTTTCTAGTGAACCGTCTTCTTTTCTCCATAGTAAAATGCCCAAGGAGGCCAATTTTTAACGTTCTCGATTTCACTGGTGAAGTTCAGAGATAGATGTAACCAAGATGAACCAGAGTGGTTCTGAATGTTTCCTTTGCAAGCAAAGGAGTAGGCGTCAGCTCGCTCATTTGTTTCATCAGATGTTCAAACTGTGTCTCTAGATGGACTTGTCCACAATTAGGTTGAGAGAAGCCCACTTCATCCGAAAGCACGCAGTGATTCATGATCGTCATGAATGAATTACAACTGTCCCCAAGAAAATGTGTTTCTCACACTTCCCTTTAAAGGTGATATTGCTTTCGATTTGCTGTGCAAATAGTTTCCGCTGGAGTAGCTCGAACGTTTCCAGCTGCATTTCCACACATCATTGCTGAAACTGTGCCGTTTGTTGCCCAACGTCTCAAAGACAGAGAGCGCTTATTCAAGTGCTCCTTTTGCCCTGGGGTAACACACCTCCAAACAGCTTCCACTCCACATGCTGACAAACACCGGGTGATGAGTGCGTCACCCAATCCGTTGAAAAGCACGTCCTATGTCTCGTGAGCATACGTGTGTGTGTATCTGTGATCTACGTATACTGTGGTAGCCGCTGCTTGAGTGGATCGACCAATTGATCGATTAGGACAGCTCACTTTCTGCCTTGCTCTGATTCGCTAATCTTTATCGCTCTTCACCAGCCTATCCCGGTTCAACTTTCCATTTTCTAACTGTAAACACCTGATGAGATTTATCGAAAACGGTGCTCTTCCCTACCTTGTGTTTCACCAATTGCATGGGTATAGTTTTTGAGATAATCAAAGTAGCCGTAATAGATTCAGGATGATAAAAATTGATCAAGGCACACGTGTAAGAAGGACGAAAATGTAAGCGAAGTTGACCACCTTTGATTTAATCTAGTTATGCCAGTTAATAAATTATTGATGTGTACTTAAAGTGAGGTAAGGAACTAATACTGAGAGCACCTGAAACAAACTGACTCAGCATGCAAGCACCCGGTTTTTACATCGAATGCAGCGTACCTATCAACGCTGCGCCAGTTCTGCCTACGTCGTTTCGATGCTGGTCCTGAGTGGCATCGCTCGTGGTTCATTGGGCCGGCTTGACTCAGTCAATCGCAGACGCATGTACTAGAGCACCATGTACTCGACGTCCTTGGAGTACAGCTAATCGACGACTGTCCCTTCCGCAACTGCCGCTTCTTCTCTGAATGCACGAGGGCTTTCTCTTTCTCCTCGACAACTGCCTTCGTGAGTACATCGCGCCATGCACGCCGACCAACTACCTCCTACTCACATGAGCTGCAAGCAACATTAGAACGTGATAGGCTTATTTTGCTCATGTGCTGATATCACAACTTCGATTTTCTCACATGCTGTTTCCATAATTTGGCCCGTCCTATCTGGACAATTATTATTATTATTATTATTATTATTATTATTATTATTATTATTATTATTATTATCTAATTTGAGGTTTCTAGCTTCTAACAGCGTAGATCGCCATCTGCTGCCGCATTCTACGCAAGGTAATGAAATGGAGTAGCTTGTACCCGGGTGGATCAGCAAGATTCTACCATCGCATTGCGTGCTCGGTAATCACCTATGTATAGGATTCAAGGCAAATGCAATGTACATTTTGGTTACTGCAGGGTATCTGCACCTCTCGGTGCATCAATGCTTTTGGATTCAGTATATCCCCGAACCTTTTAAACTACACAATTGCCCCTACGATGAGATGGATAGGGTACGTGCAAAAACAGCTAATGTTGATCTAATTGACTTGGACTGTGTTCGTGTAGTATCCACGTGTGCTCCAGTTTAGCCCTATTACAACCAACTATACGTGCCGAACATAAACGTGAACGCTTCTGGTTACGGATAACCGTCACGCGTTTGCATTTAAATTGTTGCTTGTCTTTGAACAACGACGTGTGTTGAAAACAAGGAATCGGCATGTTGATAATTTGCAAGTGTTGTTTATCACCTTTGATCCTTCTAAGTTTCTGCGAGTGTGGACAAAAGGATGACAATCTCGCTGTGTTCGAGATTCCGCGGAGAGAGAAGTTAGAACGCATCAGCCTCGGTAGAAGTTTGGCTCAGTTACAATGTATTCCGGAAATGTGTCAGCCTTCCAAACCCAGCAGATGCTGTATGTACTCAAGAAGCTTGGATAGCGCTACTGGCAGTTTTATATTGAGGAAATTACGGTGCAACAGATAAAAAACTGGGAATAATCGCGCATGTGTCTATTTATATAGGCATATCATGTTGCACAGTTAAATAGAAACGTTTGAATCTAAGAGATAAATGAAGCCAATTTTAGTGCTGTTAAATCATTATCACTCCGCATTGATAAACCGCGAAAACTTTCCAAGGATGCACCCGGTTACACATACACACCGAATTTCGTGAGCAATGCTTTCGGTAGTGAAATTATGTTATTGTGCGTTAATACCTGAACTGCAGTATTATTCACTCTAAGAGATTGAGCAGACGACGCTGATTGTTTCTCTTTGTACTTCCATAAATATATTTTAGAAAACCTTGTTTGATACAACCTAAGGTTCCACGGACTAGATGGACGCTGTTACACACTGGTACTTAGATCCTACCTGCATCCCGTGCAGGCAATGTCAAAGCTTGACAAAAATCCGAATGAAAGGTTCTTTTTTGTTCAGTCTGTTCGCGAGGGCCTCAGTGGACTAGGGTTACCGCCCACGGATGCACTCCAACCGACTGTCGGACATGTGATAAATGACACTGAACCAGTACCTCTAATGAAAGGTTTGGCCTGTGTCTATATGATGTGAGCCGACAACGAATTTGACAGCTCCTCAACACCTAGTCACTCTGCTGGACATGCGGCTAGTAGCATTTTCAGTATATCCCACCCTAAAGGAAGAAGATAAGGAGGACACGCACGCTGATTTATGTGTACAGCCTCTTTGTCCTAGAGGCTTAGGTTTATCACCTTTCTACGCGTAACTGGATGTGCGCTTTAGCCTATGGGCAAGTGTGCTTGTTTGTGTACGAAAGATGATGAGTCATAATGTTCTGGGCTATATTTCTCTTTTATGGAATCCGTAAAATGTTTTGCTCTTTATCCGATGTAAAGGTGATTAGAACCCAGATATGCCGCATTGAAGCTATACTAACAAGATGTAGCATAAACGTTTCTTTGTTTTGAACTAATCGTTCAAGTTGGCTCAGGATATTAGAATGAATTCCGTATAATTAACCCAGCACTTATCAAAGAAACGTACGTATTTCCCGCTCCATATGTATTACAGTGCGCATGATATGGTGTCGCAACACCATCGAGTTGCTTAAGAGCTCCGTCAAATAAACAACGAGAGGTACTTTTTATGGTGAATTGTCACGTTTGTGTGCCTTACTGGTCGCCTTAGTAGAGTCCTACCGGATGTAACTTTCTAGTTCCCATCCGCATACTATGTTAGATTACATCCATGTGAATCAAAAAAACTAAACAAAATGAGCGCGTCCAGGTGAATCTTTGTCCTGTATCGTTAAACATTAACTATTTTACCTGAAATATTTAAATCTTCTCAGCCGCACGTGTACGGCAGCTCCGTTGAGCTATTGGCGATCACCGGAAAGTGATTATTATTCATCATCAGGAAATGTTCTACAGCAACCGTATTACTCCGAGACAACAGTGCCCAAGGTACAAAAATTTGAACTTACTTGTGTATTGCCGGATCAAAGCACATCGGATGCAGCAGAAAACGTTGACCGTAAGGGAAAGAAAAATGATAGCAATCGCAAGAATCATCAAGCTTTCCCGAAAATGATAGGAGGCTGTAAAATAAGAATGGATCAATGGAATAGTACAAGACAAATTTCAGGTCACATTGATGAAAAGTTTGCATATTCGGATGCTGGAATACCCATTTTTGCATATTCTCATCACAAATATGTAGTAAACTGAGGGTGTCGTCTAAAATCTAAGTAATCTGAGCTGTTCCCCTTGGTGTTCAATTGCACAGCTGGGAGAGACAATACATTTGAGTGATGCCTCACATACGACAGTAATTAATTTGTTAACCGTCCTATGAAGCGTTTAAAGTATTGCAAGTCAATGTCTCCTTATTCGGTGATGGTGGTGTTATAATTGCATTTTCCAGTCACAAAAAGATTATCTCTCTGTCGTATAAATATTTAGGCATCCAAACTATACTAAGCAACCAGCAATAAATCTGGAGTGCACGAACACTTGCTTGGCTTGAGCCGGTAAATTGGACAAAATCAATGGGATGAATTTAAGTAACATGATTATTATGATATTGTAAAAGTACAGTGTGCATAAAATAAATGTGCAAAATTCAATCGTTACTTATGTTTCAAGTCTCAGTTAATCTAAGGAGTCATGATAAGCTCAGACTAAGTTTACTAAAAGCAGCATCTTCATACGAACGTTTAAAACCGCTGATAATACTCGAGCGAACGGAAGCTGATATTTGTGTGGCAAGTTCGTTTTCATATATGCTTTTCTCATAAATTCATTTATAGTTTGGTTTAATGTACCCAGTCAAAACGTAAGTAATTTGGCTCCAACTGTGATTGCCGAGTCCCTCCAAGGATGCCTATATAACGGCGAAATCACTGGGTCAATTTAGTCCGAGCAGACAAGCACAAACACAAATACGATGTATTAATGAAAGTAAATACTAATCCCTAAATGATCTAAAGGCTTGTAAACAAGCTCCGGATAAAGCAGCGCGGGATCCCAAATTTACCTGCAATAAATACTTTGGTGTCCACTACACAAGATGCCGTCAACGGAATTTGGCAACGATTTAACCCCACTTTGCAAAAAGAACCTTCACTGCACACGTCCATGACACTGTTCATTCCATCCCCAAGATTAAGGCAGGCATGCTTCACTGCTGCAAATATGAAGAAAATGCTACTGTCCTTATGCGTAGTCAGTTTCTCGTTGTGAATAATATCAGACAGAAAATTTTAGAACACTTGCAGAGGCTTAACGAACCAAGGACCCGGTACTTTCAATGAAGCCATGAGTAAATGCAGGTTTCGACCATGTAAATAGGGAAAAGCACTTCTATTTTTAAGAGTAAGAGTCGTGCAGAACCTTCTAACTGCCGCTCAACCACCCTCCTCATAGTGTTAACCAAAGTTATGGTAGTAATCATTGCAAATGCGTTCATGGTCTGCTTTCAGATCAACCACGTCATAGTGTCACAGTAGCATGGACTCCGCCGAAATCTGTCCTATATCATAAACTTGTTACTAGCCCGAGCAAGCTGACCGAGGTCAGATGACGCCAGCCAAAGAATTGATGCCGTATACCTGGACCTATATTAAGCTCTTGATGTGCATGATAACAAGGTGCCTACCTGTCTATTACACACTACCTCGTCCATACTGGCTCCAGGAGACAGTTGGTCGTCGCTGGAGGGGAAGGAGTGCAGTGTCCTCGTGACGGTGCTAGGCTCAAAGAGTGGTTCCATCCTGTTTGGAACGGGATACCGTCCAGCCACCGCCATGTGTATGTTTGGCTGCATGATTTCCTAATTAGGCCTGAATGCTTCTGTTCTGCTTGTTGAAGGAGTGTGGGCCGTCTCCGTTGATGAAACGTGGCTCCCATCCACATGCCTCTCGGTCTTATTCCTTCGGGTTTACACCGGATATGGGGTGTGTGGGTGGAACTATGGGTGGTGTAGCGCAAGCCACCCATGGTCCCCTTTGTAGGCGCAGGCGTCCTGTGGCTGTCCCCATGGAGGCCACCGTGACAGGCAAATCCGGATACGGATGCCGTCATACCATAAAGCAGTCAGACGCCTGGACAACCAAATTCTTCATCACAAACTCTGAAACCATGGAATTGGGGACACTGTATTCGGTTGGACAGGCTACTTCAATGTTCAAAGTCAGCTGAATGTGAAAATCAGCAAACCCATGTGGACCCAATTGAGGTCCACTGCGGTGTGTCCAAATGTCGGTACTTCGGCCACGCCTGTTCCTAGTATTCGTCAACTATACTGCTAGGATGCTCTAGTAAAACATCTAACTTGATGCAAACGACGTTAGGATCTGGCATAAGATGTAGACAATGAGCACTTACGCGGCATTATAAAGAGATTTTGACAAGGTATGCGGGTAGTCTCTCGAAAACCAGATACAATTTCGCCTGGCAGAACGAAGCCATCTGAATATATACCATCAGTGCACACAAAAATATCGACTGGGAGCGCAGCTGCTGCAACACGGTACGCATGAATAAGACATAGGAGTTATGGTGTAGGTTGAATTTAGCTACTTTGAACAGGCCGTGAATACATAGAAAAGTAGCTGTCAGTATCTTGGTCTTCTACGATGGGCGTTCGATATATTCGAGCCATCAATCTCTCCACAAAAGCAGAATAACAACGTAGAGCCATAGGTCGAATGCACGATTAGAACCCGGAGGCTTTGCGACAAACATGATGCTGCCACATTTGAGGATCCACAACGTAAGGCGAAAAAATCGTTATGGAACTACTTCACTGCTCCTACAATGCAGAGCACAAACCCTAGACATGTACCACGGTAAACTCTGGCCTCTGCGAGGGTATATTATTATGGTGTAGCAAATACTAACTAACCCCAATCACACGTGTAACGATCTGTCACAAGTCAACCACCATAGGAAACTGCGAGGCCAACAGATCAAACTGACCATACGTAAAAATCGACTTGATTGCCGACGAAACATTTTATCCGCTCGGGTATCCAGAATGTACAGCGCCCTTTCTCCTTACGTTAATTATCCCCCAGATTAACGTTTTTAAAATAACGGACTACACTTTATCTCATTGATAGTACGCCACATTGTCAGTTTCCATCGAAAGAGGAATTAACGCAAACTATATGCTCACCAGGTCCCTCTGTTACGTAGCAGTTAGCTGACCAACATATGTTCTTGTGGCTAACGGTGAACTAACGGAAACCATAATATTCTCTATTCCCTCCCACTTTAAACTCATTTTATAAGCCTCATGCCCATCATTTTACGGAGCCTGGAAGCAATACGTTTTGGCCTTATATACTATTGTTCATTGTACTCGACTAAGTAATATGCATTAGATCTATTTTGACGAGTGCAGTGTTGTCCGTTGCAAGCAGCCAGTTCCCTAAGAATATATTGCATAAAAGTTAGTTATAAATAAACAAGAGTTTATTAAGTAGCTTACGTTCCTGATACTTCCAACATCTGGCGGGACCTTCAAAGCATCTGTTGCCTATTTCGCCTAACTTCTTTTCCTACATTATCTACTGTTGACATATAATTTCGCAAGAATAAGCCTACAAATATTTTGTAGAATGAACATCCAAGGCCACTGAAACCAGTCTACTCTATCCACCTTTTAATTAAAAGCCGAGAAATCGCTCGCGATCAACAATAAAATGTCATTAGACAATAAATTTTACACCAACCGAAACGAATTGTAAAACATTATTTGATTAAATCTTTTCTCTTTTTTAAATGCAAATCCGGAATATTTAATTCAACATTTTGGATGGTTATTCGTTCGAGCTCTGCCAGTGTACCCTTCGTAATTTTCTACCCATTTGTAAACTCCACATGTTTTGATGACACCAGGTTGGTACTTGTGAAAAGTGCTGAAGCCGCGCCAATTTTAGTAAGTAAATCGTATTATAAATTCATTTGACTTATACGCTAAATTTAACGATATGCATGCAATATCAATTTTCCATGGTACTAAATTTTAATTTTCCTAGAAATGTTATAAAGCATACTGGCATCTGTCAGTCACCAGCAATGAACTCAAATGAGTACTTAGACCTAACCATCAGTGCACGTTAACAATGGGTTTTAGCTGACATGTTGTAGTAAAATAATGAATAAATGCACTCAGTATATGTATGTATGCATCTGCAAATTGTGATGAAACAAACTATTAGTTGGAAACACACGATTGACTGTTTTACGTGTATGTCTCTTAAATTCACGGTTTTATGGTATATGCATTTCAATTAAATGAGGAAAAAGGTTCACACTGAAATATTCATTTATTAGACTGCCTATGGGAAGCTACTTGCAGTTTATGTTTCAGTAAAACTGTAAATACAAAACCAGTCCAGCTGAATATGGCCACAATTTAAGCATACTAATTTCAAACCTTATAAAACATAAATTCTAAGCCGAACGTTGCAGTACCAATCCCTTAATTAATGGCTCCGCTTCGCACATAATAACAGATAATTACTCTGTTTTTTCGGTGCCGCAATACATTGAATTATTCGTGCGTCCAAGATCAATCAGTTTCACTGTCTTAAAGTCCTTGTTTGTTTCAGTAGCTCTGCTATTAGTCTGTAGACACGGTTTTGCACTTTAATAAAAAGTCGCATAGTATGATGATAAGACAATGTCAGTAAAAACATTTTTCCACAATTCTTCATTCTTTTTGAATTATATTTAAAACATCAAAATAATAGGCATAAGGTGGGCATATACGTTCAGTTCAAAACCACTGATCAAGCACAAGCATTTTCCGTTGAGTCATAAATGTGGAGTGTATATAATTCCGTTGGTCGGATGCACAGTTGAGTTGGCTAAGGTAGTTGTAACGTTTATTCATAATGTTTCTGTACACTCAACTCCGGCTGGTACAGACAAATCGCGCTGGCGTTAGCGCTGCTTGAATGACTCAGCCAAATTGCTGACGTGGCCAGTGTAGGTGTGTTGCGTGGTTATGCATAAACTGGTTGGTTTTCAACGATCAGTCATGAGTCAAGCGAGATGGTTTTCCCTTACCATGCCAGATAGGCGTCTCGTCGTCCGGTCTATGTAGACTTCTCCACATAACATGATAAGGGGTTAACGCATTCTGATTTGGCCTAAACAGTCGCCCTGTGATTTAGGAGAGCATATGCCATAATGCTATCGATGGACTGGATTTGCATTATGGCTGCTAAGAATGTGTATCTGAGGGCATGATAAATGCGACGAGTATTGATTACAGCAGCGCTTTCCCCTTGCGTGGTAGCTGGGAAAATATGTTTTATTCCGTAGCGTTATTATTACAGGAGGTCTTTTCCATCGCTCGAATTTGACTTCAAGCAAAATTGGTGATTAACCATTTCCCATTCCGTCAAATTAGGCCATTGATTTCTACGGAAAACGTGTCGTTTGAGCAAATTCTTCCTGCTCGACTCATTGGACTGACGGATCAGTTTGGTTTAACCTCAGTGGAATAATACTGTGGAAAGTCGTGTTGTGCATTCCAACTATGTTTCCTTTACACTTGACCTTGTAATGTACCACTTTCGTGTCGCTTAATTGTCCTGTCGAGAAAGTGAAAATTATCATTGGCTTCTACTTCGGAGGTAAACTTAGCGCTTCATGCACAAGACTGGAATCATTAATATGATTCTTGACATTTCGCGAGGAATGGAACGGTATGGAGATATCGCTAATGTAACGGAGGTAAAGAATGTGGTTTTATAACGACTGTGTTTTACTTCTACTTTTCCAGCGGACCCATGAACGCGTCAGAGTGAAACGGCCTAATTAGTAAATTTATCGCAACTGCATCTTGCTGTCGACATAATGTCTGATGATCTATGTGCTATGACATTGTATATACTATTATATTTGAGTACACAACTGGTTGCTAGGATAAACGTAGAGACACACGATATACTGGATAATAAACTGCTCAACGGAACGGGTTTGATCAACGTTTAGTTTGATTACACAAAATAATGCGTTATGAAAAAACTACATGTGACCCTTTGTAATACTTTGCAGTCTACATGCAAATGGAATAGTTTCTACAAAGGACCGATTAGTTCCGACCACCCGTTTTGGAGTGCGCTCACGGCCTCAAACACGGTGTTAGATATAACTTTTATTTAACAAGAATATGAATAATTACGACTGCCTATCCATATTTCGATTTAGGACGCAGGAATACAAATATCATCTAACCTTCTTTTCTTATTGCTCAACAAATAACTGGTCAATTCATGAGTGTTGGTGTGCATTTTACTAGATAAATAAGCTTTTGTTCATTACCCTGCTGGTAGTACCGCAGTATTGGCTTGAGAAGTTGGTCAGTTACAAAAATCACAATTAATATCTGCAGCGTGTCATGCGAAGTACATTATTTTCTACTTGAATTATGTCACATTTGTGGCTATGTCATGCGGAAAGTTATACTAAGCTTTTGACTACCGTCCGATATCATGGTCTGACGTTGGTAGCAGATTCCCCCCTTACTAGCGGGCGACTAGTCAGATATAAATGCATATGCATGCGTATAAGAAATATACATATATATATTTATACAAGACACCATCTTTCAGCTCTTATCACAAACAGACCTCCTAGACCACATTTCAGATTATGCTAGTTATAATCTACCAATTTTCATTGTCTTAACTTGCAGAATTTCTCATAACCATAAAAAACTCCATACGTCGCCAAGTATCTTAACGTGTTTTGTGCGCTTCATGTTTTGGCATACTTCGCGAATGACCACTTTCAAGAAACAAGTAGTGTACAATCCACACACTTTTGTTACCTAATCCACATGGCGCAGTCGCCCGTGATCACCCAAGCTGGTATTTTCATAAGATAAAGCATGTGGGCATCTCATCAAAACATCCGCAGTAAGCGCATCTGGATGAAAGAAAGTGCTCATATCGATAACTGACTATACAAACAATGCTTAAATATGCCACAGTTTATATCACATTAGAGCAACTAACGGTAATTCCACCTTAACCACGCAAAACTCACTATGACATAGTAGTGAGGAATTCAACCAAATCAATTTTTCGAGAGTTGAGGAATGCGCAGATGGTAAAGTAACACATCTCCTACCAAATAGCAACCTACTAAAATGTGTCAAGCATGAGGATTCGCATATCAATCTCGTTCTGTTGAGAAACAAGACATTAACTGTGCAGTTAAAAAACAAGTAAGCAATCATCCAAAACATCCAAAATCCAAGTAACTCAGTTGTTTTGAAAATTACAGCAAGTGGACAATTTTGGCAGCTGCATGCATCTCGTGTTTTCATTTTATTACCAATACAACGAACGATGAATAAACATAGCAAACGGCAGAGGTGTCCAAAAAGAAATAAAAAGTTTGCTGCGGCAATCTAATACGCGATTTATTTGTTCTGCTGAAGCAATTTTGATTAGCCGAATGCAGACTATTCTGTGCGTGCATAAACACTCATTCATTAGTCTCGAACCTCCATGGACGTAAACACTCAATGCATCTCGTTCATCTTGATCTCCAATTTGGTTTCTTTACTTCTTGGTCAACTCTGCCGTTTGCTACGTTAACTCATCGTTCGTTGCAATGATACTAAAATGACAACACGAAATGTCTGCAGCAACCAAACATATTGCTGTACTTCTCAAACTGCAGAACGGAATTAGTTGCTTATAATACCGTTCCTCGGTGGCAACAGCTTCGTTCTGCGTTAATCGCATCTGGGGAATCAAAAACATCTGGCAACTTCTCATTTTAAGTACTATCCGATCGGCCTCCTGCTCTCCGGACTCATTCAGACTTCTGAGAAGTCACCTCTCTTGGTTCGGCTGACTCACCTACCCGATTACTTTACCTGGAGAGCCTCGTGAGGTTTTCCCACCTCTCGTCAATAAACCTTTCTCATCCTGACTTTACCTTATTTTTTATCGCGTTCTGTTTTCATTTCTTCTTCAACTGAAGTGCCCGAGCTCACTGCTCTGAGGTGATTTAGTGCCACTAACCAGCCTCTTTCTCTCTGACTGCTAGTATGCTACCCAGAATTAAGTGGTGTGCGCCATGCAGACTCAACGCTCTTGTTCCCCTACCCAGAGAGGCTACTAGACTCGTTGACCATCTATTGTTACAGCCATTTTTCCTGCCTTTATTTTACATGCTATTCCTACCCGCTGACTTATCCTGTCTCGCTAGATCGGCCACTTGTTTTCCGATTTCACTCAGAGTTAATCGAGGTTACAAACCTTGGTTCGGCTAACTGAACGTTTTGTTTACATAACAAGGAAAGCCTCGTGGGCTCCTCCACTCTTTATCAATAAACTTTTCTAATCCCGTTCCTAAACTTTTCTTATCGCGATCTATGTTCTCAATCTTTCTTCCATCGGAGGACTAGTTCGCACTACACTGCTGTGGGTCTAGTCCTACTTGACCAGTCTATTTCCCTCTGACTGCTTTCACACAACCTAAAATTAAGCGATATCCGCTCTACAGGCTCAACACTATTTTCCCATACTTCTAGAACCTGCTTGACTTGTTCACTTTTTAATTTTATAGCTTTTTTCACATTACCTCTCTTGGTTCGGCTGACCTAATGATTCAGTTTCCATTACTTGAAGAGCCTCGTGGGTTTTTCTACACATAACCCATAAATCATTCTTTTCGAATCTCAGCTTTCTTGCTTATCGCCCTCTGCGTTTTCATCTCCTTTACAATCGAACGGCCGACTTTAAAGCCCTACCGTGACCTTACCTCGCCTGGCCAGTCGGTTGCTCTATGACTGCGCATTTACATCTGTAACTCAAGCGTTATAGGCTCTGCAGACTCAACGCTAGGTTTCCCTTACCTTTAGAGCCTGCTAGACTTAACCACCATCTATTGTTAGTTCTTTATTCACATTTACTCTATGCCCTTATCAAAACGCGCCGACTAATCCAGTCTTACCTTGTCGGCCTTCTGCTCTCCGGATTCATTCAGACTTCTGAGAAGTCACCTCTCTTGGTTCGGCTGACTCACCTACCCGATTACAATACCTGGAGAGCCTCGCGGGGTTTTCCCACCCCTCCTCAATAAACCTTTCAAATCCCGACTTAAACTTATTTTTTATCGCGCTCTGTTTTCATTTCTTCTTCAACTGAAGTGCCCGAGCTCACTGCTCTGAGGTGATCTAGTGCCACTAACCAGCCTCTTTTTCTCTGAATGCTCCTGTGTTAACCAGAATTAAGTGGTATACGCCATGCAAACGCAACGTTTTTGTTCCCCTACCCAGAGTCTGCTTGACTCTCTCACCGTCCTGTCTCGACAGATCGGCCACTTGTTTGCCGATTTCACTCAGAGTTGTTCGAGGTTACAAACCTTGGTTCTGATAACTCAACATTTTGTTTACATCTCCAGGTAAGTCTCGTGGGCTCCTCCACTATTTATTAATAAACCCTTCTCCCCCAGACCCTAACCTGTCTTATATCTCTTTCTGTTTTCATTCCTTTTTTAATCGCACGGCCAGCTTTACTGCCCTGCAGTGATCTGGTCTCACTGGACTAGTCTGTTTCAGTCAGACTGCTCTATGCTGCTGAGACTTAAACGGTATAAGCTCCGCAAACTTAACTCTGTTATCCCTACTGTGAGGGATTGCTAGACTTGTTCACTCGTTATTATTATAACCTTTTCTTACCTTTATTGTACGCCCTAATCCCCAAGCGCCGATTAATCTAGTCCCGGTTAGTCGGCCTCATACTCACTGAATTAATTTGGACTTCTGAACATCCCTTCTCTTGGATCGGCAGACCTAATGTTTCTGTTTACACTACGTGGAGAGGCTCGTGGGCTTTTCCACTCTTTATCAATAAACCCTTCCTACCCCGACCCTAACCTTTTCTTCTCTCGCTTTCTGTTTTTCATTTCTTCTTTCAATCGGACGGCCAGCTTTACTGCCTTACCGTGAGCTAACTTCACTTGGCCTGTCAGTTTCTCTCTAACTACTCATTTGTGACTGAGACTTTGGCGGTGCAGGCTTTCAGAGTCAGCTATATGTTTTCCCTACCTCTAGGGCCTGGTAGATTTGTTCACTCTATATTGTTCTAGGCTTTTTCTTACCTTAATTTTAAGTCCCAATCCCCACGCGCTGACCACATCAGCCTCACTTGATCGGCCCCATGCTTTCCGAATTCACTGAGAATTATGAGACGTTACCTTTCCTGTTTCGGCTGTCCTAATGGACTGCTTACTTCCTCGAAAGCCTCGTTGACTTCTCCACTCTTTCCATAAAAGCCTTTCTCAACCATACTCTGTCTTTTCCTTAACTCGGTCTCTGATTGCTATTCAACTGGATGGCCATCTCTGTACTTTGCCCTAATATATTCTTTTCTGACCGTTTTGTGCTTTCTGACTACATCCATACTACTGAGACGTATATGATCTATGTGCTGCATACCCCAAACATTGCTTCCTCCGAGAACTTTGCTGAACTTGCTCATGCTTTATTATTACAGCTTATTTCATTCCTTACCTTGATCCGCACCATTCGTCTTCCCTACTTAATTAAATGACTTAATCGCAATCCCCCGACTAATCCAAACCCTTCGGATCGACCTCTCGCTCTCCGAAATCGCGCAGTTCTCTGAGGCGTCGCTATTCACGGTACGGTTAATCTAAATTTTTATGGAACACTTGTACATGAGATGTTTGGTTTATAATGATACATAAAATGTGAGGTTCATTAGTGAAAGCACTTTTTGCGACTGATCTTTTTCTATGAGTTCCGGATGCATCGTTGTTGTCTGTTGGTTTGGCTGCCTTTGTTTGTTGTCTTTTTCTCCGAGATTTCCACAGAACCGGTGGCCAGAACCCGAGGATACGTCCACTGCCTTGACCACTACCCTTTAACGAAGCACAATATTTCCTTATCTGGAATAATTATTACGCTGCCTCCTTACTTACCGGATGGATAAAAACAATTATCTGTGATCTTGGATGGATGCCACTATAGTGAGGCCTGAACAACTGGGTTCAGTTCACTTATTCCTCACATAATCCTTATTCCGAGTTCACTTGCTGACATTTAATGTCAACTCGGGTATTTCATCTGACCTGAGGGTAGATTTTCTCGCCTGTGCTATGCACCTAATTTGGAAATATCCCAACACAATACTTTCACACACAATACTTTTAATGTGGCAAGAACAAACGTGTTCGGCCATCTACACTACTGAACGTCTTTTCAATTACCACACCTGGAGCAGTCCACACTGCTTTTACCCTACATGTGGTCGTGGATGCCATTGGTCCCAGTCAACTGAAGTTACCGTGAGGGGATTTCCAGTACATTATTCAGGAATACTTGCGGCTTTTTCGAGCCTGAACGATTGCGTTTGGTCATTCTCCTTCCTCTAATAATTGGTTCAACAACATATTACTGGATACCCCTGGGAGACATTACACGGTTCTACCGACGACAAATACAAAACATGCCAGCATGTTCGATTTATAATTTACCTACCGCACGGGCCGTGCCATTCCGTCAGGAAGTGACAGTACCCATGGATGATACAGTCATGCCCATCATGCATCAGCCAGCGAAAATTATGGGTGTATCCTAACTGCGACTAACGGAACCAATAATCGGTCAATAAGAGGCATTGTCATTTGCAGCTTTTCGTTCAAATGCATCGATGGCGGTGTTCCAGGACGTCGTACGTTTTTGCCTGGCAAGCGTTCTCCCTATAGAGAGCAACAATAGTCCGTTTAGCAACACTGCGAAGTGGCGGAGGTCACTCACCACTGAATATAGCCGCAGACAATAAGCTCACGGTGACAAGCTGACAATGACTACATACTACCATGTTTGATAAACCCTGACACTTACTTATCTTCATATTTCGTCGCCACGTCTTTTCCTGCACATTCACCTTTTTTCTCTACGCCACACTCACATTAACCCAGCGTATCGTGTAATCGCGATTGAGCGTGTTCTTAATTCTAATTCTTCATCTATTCCTGCCTGAAATGTTACTGCATTTTATGGCAGACCGACTGTGCCCATGAACGTGCCCGAAATCAAGACAATTGGCTTTCTTCATTTTAATTGCTGTCCTATTTGTACAGTTTCAAATAGGATCCTATGAACAAGCTACGATTATCACTGCCACAAGTGCCATGACATGTCCGCATAACTGCACTTATTTGATCATGCCCTCGCGGGCACGCCTCACATAGGCGAGAATAAATTATTATATTTATTTTTTATTTTTATATGGGAGCGAGATCGTATTTTTCCTTCTTTGGGTCGGGACCTGGTAAGTGACCGAGTGCGATGCACATCTGTCAGGACCCAGACGGTCGAAACAGCGATCTTGTGCTTGTTCACATCTATGAGTACTTGTTTGACGGAGAGGGGACTGCGACGAACTACATCTACAATGACGCCAAAATCCTAACTACTAACGAACACTCGAAATATCCGTCTGTATATCTTCTAAGTGGTGTGTCGTATACAGTCGCTTTAGGGAAAGTCGTAACCCTGTTGACAACCACTGTCCGCTGCAAAGTTCGTAACCGGCAGGGCAGTGGAGGATGGGTTGCGCTAGTTCTTAGTCAACACTCAGTCATATAGGTCCACTGCCGTCACTCATGATATAGTGGCACATGCTGATGGCATCCGGAAGTCAAGGGGTCGGAAACCGGCAGCAAACGAAGGAGCGCGCATCACAAACGAGACCAAGAAGGTAAAAACAGTTATTTGGTGCTTTTTCGGACGTGTGGGAGTCTGAGACATTGAGCGTGGACTGTGAGGAAATACGTCTAAAATTATCCCAAAATCTTCATTACAAATCAGTAAGTGTATTGTTCAACTATGTGTACACTGTTCAGCTTATATATTTGCTGTTATTTTACGTGGGATGTCTAAACTATTAGACAACCGACTAAAACCAAGGTCTTGATGCGAATATTTTTCCTGCATACTCACCCGAAAATGTAACCGCCGCAACCATGGTTTCCGTGTCTTGGTATCTGTAGTAACTACATATGCATTGAATTTCGCCAAGGTTACTTGTTACATTTGGTCATTAAAATAACTGTATTGTTTTGAAATGTTAAGATAAACGAATATTGGGTCGGAATCTCCTAATTGCGATTTAGTATTGTGATGATATTTGTTTCTATACTTCAATGCCATATCCGAACTGCTGTGACTCTGGTCTCCGAGATGAGCAATTGTGCTGCGGACGTTCCGCCCCCAGTCGAGGTGGAAAAGTCAGTGTCTCACTGCTGTGATTCTCATCAGTAAAGAGAATATAATGCCCCTAATTGACTTGATGTGAACAGACCAGATAATCCTAATCCACTACAAACATAACTATGTCTGTCTATGAAGTATTGAGGTAAAATGCCGCTTTATTCCGAAAGCTGGCTGGATATATATCTTACATATTCCATAATAGCCTCAGTGATATTGTTTTTGCTTGAAAATCACCAGATGATTACTAAGTAAGTGGTGTTTAGATGTGTCAAACTCGTCATTTTACGGCACTACTTCCACTTATTACAGTTTGCCAGGTACAGCGCCACGCACTGCAAATGAGCAAGCAGATAAAATGTAGAAACTAGTTGTGCCGTCTCAAATAAGGATTGGCTTTTAATTATGCCTCCTTTGTTTTACAGAATAAAGAAATATATCATGAGCCTATGGGAATTTCACCGTTGCATTGTCAGGGATTCAAACGTCCAAGAGAAATGGCCAATTGTTATGAGAAATTTATTAAGCCAAGATAACACTGGTTCTTAGGTACATAAGATAAGTGTACCTAATCACCATTTTAGCCGATCTCAGACAACTGTGCCAACTCAAGTGACACTTACATGCATACCATTCCAGTAGAAATTTGGAAATGCGGTCCACTAGTAAGCCAATCAATAGATGCGTGAAGTATCTTGTGACAGGATTGTCGGATTAAACTTGCGATCGATGAGTGTTACTCGCGGATTCAGGTGACTTGCAACGCGCAGTCTGAACAACATATGATGGATTTTTGTAGGCACAATGGAGTTAAGAAATTAAAGCAGGCAAAAGGGCGGAGGTATCCGTACCTCACAATTTGCTTAGAAACATATTGGGCTAGACCGCATACACCTGTGTATTTTAAATAGGAATCATTAGCCATTCTCTTTTGATATAGAACTCACTGGGGACAGCTGAGGTTTTTCACTTGTTAAATGAAGAATTCCCTGAGCTTGTCAATTGTTTTGCAAATGTTTCGTCACCAGTAGTGGTGAGATGATCAGTGCGTTGTTGTTTAGCACAGTGATGTATAACGATGCGTAAATAAATGTGAACCGGGTAGTCACGCGCTTGCGTGATCATGTCTCATTTTTCGCAGCTGCTGAGAATATTGTCTGAGCTGTCTGTATGTTATTCATTTACATTAAGGTCGTTCGAATGCGGCCGTAGTCCTTTGCATTTACATATGGGTAGATGACGTTTAACTCAAGGCGTTGATTGTTCGAATTCTTCATAGTTCCATGTGCAAGATTCTTTATGTTTTCCAGGTTAAACTAATAAGCACCTTCGTCTTCGTGTATCAGTACAATGAATAGTGGTCATGTTTTCTAATGGCCTTCTATTGCTCTGTGGTCGGACAAGAAAGCTTTCTTCTTGTTCGCTCGTTGTTCATTTCGGGAGTTCGTTAGATGAGCAACACACTGTTGCGCCATTCATGCTACTTTACTGTAAATAATATTTTTTATCTGTTCAACAACAGGTTTGGAACTTAAGCAGTTTATTCTCCATGCAGCGGAAATAGTTAAAATATTTAAACTGATCAGGCCAGGCTACTGCCCCTCGTTTTTCGTAAAGAATGTTTTTAATCCACTATAGTAATTAGAAGATGATTTGGAAAACTTATGTATACAGTATACTTTATGTTAGAAGCAAGTTCCCTTATCTGCATCTATGTTTCGCCAACAAAAATGCACCTCATTAAATTTCAATGTAAGAATAATTGCTTTTGTTTATCTGTGACTTCCTAGTCACCTAAATCGGTATATAAAAATATAGTTCCCCGCAGGCTTGCTGCTTGTAAACTAGTTCAAATTTAGGTAAGTCCATTAATCTACGTTTCCATCGAAGCATTGTTTGACAACCTGTGCAATCGATAGCTACGGAATTCTACTACATTGAACGCGTTTGATTTTAAGCTTGGTAATAAATAGCAGAGGAATACCTTGGTTAATTAAAGCTACAATGGTCCATTTTAATATGACCGTCGAGAAAATTCGTATAAGTTACCAACAGTTGCAAAATTAGCTTAATGTTCGACATTGAACGACTATTTATCACCGCTATGCTATTGGCAGATTTTTCTATCAACAATTTCAAATTATTGACAACAGAACTGACAAGTTAATCGCATCGTCGTCAACAAACAAGATCTTTATTGTTTTGTCACTTGGTGTTAACCCTGCACACGTAATTCAAGCTTGACTAAAAACAAAAACTCAATCGCTATGGCTCTGGGTTTGAATAAAACCTTCACGTGCCAGGTACGAAGATCTGCTGCACATGAGAGACCACTGAAGTTCAATTGATGAGCCAGTTTGTTTACCAATACTGGTGTAGGATGCTTCAAAAATAGCTACAGGCTGTAGGAACACAGAATGTCACATTGATAATAGCTGAAATCGCCAACGAGTAGTAGGGAAGTTGAATTGTATTAGTAGAAATTACTCACAGCTAGACTCTGCCAAACAACCAGCACACGCCCAACAAACAATGTACGGCCGTTTCATCAAATCGTGATTTGTCAGATGGCACATTACATCTGACCCATATGGGGATCGTACCCGCAACTCGACGGTTGCTACGGAGGACGGTAACGATCAAGGTGTCTAAGTTATTAGAATTGATATACTGCCGTTGCACACTACTGACGTGCAGCAGACAGAGTAACCTTCTTAACAAACGACAATCCCTGGAGGGTTGAAATGGTCGTACAGTGCCTTTCCAGGTGTGGGTTGGCTCTCTGATGTAGGGTTAATAAATTTCAACCTATGTCAGTCAACTTCCCCTACTATAGCTTTGTTAATTAGTGCGCACACCAAATTGATAGTAATTTGAACTAAACTGGCGGCTTTAGTATAGTAACTTCGTCGTTTGCTAAGGGGCTTAACTGTATTCTGCTAGGTAGCGACGTGTAAGTCAGTGGATAGTGAGCGGCGCTTTGTAAATTCGACTAACTTAGGCACGATGGCCCTTGTTGTCTCTCGTAGCTTATTCGTCTCAAGGACATATTTCCAATAGTCAAATTGCGTGCTCCAGCCCAACTGGCGTCAGCCGGAATGGGAACTGCTGACGATTACCGAAGGTATCTAATCCCGAAATGTTAGTAGCGATTTGGTGACCAGTTGCGAATCTCAGAAGCCAACACACATGGAAGCACAGAAGCTCCTTATAACAAGGTTACACAAAGCGGTATTTGGATTCTAATTAAAAATATACACGGCAGAATAATACGATTATATCTTTATCATCACAATAATTCAAGCGCTGATAACGACATCCATGCTATTGACAATTTTTGGCGCAGTTGGTACTGTCCTCAATCATTAATTTCAGGAACGGGCCAACATCTGTTTTTGATCATGTGCAGAGTTCTGGTAAATTCTTACAATTACATCCGTTTAGTTACAGACAAAATTTATGGACTCAAAATTCTTACAGTGCATTGCAAATGGCCGAATTTTCCGTACAGATTAAACCGCTTAGATTCAGAAATAGGAAAATTCGACTACCCTGTGAACCACAGCTGCAACTTAATTTCTGATGCCTAACCAAATCAACATATTCGTGAAAGTCTAAGACCCACGACTCAGACAAAGAAAGACCATTATCAAACAAGGATGCGCAGTAAGATATTCGGTTCGTTGATCTTGTATTCAGTATTTAACTGTTGACATATCTGTCGTCTACACCATCATGACTATAGCTGATAACCAAATATGCTAAAAACATCTAGCATTGCAATGCTTCGAAGTATTCCACAATGAACTTACAAATTTTATTACGGAATTCCCGTAGTACATGTATTATGCGGACAAGCAAATCAGCAATATATGCGGAAACTTATTTTTGTCTAAAATTAATTCCTACTATTTGCAGTGCAATGCTTTTTCTTATCATTTTTACACAAAGTACACCAATACCATTACACGGCAACATCTTTGCAGCCTCGGATGAGGTGAAGAAGCTTATTCCATACGACTATGCATTCCTGTTAGCATAGATGCTCGAAATGGTAGATGACGGTAACGAGGAACTTAGATGTAACACCATCAAGGTTGCTTCGACGACCGTATATAATGAACATATCCCCCAATATTTTGCTACATAACTTGGCGTCGTCTATTTATGAAAAAATGCCGTTCCTGTAGCGCGGATTAAATTTCATTTATTCTGTGTCTGATGCTTTCAGAACTATGTTGGTTGTCCTAATGGAGGTAGCTCGCATCATCAGTGGAGCGCCTTATATCGGTGGCTGTCAAGGCGGAATTAGAGGCTACTTCCGGTGTTTTAGGTGAACATTACCCGTTCAAACCAAAGCATGAAGGCGGGATGAAAGCTGACAAAAAAGTTAGACTATCAAGGAAGACATGCTGGCAATCTAAGGCTTTTTCTTTGACAATTCAAAGTGCTTACTTGATATATCTAGTTGCAAACGTGATTTAAGCTTGCTAGTCCGTCGTATACATTATTACGCAACCTTTCATACTTTCTGTCACATGCAGTAAAATAGACAGAACTCATTAAAAGTCTAGTAAACATTGTCCGCGCTTTCGGAGTGGACGTGCGATTCATCAATTTTGCAAGAAACTATGGATACAGACAAACAATAATATGCGAGGCTGCAAAATAAATCGCCGAAAAATTTCTGGAATTTTCTGACACTCGGATTCTGTCTTGCCTGTATTGGATTTAAATTTGCCTTAATCAGACCCTTTCACATATCCACACAGGATGCAATTTTGTGCTATACTAATTTACCCAGGTTTTATGTTGCGGCTAGTATATGGTGTAATATAGCGCGAAATATTGACGTACACATTTGGGTTTGTGCACAATATAGCTACATGAAGTTACACCCATATTTTGTGTGAACGAATAGTCAATTTCACCGACAAACGATTTACATTACTTGTCTGCTCATTTTTTATTTAATCAGTACCTGTTCATCCTAGGGGAATTGTTGACCGCAGTCTATTTTACTTGCTTTGCGTTACTTTGTCGCCGTTATATGTAATTGAGCTCAGCGAACACCTCACGATCCCAGGTTTACTTAGTAAACGTTTTCATTCGAACGGTTTTGTCTATTGACTTGCATCCAGGGTTAGTTACACACTGTTTTTATCGACATTTACAGTACGAGTGGGGGTGAATCTTTTATGGTTCTGTAAAATAGAACTGCAGCAGTTGTCAGTGTGTTTTGTGGGCAACCCATGGACCGTCAATCTAACAGCGAATCCGAATGGCTAATTAGGTACACTAGTTGTGATGGTTAAATGCAAGGAAAGAAATCACCTTCCAGACCTACGTGGAACATGTTTCCAAAAAGTGATTCTTCAGTTTCGGTCACTCCATTCCAATGATTTATGTGGAGAAGATTCATCCATCATGCTTGTTATGTAACTACTGTCCGGTGTAGTCAACACCGGAAGAAGTCATCGGGCATGATAATCCCATCCGATGCATGACGTAACCAGTTTGTGGCGTTTTGGAAAGGCTGATTAAGGGTAGACAGACCACCCATACAAGCCACCTTTCATAAATCCTAAGGCAGTCGCAATTGGTGAAGAATTTAGACTATGTTTGCTTAACTACCCATTTTGCTCAACTGGAACGATATGCTTTTCCAATTCTTAAACATTCGAAAGGTAAATGTAAGTTGCATAGCCCTGTGAATAAAAACAAACCGGGTTTAGAATATTCTCACCATAGTAAATTTTTTGAGTTTGAAAATGGCCACAATTCTCCTCGGGATGAGGCAATGGTACTTCAACAATTTTGTATCGCGGTGTGAATGGTTAAGAAGTTTTATGTAATGTGGTAATACGAATGTTTATGGGGCGTTCAGAGTAGGAAAATATCGATTTATTTGCTGTTAGTACCATTTGTCTTATATTCGTTTTCGTTAAAGAGAAGTTTACGTGCTCATTCAAAAATATCAACCTGACTTCACTCTTCGCAACACCCATAATTAAGGGGAACGGGATTGGTAACTGATCGTGCAATTCTTTGCTTCGAATCACATAATTTTAAAAACCGGATAAAACGGGTATCAGCTTCATCAGACATGGCGTAATTATTTACTTTTAACAACTAAGTTAGGTGATAACCCCCGATAGCTAACTTGTATATTCACAGAGAAATGGGACAAGTGGGTTGACCCCACGAAGACATGGAAGATGGATTAGGTATGGTTGGCGGCATCCGGTTCCCGATTTGTCTTTCATAACGGCATACATAGGACAGCCATTTAAAATATATATATATAAATATATATATATATACGGTTGAAATGTTTACTGCTTTAACAGGTGGAAATCTGTGTTCATTCAAGTGTGTCTGTATTACAAAATAAAGCACTGACACTACCTGTAATGGACTGGTTGCGTGTGATTTCGGACTGTAACGAAGTAGTGCATATGAATGTATTAAATTCAGTAATCGTCTTGTGCAAAAGGTACATATCTGTCTCTTGGAAAATCACACCAGTTCGTGATACATGCGATTTGGAATATGCAATACTTATGGTAATTTCTCACAATTACCAACCTATATAGTTATATGTGTGTATATGTATAATAGCGTTCTGTTCTTACTAGCATTAGTACTTAAGCTCCACGCTGTGACCCAGAACCGTCATTACGGCAGATCTGGTGTCACGGTACTAGGTCATATCGCTAACATGCTCGTACGTACCGATAACATGTGTTTGGAAGCACTGGGTCAAACAATCCGAAACTACCTGGGGCTGTTTGTGTGCATTCAGTGTGATCAGGAATTGATGTTGAACTGAAACAGATCAATACTCACTACTCAACATGATCGGTTGAGTGAATGCGTGCGCGTACCTAGCAAGCGTTAACAGCGTTACCACCCGCAGTGATTTGAAATGGAAAGTGTGTTTGTTGACTGACTAGTAGCTCGCCTCCAGCTAGTGAAGTCATCACATTGAATGCCAGCAAAAAGCAAGGTATTGTTGGATGCGCGAACTGTGTGGTTGCATTGAGCGCGATGTCGGGAATCTAGTTCGAGCTACGTAAGATCCATTGAATTCAAACTCCTAATTAAAGCTAATCTTACAAATGTGTTACTGATGTTTCATCAGTTAATTAGAGTGGAATTAGTGAACAGACATATTTCACTAAATTTATCCTTTAGTAATGGGTTGCACTGAGTCACTGATTGCGCAATGGGACAACGGAATAAGTAACAGCAAACATGCTGCTAGGCTTTCACTGCTCCGCGAAACGTGCACCCTTCGCCAGGGTCAAGTCATAATTGCAAACAAGATGCGGCATCTCAGACAGCGACAGCAACAACCCATCCGTCTTAAGGACATGTATTCCAAGATACAAGGAACCGAGTTGCCCGGAAACCGAATCGTCTGTTGTGCGAACTGCAATGAACCCCATAAAATCTCCTCCTGTGATTAATGTACCCAACAACATCGAAACGCAGGGAAGCACCTGCGTTCCTCATCTGCGGCAGCATTTACCGCATAAACACACTGACACTAACTGAGTTTCCTTCAAGACTCAAATACTCGGTGACAACTCATGTGCCTTGTCAACATTCACCTTCCGCTGTAGTTTTTGTATCACACTGGCATTATATTAAGTTTCTACTATGAAAGTGTAGGAAGCATTCTTCGTCTAACTAGGCATGTAAAAGAGCTTGCCAACGGCCAATCTTCCTTTCTCATTCGGGCCTCAGTGCAGTCGTGTTAGGTTAAAAAATGCTTCTCTGGTCCAAGCTCTCGTGTACATCCGGAGGCTAGGTCTCGTTAGTCCGCGGCTTTCCGAATTCGCTTTGTTACTCTGCATGCGTGTATTACTAACTATGAAAAATCTTCCTACATTCTGACTGAGGCGAAAGAACGAGGACCAATCATAATGCTACTACAGCATTCATGTTGCCATTGTATCCTGAAGATCATATTCAGCATCAATGTATGTAAGACCTTTTGGGTAAGCGTTACGTATGATTGTGAGGAGGCTAAGTGATATCGTGGAGCATGTTTTGATAGCTTCAACAACCAACTGAGCTATGATTGTGATGATTAGTGCGCCTTCAGAGCGAACTCCAACAAATCGGTTAATTATTAGTAGCTAGACACAGTCTCGTAGCACTACAAGTTTGCGGTTAAAGTCAGTTGGGCTCCTATATTATTAAAACGAACTCCCTGTAACCCAATACGATTAGGTTTATCAATCAAGAGTTTGGTTGAACGCACAAATCGGTCTCATGTCACGACCTGAGTAGCCTGATATTATCGTGCTTACACAAATCAATGACCTTGTTTTCAAATGATTCATTGATGCTTTGGCCGTCGCAGAATACAAGACAAGGCGCTCTGTCTGCTGCATCGAACTTTATAGGTATGGATAGGGATGCTACTGCTCCACTTATCTGTTCTCTTCCTTTTCGTCCATTTATAAGTTCACTTCCATTCCCTGTTTTCAACCACCAATGCTTAGCCTTCCTTCAACCTGGTTTTATATGCAATTGTCTTTCAGTTTCAATTCACAAGCATTTACGTACCGCCATTCCTTTTCTGTCTAATAGTCCATGTCTAACCAACTGGCAACTGCAGTTCATCTAGGATTACTCGGAGATCACGACCCTCGCTGAGAATGGCGTGCCTCAAGGTGTATGTTTTTTTGCAGAAACGTCAACACTCAGTAGTTGTCTGAACACTGAAAACCATATCGACTTAGTGGAAACGAGCCTGCAAGGCCTCAGCTTTTTATTCACTCTGCTACCCATGCGTATGACATTGACGGTACTGTTTCTTTGTGACTTGAGATGATGCCCCTTAACCCAGCGTTGATGCTTCTCCAAGTCTTGTGGCTGAAATCTCCCAAATCGATTGGATCCCAATTATTAACCAAATAGGCGCCTTATATTGCCTGGTTTCTTTTGAGTATCGAGATTGCATGGGAACAGACGGTGCTTGCATATAACAGCAGTCTACGCGCTCACAAATCTTGGCATTGACGCGGTGAAAGATAACTTTACTGTCAACTGAACGAGTTCTTACTTAGCACCATAAGCACGACACTGTAGTGTTTGTTGATGGTCTGACCGTATAACTTATTCGTTAGTGAGCTGTATTTGAGCTGCAACCCGGTATAAGGATCCTGTATGTGTTGGCTACACCTGTATGTGTATGTCCGTCTGTTTCTCAGGTGCAGAAACGTCCAGCGCGTCCCCCGTCGGTGGTGGACGTGATACTCACCATCTTTGGACTAACGGTGGACACAAATCGAGCACATCGCTATCAGTTATCGCTAAACACGCTACGCCCGAATTTGCCTATGGACATAGAGCACAATACTGGGCTCCTACCATATACTTGCATGTGCTGAGCTCCGGTGTGTATCGGCGGGCGATCTCAATGTATCAGTGAGCGTATATACGATCTCCAACTGGCGAAAGTAGATGTTATAACTGTATATAAAAATACGCTGACATGTAGATTGAGTACTCAAGCACAGAAGACAGTTAAAAATCATCGCTCAGAGATTTAACAAAACATGGCATGCAGTAAGCATGTCTTTCGTGGTAAATTTGCATGCTAAGCTGGAGCTTGACAATGTTTGCTAACTTATTCCTGGTAAAAGTTAACGCAATAATACTGGAATATAAGTTCGGGCAAAATTGCATGCCAACCAGAAGCGGCACCGCGATAATAGTTGATATAATCATGTATAGGAGATTAAAAGACTACTGCTGTTTGTAACTTTAATAAGTTATTTCCTCTGAAAAATGAAACTGGCAACAAAGAAAATAATGTTGCTGATACGATAAGCGAGAATAAGGAGAGTCTATCGAAAAACTGTCAAAATAACTGAAACCTTAAGCTATGCAATCTGAAATGCAATTCATCGAACCGAACTTCTAGACTCATTGCTGACCAGCAATTGCCCTTCACCCTGGACTGTCCATTAAGACCCAAGTTCTGGCGCGAAATCAATAGTTAGACAACTACTAAAATTGAATAACGCTGCGGGACCAGATGATCTCCCCAAGGCCCACTTCAAAATCTGTAAAAGTGCTTATGTGGAAGATATACACTACCCTAAATTATATCTGTGGAAGTAGGAAACTGTCCAAACCGAAGAAAATTGATGTGCTATTGTACCTGTTCTGAAGGGTGGCTGATGTTCTCAATGCAGCACTAGGCTCCGGTGGCTTGGACATATGTTGCACGCGACATCTCGCTAGTCGACTGCGTGACTAGCGTCAAGAATTGAGGTGGAGGATAGACCAACCGAAAAATTGATCAACAGGAATGAAGACCCTCACTTTGAAAGGGACCTCGCTTATTCCCCCTGATTTCTGTGATGGATATGTCTGCTTGGATGCACTTGCTGTCAAGGCAAACACTGACCATGATCTTTCTCCAGCACTGCTATATCAGTCTCCCCTTCCAAGCACTATCTCAAACCACATGAATAGTATGAAACACAACAGGAGCACATCTGAATGTACTCGACCTATCTTACAGATACGCCACGCGGTTAGGATTCGTGTAAACTTGCTTCGTAAGTAATTTCAAGTATATTTGTTTATTTTCCGAATAACGTGAATGATGAAATATGCACGTATATCCATTCAAATGTTTGCGTAACAAGTGTTTGCAGTCCCCCGCCATTCTATCACTAGTTTATCGCATTTACTTCATTGGTGATACCAAATATGACCTGGAGTAACGCACGACATGAATTTGGGCATTGTTAAAGTCATCAACTCGCCGCTCCGCTTCCAATAGATGCACTTAAAAATTTTGTGTCAAACACATATTTGTTCTCTGGTATCAAATTAAGGTGAAATGCATCGTTTATGCTTAATACTGCTCTGAACAATTGCAATGTGTAGTTAGAACAAAGTATACAACGTAAAATGTAGGATACTATATACCACAAACTAGTAATGCCAAGCAAGTCGGATATAAAATTCTATTTTAGGTGCGCTTTTTAAAAATAAGCCATGCAGATTGCAGCTATTGCAGTATTTTATTACCAAAACAAAGAGTTCATGGCGACTAATTTTTGATACTATTTTGATGTTACGTCCACGGCCATACGAGATATACGTTCTATTTGCCTCGTTGATCGCCCGAATTGCGCAATAATTACCTGGATCATTGCATTACAGTTTGTGTCATGCAATCGTTGCATACCATAGCTATAGTAATGCCAACCACTTAGGAAGGGTGCCCCTTTTTACCAATGGGTGTTAGGAACGACTTCAGGCAAATGAGTCCTCCTGAAGAAAGAGCGAACGGCTTGCTCAATTACGTTTACAGTAATAACAAATTGCACATACTACCGATTACATTTTACCAATACCGTATGTAACCCAGTTTCGGCGCTGGTCTAGTGACCGCATAAGTTACTTTTCCTTATATTTAAAAAGAGACATCTCCTGTTTGTCAGGGTAGTACACAAAATTTGGCGTTGTATGAGCGCTTGATTTAATTATTTTATAACTCCTTTCTACTTTTGACATCAGCATATTAAAAATTCTTAGTAAGGGGTCGTACGTGATCAGCTGGGCCCCTTTCTAGCAAAAATGGCTGTACCATAATTCTTAACCAGATACAATGAACTGTCTGATGAAAGTGTACAGCGTTAATTGATGAGCTGATGTAACTTTTTTTAAGGACAGCCTTTTCTACATGCAACGTGTCCCACTACTAATAAATACAAGTTCTAGAACAGATGCACGATGAGATTGCACATTTATGTTAGGGGCTTTCCCACATCATTAAAGCTACTACGTTACACATGGTGGTTTATTTGACGGCGGTAGATGCGTCCTGAAGAAGAATCTGTATTTAGACCTGTGGAGCTAGGATAGAAAGAATAATTGAAGGGAACAACTCGATTTTATAAGAAACACTACCAACCAAGCACTAGGTTAATTTGATGACATTTAAATGCGTCACCTTCAAATCCCAATACTGGCATAGCAAACAGATCGTGCATCGTATTTATACTAACAAGTGATAATAAAGTAGGTGGATAAATACCAGTTTCCATCAAATAATGCCTAACTTCAAGACGATTATTTCAGTGAAGCGTTCCACTTAAAGGTTAGACCTTCATATGCTACACCTTCACAAATCAGCAGCTATAAAGTTAATTACACAAGTAACAGGTTTTCAGTTTTGCCGATCTGCAACTCCTATAACAGGTTGCTCGTGATCAGAGAAAAGCTGAAAAATTTCGGAAACTTGAAAACTACTTTTGACACAGTTCTGGAACAATGGCACACCGTTTCTTCAAATATTAGCATATCAAGAGATTGTTATTACACATAACGTAGTAAAAATATTTGTATAGAAAAGTGTGAAATCAAAACACCATTTTTCTGAATTTTATTGGCTTCGTTATCTATTTAGGTATCTTCCCACTAAACTAACTTCGGCTCGTTGTTCCAACAACAGGTGTATGCCGTCAAAAGTAAATTATCTTGCTGCTTTATAATAAGCTATCTACCTATTTTCACGAGTGTTTGTGATTGGCCTGGTTGTATTCCATTGTGCCTATCTAATGATGAGGTATCCGCGCCAGAAGAAGTTGGGAAACAATTTCTGCGCTAGTATCGTAAACTTCTAAATGTTTCATTAATATTAAGCACAACTTATGAATGATCAAATTGCGTTCCTGTGAGGAGGTAATTGCGTATCTTACGGGTCTCTATGTTAAAAATATTAGGTTCAGTTAGATGCAATGACAGAGTATTTTAGCTAACGAGTAACCGATTCATTACAAAGCCGGAAGTAACATCGTGGGACCAGATATGGTTACTAGTTGAGGACATAAACAAGATAGGAACGCTAAGATGCGCTAAAGCTGTACTATATATTCAAGCACCGTTTACAATGTGTTAGAGTTGATTGTTCTCATGTAACTGCACCCTAGACAAATTATTGAATAGCACTAAGAGATGTTTAATGTAATTATTATTCGTTAAACTCTCCCTTCAGATGCATGACTGTGCATTTCGCTACGTCTACCGAGATAGGTTCCTGAATTGAGTTGCTGTTTTTGACCCCAATCTGGGGGATAACAATTCGCAGGAAATCGAAGGACCACACATCGCGAGCCAAAACTTTTCAGAAAGATTTTAAACACCTCCAAGAATTGTAGACCTCTAAATTTATCAAACCAAACGGCACTCATTTATCTATTGTACAAAACTAAGCGACGTTTGGTTTCCCTGTATTTTTAATATTAAGACGAAAGTATCTCAGACGGAAAAGTTCTTGACTGAGCATACGTGCTGAAAGTACCATTGGAAATGAGATATTATAATGGGGCATAAAATAATAACAGGTATCAGGAATTCAACAAAAGATTTGTAATATTATTAAGTTAATAAGGACATGGGAGAGTAGTAGGAGTTTCATGGCATAGGTAGCAATTCGTCACATCTAGTCTCACTCAGACAGAAGTCAAGTGTCCGAAAAAGCACTATACACACTTTTTATCCTTTCTGGTATCGTCAGCCGTGCGCACCCTACCGGACCCTGTTAAGGCTCGAACCCGCAACCTGTCTGTTACCAGGCCGTGGTTCATATCACTGAGCTACGGGGGACGGCAATGACCATCCTGAAAAGTTACTCTATGTGACATAGCGCCGCTCAGTGGTCGTTCTTCGACTGGTGAGGCGGATACCTTGTCCTAAGCACGGCAGTAACGTGTAAGTCAGTAGATAGTAAGCGGCTCTATGTAACATCTAGTAACTTATTCACGATGGTCGTTACCGTCCCCCGTAGCTCAGTGCTCTTAACCACTGGCTGGTAACAGACGAGTTGCGGGTTCGAGTCCTGCCAGGGTCCGATGAAATGCCGTCTGCTGACGTTTCCCGAAAGGAGGAAACGTGTATATAGTGCTTTTCAGGGAGTTTGACGGCTGTCTGAGTGAGTCTAAATGTGATGCATTGCTACTTAAACAAATATGATCATCCCTAGATATTAGCATGGAATTCACGGGATATATACGTTAACTTCGAAAGAAAAATATAGATCAGTTGAATCCTTATGTATTAAGTTAGAAAGGTTACCACATTTTAACGGCACAGCTGCTTTCTTAATGTGCTTTCAGACAAGGTTAATATTAGTTGCTGTTAATTTACAATGGGTTAGTGTCCGCCCGAATATGTGAACCCACAAGTGCGAAATAAACATTGAGTAACTCTAGGTCCCACACCATTCTCTTCTCTATGATTACGTCATATACTTTAGTGTAAAAATAAGGAGTCGATTTTCCCTTATACAGGATCTTGTGGTATTTATCCAGTCGTTTTACTTGCTAATGTGTTGCCTTTACCGGGCCATTGGTTGTTGTCAAACATGAGCATTATAAGCGCTTCTTTACTTGAAGGCAATTAAAGATAAGCAATGGTCCATGGAAGCTTAGCGTATTATCCTAAGGATAAAATAAAAATAATAAATCATAAAAAGAAATACTGCTTAACTTACTTCTAAATCCCATGTTAGTCATGGACAATCCGAACCTAGTTTTTCCGGGAACATTTAAATCCAACTTTGAAGCGGTAGTGATAACCAGGTGATTCTCTGTCCAAGATGAAGACATGGGGACTCTCATAGGTGATTTCTCACGCTCTATAGGTTCCGGCGAATGTGTCGTTTTAATTGATAACCAGACCTCTGGTGTCTGCATTCCGACTGATTTACAATAAAACCCGTTTTCACGTCTGCTTCCACCAGGCTCCAAACCAAGCCATTCTTCTGTCACCTTCTCTACTGTGTACTCGTTAGTTACGTGTCCATCTTGAGACACGACTGTGCGGCAAGTGACATGACGCAATTGATTCTCATAAGGACAACTGCCTGGATCCTCACCAGCGCAAGCGGATATACAGTTTTGGAAGCAAAAAGAATTCCAGGGAGCTATTGGGCAATGAAGGAAAATACTAGCGCCGTCATGGGACACTGCTCCAGCGGTCCGTTCACACTTCACTGTGAGTGGCTTGCCTAAAACAATTTCGTTAGGATTCGGCTCAAATTCTATTTTTAAAAGTTCCTCACGAGCAATATCAACTCCAGCAATTATAAACATAGCTTTAAATGCAAAGGAGAATAACCTTAAATGTACATGTAATTGTCCAGCCATAACAGATGTTGCTTTGAGGTCTAGCTGCTCAATATGTCCCGTCGCGCAAGCAAAGAATCTATATTGACCAGTGATATTTCACACAGTTTTTCAACGATATCAACTAATCCATGATTTCGTCGATCCGCGAGAAAGAACGGGCAATACCACATCCTTGTTTAACAAACGTGTTTTCTAAAATTCCATAACTAAGCAGTGCCTGCAGTCACGTAAATGCCATGCTTGACGCGACTATGTTGTAGTACGCGTTGTGCACCAACTGAGGCCTGTGTGCAAGAAGAAACTTTGCAGCGTGGTAAGTTCACATGCAATTGGTCAAGTTTTCGAGTTAGTCATCAAATGCCGGGTTGGTTGAAAGAGACGCCAGCAATTTCTGTTGGTGGTAGACTACTGGATCCTATATCTGATATCATATAAATATTGGTTTGAATAGATATGAAGACGGATACCAATAACTGTGAAAGTATGTAACTCGGGGTGTGAATGAGAGGGTTGTTATGCGCCGAGAGAGAGAATGCATTAAATTTTGGTCGAAAAAGTGTGAAAGATTGTAACTTACTAACCGTTCACTTGTCTATAATCCACAAGTGAAACAGCATCTCCTTCGCAATTGGATGTGCCAGCGTGCCGAATTGAAGGGACAACGCAAACTATCATTCACGTTGATTTAATTTGAAAAATATTGGTGCTTTCTAACTCGGTATCCTTAAAACATGATACTTACAAATATTAGCTTTGATTGATTCCTTAAGCTTGGCGTTTGTCTAACTTCAATCGTCGCATATATAAATATTAATCAAACAGAATGGTTTGACCAGAGATATTTCGATGTTCGGAACAAGTGGTCAACATGCGGATTTAAGGAAATAAATTGTTCGGCAAAGCAGGGAAAATTGTTAGGGCAGTCAGCAGATGAGTGCTTTGAGGAAATGCTTCCGTCATCTGAGCAACTTTAAATCATTGAGACATAACCTATGATTCAAATGATGTTGGTTAACTATAGCTTTGCACAGAAGCGTACATTGCATCAAAGAGACAAGTTTAAGCTAAACCGCCTCATAAACTATCAGAAAATGGATAGTCTCGCCATATATATGTAACAGACTATTCTGTACATTTTAGTGTACTTACATTTAACGAAGTGTTAGTGACTAAAGAAAAAGTCTCAAATTACTTAGTGTGTTGGGGTATCCACATAAATATGAGGAAATTTGAGTTATACTGTGAAATGATCTGCACCGGATTTACTCAAATAATCTCACGTAATTACATACACTAAATTGAAAAATTTGTGACTCTTTTCGCAATCATTCTCGACCACGGAAAGGTTTGTGCAAGTAATGTCCATGTTTACGAAGACTAATCTTAAGAACGCTGATATCCACACCAACATCTATAGTCGCAGTTCGGTCTATGCCACTACTGCGCTCGACTTTTCGCGGTCTTGTTTGTGGGCAACCTCATTTCTCTCAGTTTGTAGTGGCCGTGCCGATAAGTCAGTAATACATACTCCAATTCAACTTGTTTGCAAGCTCTCCATCACTTATGTCCATAACACATCTACCCGCCTTTTGGAAACAACCTTTCCAGCTCAAAATAATTTTTGGATAAACTCATTCATCTGTACCAAGTTGCTAAGCCGTGCTCAGCATAACCATTCAACAATGCTTTATCTCTTTCTTTAGCTGGAAACATGGGAAATTAGAAACTGTTTCTATCTTGTTCACACGATATAAAAAATGGCTGGTGAATCGAATTAGTTCGAGGGTTTCACTACTGTTCGGTTCTCACTTCCACATCTACGCGATTGGTGGTTTGTTTCAGGTTGATTTTAAACAAATAACATCATATGAACTAGATACAATTCTGTTTAACCTTGTTAAATTTAAGACCAGCCAAGCAAATTGCTTAAGGCAAATAAGCTTATTACGATTTGAATAACGTCGACCAAAGGCAGGAATTTCAGACTTCAGCCAACCTTTTAAAAGCCATGGTTACTGAAAGTGCGGGAGTAAACCGTCCAGCTGTGTCGCACCATGATGTCACATTTCCTGATATGTGTATGAATATCAATCCAACGGATATGATGATTGAAAGGCAGATAATATTTAAGCGAATAACCAACCGTCCTCCATGAACGTTGACGTGTACCAAACATATGTGAGCAGAACCAGTGATAAAAGTGTCCTGAGCAGTAGCAAGGTACTTCTCGACAACAGATGGAGTAAGCAAGTATTTTTCGACATGGAACTCAGATGGAATTATTCCTACGCTCTCAGAATATGGGTGGCAAGCATAGGGATTCTGTGGCTGCGTATGTTCAAAAAGTTAACTTTTGGGTCCCTATATGGATCAGGAAATAACATTTTCTTCCGCCCGTCGTCAAGGAAACAGTCCTAACAGGAAAAATGCTAATCACGAATTTAGAAATCAAACCATCAGAACTGCGAAATCGAAAAAGTAATTTAATGTGAGTGATGAAACGTCATTCTGACTTTGGCTGTTTAAAAGATTTCGACAGGGTTTTTTCGATTAGCGACGCGCGCTATTTTTCAATCGCATTATCACAACACAGTTATCGCTTCAAATTTCCTATTTGAACATTTAAAAGTGTTTAATTGAGTTATTTCGCAAGCGGTCACTTGACTGTATGACAGTTCGTGAATCCGAGGCCCAACTTTGAGATGACCAACTTCCTACTCAGTTGACAGTTTTCAAGTATTAAATCTGAACAAGCGTTGAACTCTTCGCAAACAAAATTTACATTTCATCACATGTATTAAACATTATATTCCGTATTGTTTGGCCCTGAAAGTCTTAATTATTGTTGTGTGCAAATAAGCCTAATGGTTAATTTTGAGAAAATTTCATGGCGTTTCCTGCCTCAGTCATAAATCTGACAATGATTTCCTTGATAGTTCGTGACCTACCGAATTTTGATTATTCACAGGATAATATGTTTATGTTGTCCGTTATGTGAAGAACGGGTTTCCTTTGGAGACGGCGATATCGAGAGCGAACCATCAGCCTGCAACAGCTGTACCCGCTAATCAACATTAACATATTTCTCCTATGGTAACGGGAAGGTGACTAAAATGTTTCTTCCTGAAATGGCTTAATTTTATTTATAATTCACATTGGGTTTCATTGTGTTGCTACACATCCAAATTTGTTTGTCACAAATACTTCTCCCCGTCATGTTTGAACTTATCGTCGCTTATTAGAAGAAGCCGTGCATTCTAACACTTCGTTAGCCTAAATGTTTTAATTTGACCCTCTTCATAAACTTTATGTTGGCCGCTTTAGAGAAACACAAACTGCATGCCAAAATGGGCACATAATCATTTGCGGTTCAGCATGGACAGTCAGGGACTTCAGTGGGGGTTCCTCTCTCAGTATGGAGTTCATCATTTTGACATAGTGGGATTACAGTTGTACCGCCTGCAGTATTCGCCAAAGCACGTAACTGTCAAAACATGTAAACTTTGGACATGTTTGTCAGCGTAAACACGAGTTTGATTTGAAAGAGATGGAGGAGCAACTGATTCCTTTCGGTTAGAGTTATTCAATTCCACCGGAAAATGAAAAGATTGGATGCATACAACTCGACGTATATGTCAGTCAATCTGTCGAACACAGTGGTACAACATAAAGTGTAAGTTGGTATCGTTTTTCTCCATAGCCGGTAGCGCTGACAAAACAGGGCATACAAACACAAATATGAAATGCTGCGACAAATTCGTCGGTATATAGTTTTTAGTGTGCATACAATACAGCACTAGACTCGGATTTTGGTATTAAACTAAAAGATAAGTAAATAGCTACGTTTTTCTACGATGAAGAACTAGTGCTGACTAGATACAGAGCGACAAATATCAACAGAACTGATTGTAATTCGATTTCTATTGAATCAAAATATCTCCAAGTTACAGATACTAATATACTTACAAATATAAATGAAATTGGGTGCGGCATATGCCATGCACCGCTTACTGATTACTGGTTTAAAACAGCAAAAGGCTATCTCTTTGTAGGTGCATCGAATATTACTCAGGTACAAAGACCCGATACGTTGGAGGGTGCTCGATATATTTTATCCCGACGAAATGCTTGTCCATCAAGTTCTTAAATTCCAACACCGATTTTTCCTCAACTCCGTGCTGCGGCAGGTAGTTCCATGCATTCACCAGCCCCCGCTCGAATATGTGATGGTGGGTGACCCCCTTTAAATGCGGCACTACAAGCTTGTACCGGGGTCCTCGTGTGCTGCTTGGTGTGCGCAGATAAACCAGCTGCCTCAACATAGGGTAATCAACCAGATATAATATACGGTGCGTCATGATGAGATCAATCCGCAGCCGACGATAAGCTAGAATGTAAAGTCCGAGTTTCTTACACCGGTCTTCCTTCGACACACCTCGTAACTTGGGATTCAGTCTGGTGGCCATATCCTGAACTCGCTCAATCCTGTCTACCCCACTTCAGGTGATAGGATAATATGCGGGAGAGCCATACTGTATCATACATCGTATTATTGAGACGAAGAGGGGAGTGATAATCTCTTCGGACCGTCCTATACCTGCGTCTGAACGCCCAAAACACACAAAGGCCGTTTTGGTAAACCCTATTCGTGTTGTTCATGGACTTCAGGTCGCAGCTTGGGAGCACACCGAGGTCTCACACGGAAGGCGTGAGATGAACGGTTGACCTGCCACAGCGTATGTTCGACTGTGCTCACACCTACTCAGCCTCATTAGTTGTGACTTGACCGGATTAAACGGATTATTGATCTCAGCAGGCCACGTGGAGAGTAGGTCGGTGGAGCACGAGCGACCTTTCACGAACACACGCTATGCGAGGGTCTAATAGCTTTTCGACTTTGGAAGCTACAGAGGAATCTTCTACAAGCTATTCTCAAGCTTCTTTGCCAAAACAGCGGTCATACAGATCTACCGGTATTTATGCATTTTGCTTGGGTCATCACCTGTCGGTGCTGGCTTTACGACTGAACACTTCCAGTCGCCCGGTAATAGACCAGTGGATAGTGACCTGTAGAACAGCACAGTTACAGTAGCAACATGATAGCCGATAGTGAGTTAAGGATAAGGGGGTGAAATCCATCTTGCCCGGCAGGCTTTGTCCTGTCAAGGCTTACCAAAAGCTTGCATATATTTTTCATACTGCATTTCAGGCTTTTTTGTTCAGCGGCAGCAATACTCTTCGAACTCGGTACAGACACCTAGTCGCTTGCAAATAAGGAAACAAACTGCACCGCCAATGCGGAAGCATGATCTGTGCTCGAGGTTAGGGGCTGTCCGTCTGAGCATTTCATCACTGACATATTGCCAGTAAGCCTCAGGCGACGCTTTACGCAGGCGAAGCAGTTTTTGTGACCGCTGCAAGCTGCTCTTCAAAGCTACTGCAATTTATGGTTCTTGCCTTTTTGCAGATTTCGCTGTACCTAGTACGCCAAATAATCCACGAAAGAACCAGATAACACGAATTTGTTCCATAGTCTGCGTGGTCGTCGGGCCAGTTTGCTTTATTACTTGTCGAATGCATACGGTTTGACTGGCCTAACTTTCCGATACCATTATTTCCGCACCATATTTTCACTCAATATTTAACGGTAGTCCAACAGGTTTCAACAGACGAATCCTTTGCTAACGACTAGTCCATCTGGATCGCTGCTAGAATGAGATCATTTTACTCCGCCTTTCAACTGTTAAAGGCTGGCTCCAGTGGGGAGAATGCGGCAGCGGTAGTTCCAAGCTGTCTATGATCATCGAGTGATCACTCGCTCCCAGGGGCTCCAAGACTTGAATTCCATTCACATGTTGTTCAAAGCTGGTGGAAACTAGGATTGCGAACGATGGAGCCGCGCTTGCAGTTATCCGCTTCGGCTGGTTTACGTGTTGCCTGGCCCCAGTTTCAAATATCCACGCTTCAACCTTCCCCTGGACTTCACAGTGGCCGGGGAGAAGTTCAGCCTCAGGCCACCGCATATGAGGTAAGTTGAAATCGCTCATGACTAGGAATAGCGGACTAGAAATGCAGTTGCGGACATGCGAAAGCCAGTCCAAGCGCCTTGGTAGGTGCTCACTAATCTCTCAAGCAAGGAAGACCATATGTAATGCAGAACTCCACTGCCATCATTTGATCCTTTTCACTGTGGAAGTACGAATAGCAGCTAACTTTCACTTCTTGGGCCGAAACATCGGAGTTTAACTATGTCTCAGCACGGCCGCTGAAAAGTTACAAAGTAGCATGGCTCAACACATTTGTTCATCAGACTGTAGAGCTCGGTAAACATTACACACAAGTCGTAGTGGGAACCACTGGGAGCGCCAAACGCATAAGAAAACTTTGATCCGGATTCGCGTACGAATCCGGATGACTAACCGAAATTTACAATACATATATTTGTTTCTCCATCGTCCGTGCGTCACTTATGTTTAATCGCCGCAATCTTGATTTTAATTTAGAGCCCACTTGGATCTTTACACCATTCAGTTTTCTAAGGCGGACAATATAAACAGGATTTTCCTCTTCAACAAAGGTCACTCTCATACTGAATACTAAATACTTCATTATAGAGCAAGTATACACATTTTATGCACAACTCCCTCGAAGTATGGTGAAAAACACTATAAAGATTATCAGACGTAAATATGGATATCGTTCTCATAAAACATGTAAACTATCTGACTGACAGTATTGCGGGACTCATATATGTGAGATACCATGATAATCGTGCAGTCGTTCTTTAAATTAAATAGTGGTAATATTTTCTATCTAAAAACGTTTTGAATTGCTGCACAGATGTTGCCTCTATCGCATGTTCAGACTAACTGTTCCAAATAAGTACACTTTCCGTTAAAAGTACAGTCGGTGGGGAAAACGCCTCACATCCTGCACGACAAATTTGTATCCGTGTCCCGTGTGCATAATGGTCCTCTTAAGTGCAGAAATGGTCTCAGCACGGGAAAGTCAAAGAGATGTAGAATACGGCTAGAGAATTGAAGGCTGGTAGCTCAGGTTGTTCGGATGGCTGTTGAACTGTTCGCTGAGCTTGGCAATTTTGTTGCAAACGTTTCGTCACCAATCGAGGTGACATCATCAGTGCGTAGTGGAGTGGCGTGCAATAGCGTAGAGTAGCGTAGAGGAGCCTCGGTGAGAGTGCGCTGAGCGTGGTGTGCGCGCGTTTTTATACCGTCGTGGTTGGCCGTGGATCCGAGCAATCCTATTGGTTGGGACTTCGATCCGTGTTCAGCTTGCTTAATGGGCAGATGACCTTGACCTCACCACCTTTGTCCGCTTGCTCATGCGAGCGAGTCTGCCGCCAGTTCGGGTTGTCTAGTCACACGTTCAAGCGGATTCAATCAATCGAGTTTTCGGTCCTTCGTCAGTAGCGTGGCGTATACTGCGTCAAGTTCGATGTGTCGATTGATTGCGTGCGTTTTAGAGTACCAGGCCTCCAAAAATTCCCTCTCGTGTTTTGTACTTCCATGTGCTAGGATCTTTACACTCTCCAGATCGAAGTGGTGACCTTCTTGATCTTTATGCGCAGAAACCAATGAGTGTGGATCGTGCCTTCTGACGGCCGCCTTGTGTTCGGTGATTCGTGTACAAAGTTTTCTTCCAGTTTGTCCGTCGTAGATTTTATCGCAGCCACTGCATTTTAGCTGGTAGATGACATTGCATTGGTCGGCTTCATTGACTTTTCCATTAGGTCTTGAGATCAATTTCCTTAGGGTGGCACTTGGTTTGTGAGCCACAGAGATTCCATGTGATTGCAGCAATCTTCCTGATAGTTCGGAGATGTTCTTGATGTAGGGCAGCACTATCCGTTTGTTTGCTTGATCAGATGATTGCTGCTGTTTCTGAGGCATTCGTTTCTTTAAGCTTCTTCTGATGAAAATTCTCGGGTAAACGTTGTTTCTAAACACTCGATATTGGTGATGCTCTTCCTGTTTCCGCGATTCGGCTGTGCTGCAGTGCGTTTCCGCTCTCTTGAACAAGGTTTGAATGCAGCTCTTCTTCTGATTCATCGGGTGATTGCTGTAGTAGTTTAATATCTGATCCGTATGCGTTTTCGTCCGATATACGCACGTTTCCACAGATCCATCTGTATTCCTAGTGACCAGTACATCCAAAAATGGTAGCTTGTTATCCTCCTCTAATTCAAGCGTAAATTTGATATCCTCGAATGTGCTGTTGAGCAAAGCATGAGTGGCCTGTACTCTTTTCCGTTTTACGATGACAAAGGTGTCGTCCACGTATCGTATCCAGTTTCGGGCTGATGGATGGCAGTGCAATGAGCTCCAATTTCTGCATTACGGTTTCTGCAATGAGCCCCGAAATTGGTGATCCCATGGGTGTTCCTCTCAGTTGCTGGTATACTTGTCCATCAAAGCGGAAATAAGTGGTCATGCAGAGGTTCAGGAGTTCCCAAAAGCTTTCAGGTGGTATGGTTGTAGTGGGGCTTCGTTACTACTCAAGTAGTTCCAGCATGGTTTCTTTGGCCAATTCATGACTGATTGAAGTGAAGAGTGCGGTGACATCGAATGAAAGCATTATTTCGTCGTCTTCTATTCTGAAACTACGCAATTTTTTGAGGAATTGTTCAGCATTGTTGATGCTATCTTCAGCTCCGGCAACCAAATGTTTCAAACTCTTCCACAAATCCTTTGCTAGTTTATATGACGGGGTTCCGGGGAGCGAGACGATTGCTCGTAGTGGGATTTCATCTTTGTGTACTTTTGGTAATCCATAGAACAGTGCAATGTTTGTATCATCCGCTTTCATTCTCCATCTCTCTGTGGCGGTGAGCTCGTTCTTTGTTTGTAGTTTCTTCAGCGTTGCGTTAATCTGGTTGACCAGTTTTGAACTTGGACCTTGATCGATCTGGCGATATGTAGTTGCGTCCGATAGCAGTTCTTTAGCCTTGTTTATATACTCCGGTTTGTCCATTATAACTGTCATGCGCCCTTTATCCGCTGGTAGGATTACAATGTTCTCGTCTTTCTGTAAACGTCTGGGCGCATCCTGTTCCTCCTTGGCTAGGGTCTGGGTGACTTTATTCCGAGTAAGCACTGGGACAACAGTCTGCCGTATCTGTTGCTGGGACTCCTCCGACAATCCATTTGATTTCAATGCGTGTTCTAAGCTAGCCAAGTAGTCTTTGGGGCAAGCATCTCTGACGTTGAAGTTAAGCCCCTTAATCAAGACATCCTCTTCACTTGCAGTGAGATGCCGGCGTGAAAGGTTTTTGATCCATCCTTCACTGCTAATGCAGTCATTCTTCTTAGTCAGTTTGTCTAACTTTGTGTTCAATGCAATCTTGCGTCGAATTTTTGTGCTTTTGACTCGACGTTCAATTGCGGATTCCAGCGCTGTTTGTTGCTGTGGGTCAATAGTAATGAGGCAATTGGCTCTATTTTCCGCTACGAATCTCTCATATTTGCGTAGGCGGTTGAGGGCATCTGCTATCATCAGTCTGACCATGCGTCTCCCATATTGTCGTGCTAATTTCCAGGCGGCTGGATGGCTTAGAGCCGGTCTGTGGTTTGTACTTGCTGGTAGCACGTTCCTTCTCAGGCATTCATGAAGGAAGTAGAGCTGTTCGCGTGTGCAAGCTTGTTGGCAGGCAAATGTTTCCCAACGACGAGCCTGTTGTAGCGTTGTACGCAGGAATTGGTTGGCTATAGAATTGAAGGCTGGTAGCTCAGGTTGTTCAGATGGCTGTTGAACTGTTCGCTGAGCTTGGCAATTTTGTTGCAAACGTTTCGTCACCAATCGAGGTGACATCATCAGTGCGTAGTGGAGTGGCGTGCAATAGCGTAGAGTAACGTAGAGGAGCCTCGGTGAGAGTGCGCTGAGCGTGGTGAAATCTCTGTGGCTCACAAACCAAGTGCCACCCTAAGGAAATTGATCTCAAGACCCAAAGGAAAAGTCAATGAAGCCGACCAATGCAATGTCATCTACCAGCTAAAATGCAGTGACTGCGATAAAATCTACGACGGACAAACTGGAAGAAAACTTTGTACACGAATCACCGAACACAAGGCGGCCGTCAGAAGGCACGATCCACACTCATTGGTTTCTGCGCATAAAGATCAAGAAGGTCACCACTTCGATCTGGAGAGTGTAAAGATCCTAGCACATGGAAGTACAAAACACGAGAGGGAAATTTTGGAGGCCTGGTACTCTACAACGCACGCAATCAATCGACACATCGAACTTGACGCAGTATACGCCACGCTACTGACGAAGGACCGACAACTCGATCGATTGAATCCGCTTGAACGTGTGACTAGACAACCCGAACTGGCGGCAGACTCGCTCGCATGAGCAAGCGGACAAAGTAGTTGAGGTCAAGGTCATCTGCCCATTAAGCAAGCTGAACACGGATCGAAGTCCTAACGAATAGGATTGCTCGGATCCACGGCCAACCACGACGGTATAAAAACTCACGCACACCACGCTCAGCGCACTCTCACCGAGGCTCCTCTACGCTACTCTACGCTATTGCACGCCACTCCACTACGCACTGATGATGTCACCTCGATTGGTGACGAAACGTTTGCAACAAAATTGCCAAGCTCAGCGAACAGTTCAACAGCCAGATGTAGAATACAGTAGGTCATAACGAGGTCGACTCACAAGCGAGGGTAGGACAAGATGTAAAATCGTGGTTTTTCCCACCGATTTTCATACTCCAAGCCACGTAAACTCTGGATTAGCCCGGTAGCAACGTGTTGGACCCCTCAAACCTTTTATGCATCGCCTCGGGTAATCGGAACGTAGACGGGCAAACCGTACACTAGCTTTGGTCTAATAATGGAAGAGAAGAGGCCAGTGGTAACCTCTTCAGACAATGTGCCGATGCTGCGTTTGGTCACTCAAAGCATGCGCAGTCCTTTACGACAAAGCCTGTTCTAGTTGTCCACGGAGTTCAAATCGTAGCACGAGAGCATACCCATCTTCTTCAAGGGAGCGTGCGGGATATAGTTATTGACCGCCAATGTATAGGTTCGGCAGTCAGCCCCCTACCCAAAGCTTAGAAATACAGACTTGGTTGACCGGGAGATGAACTTCTGCAGACCATGTGGATAGACTGTGAGGTTTTGCTGAAGTGCGCCACAGTCATCGGGAGCGTCAAACTCTATCCAAATCTTCAAGTCATTCGCATGCAAAGCACACGTCGACCGGAGACTTTGAGGTAGGTCGTTGGTGTGGCTCAGGAACAGAATGGGCCCTAGCACCGTGCCTTGAGGCACACCACCTGCAGAGGCATACTAGTCAGTTAGATGGTCCTCGTCCTGTATCCACAATTTTGGTCTAACAAGAAAGTTGCAGATCCGCCAGTGCCATGAGCTACCGGCACCGCACACGATGAGTATTTAAAGGAGGACCACATGGCTGACCTTCTCAAACGCTTTACTGATATCAATATGTATCATGTCGACATACTTCCCCTTTCTTATTGCCTGCAGGTACTCATGCCTCGTAACAAGCAAGTCTATAATTCATGTGCAGCCTTGCATAAAACCAGCTGTGGGGGAATCATGACATATTTTGCCTGTAGCAAATGCAATAATCCCTTTATTACGATTACCTTAGCAACATTTGCCAAAATAAGTGTCAGACAAATTGGCCAGTAGTTTTTTACTTTCCTAGGGTCGGAGTCTTTCAGAATAGGCTTCAACAACGAACACTTCAGTCAATCAGCAACGAAAGCTGGGACGGTGACCTGTTGAATATTCAGTCACGACAGGAGAGATGATGGCCGAACGTGATTTTAGAATCAGTGGGTAAAACCCATCCGTTCCGACATGTTTGTTGCCGTCCAGGCTGGCGAATATTCGACATCCGTCTTCAAAGCCACAATCCAGACTGTCGAGTTCAGTGAAAGCGGTATACGTCTAACTCGGAACAGACACATGGTAATTTGCAAGCACAGAAACGAAGTACACCGCTAAAGTGGACGTATGCCCAGTACTGGAGGTTAAGGCTGTCAGTCCGGGCCATCCCGCATTGGCTCGTAAACTGCCGGCTTCATAAGTCGCTTCATGTAAGTAAAACTCTCTTTGGGTCGGCCTACGCGGCGAATTTGAACAGCTCTTTAGAATAACTGCGCTTATTTCATTTTGGACAGTTGCATGGGCTCTACTAACTTGTATACCTTTCGTAGTCATTGGCAGAGCCAGAGAGAAGGAATCTATCCTAAAGTCTGCGCCGCCTCCCAGCCAGCTTTCCACACTCCATTGCTAAGTAATGAGGTTTAAACAGTCTAAACGTTCGACATTTCAAGGACACAAATTGGGAACACAATGATCTCAAGCTCTCTTTTTTACATATCCAACTGCCTTCCTTAGATGCAGCTGGTAGCAGAGTTCAATCCTGTTGGCTGGCGACCCGAGAGAATCCGTCAAAGTCCATTTTTCAGTATTTGTAAACTGGTTACAGTTGACTTGAACACGGTAAAAATAATTCTATATCAGCTATGAGCACTGACTGGTCGCTTGTACCTAGGGGCTCCAGGATCCGAAGTTCCTCCACTCGTGGTTCGCAGCTCGTGGATATCAGGTCGAGACAGGACGGGCTTGAGCGTGGTTTTATGCATGATGGCTGGCACATTTGTTGCCAAACACCAGTTTCAAGTGCCAAATCCACGAACTTTGCTTCAACCTCACCATGTCCAGGCATCAAGTACACACCAGGCCATCGTATACGAGAAAAGTTAACATCGCCCAGTGGTGGAAAGTGTGGATGACTCACGTGCGTTAGAATATGGGGGCAGCCAATACAAACAACGACTCAGGGGCTGAAATAAACTGCGCCCACAAGTAGTTCTCCGCCCCTGAGGCGGATGCAGCACCACGGTAGCTCACACAGTCCATCGTCACTTCGGTAGGTGTTTACAAGTCTCCCACACAGGGAAGACCGGATGCAGATCAAGACACTACCGCGAGCGTTCGTTAGTCTATCACAGCGGAAGCACGAGTAGCCGTTCAGTTCAAGTTCTGTGTGCATAACGCTAAATGCAGCCATGTCGCTTCGAGTGCCAGTACGTCAAGTTGCTTAGACGCAAGGAAACAATAAAGCTCATCGCGTTTGTTCTTAGTGCTGCAAACGTTGGTGATGTCTACTCGCAGACCACAGCGGGATCCGCCGGGCGTACTTGAACTGTGAGCAAAATGTTTATTCTGATTCGCAGGCTCTTGGAAGCGACCCGAAAATATACGATACGGAGATTTGTTTCCCGTCACCTGTGCGTTTGTTTAGCTCAATGTTGTCAGATTTGAGCCGTTCCCTGTCTACTGGGTCCAGGTCTGGACGAACATGGATGTTCAAACCTTTCCGTTTATGTAGGCGAAACAAGATCAGTCTTGGACTGGCTTCGTCCACAAAAGTGATTCTTATAGGCCGATTTTGTTGGTCACTTATCTTTTCAAGACCGGTTATTTGCCTGACTTTTATCCAGTACTTACCAGCGTCCAGGTGTCTGTCAAGTAAACTCTGTAGAATCTCGACATCGGGATCGTAGTGCAATTGGGGTGATAGATCACTAGACTTCAGCGGGTGGATGATCATGAGGTAATAACGTCTCTAGTCGGACGAGATTGAACTTGCAGGGCGAAGCATATTACGAGCTTCAAGTGGTTTGGTTAACTCATCATAGGCATAATTATACACGTTATCTGCAGGTGGAAAGCACCTGTTATTTTACAGCAATACCAAAGACAAGAGGAAGAACTACAAACGTGTCTCACGAGCTGGGTCCTCAGTAACGGATGGACATCGTTCCGGAGAGCTAGCAGCCGGCTATCGTGCAGTAAAAATAGTTATAATATGCCTAGCTAATGAGATGGTGATTGCAAGCGGAGACTAAGAAGGATGGGATGGACAAATGAACTTACGACACAAACGCCATTGAGGTCGGCTCCTAGCCATATCAGCAAGTGTGCCAAACCAAACGTGTTCATCGTCCTAAGTACCCCAGCCAGGCAGTAGGGATGCAACAACCGACGCCAACTTCGAAGTAAGGGTTTTCAGTTCTCTCCACCAAGTCATCTTTTAGACTCCTCTCCTCCTCTTTCAGCGGCACCCCCGGCGCGCAAACAATGCATTTCGAGGGAGTCGGTGTGCTGGCATGCGCAACACGTGGCCCAGCCATCGGAACCTGGTGCGTGATATAATGGTGTTGAGCGGTTCATGCCCTCTTCCTCCACCAAATACGCGAATCCAATCAGTGCTCGTTGCTAACTGTTGAATTACAGAAGTTAAACGCCCAACATACACTCGCAATTTCTTTCTTTGATCTTTCAATTGGTTTTTAGCACTTAGGCTTTCACCGGCTGGGACATCAGTACTAGATGAACACAACAAAATAAATAATTTATGCCAGGTGAAAAGAGTCTTCTCACAACGGTTGGATTTCGTACCGGTGAGTTTGCAAGGGTATAGAAGAAAGACTGAGCTGAAATCTAAAGGCTCTTTGGGCTAGGTTGTTGGCCGAAACACTCGGAGCTGTTCACAACAGAATGCTGAAGAGTATATGTCGGCTTTGCTCTTCCTGGCTATATCTATTTTCGGCAATTTTCATATAAAGTTTAAAGGAAGTCATGTTGTATTTCACGAAGACGAAAATGCTCAACTGATAATCCAATAAATAAAATTTGGTATTTAACTTGGCGCAAAACACACGTAAGGGCATTTGCACGATATCCGACTACGTTGGAATAAATACTACAGGAGGAATGCTTCGGCATTGTGAATAGGCCGAAAACGAGATGGAGAACAATAGTTGGAGAAAATGGCGATGGCAAGATCGCTAAACCAGAAATCGGTAACACAACATATTATGGCCGAAAATTTCAGAGGTAGAAATGTACCTGAATAGTATATAAACGTCCTTGAAATAATTCCCATAAACAAAATATCCAGCGCAAAGGGACGTTGTCAACACAACGAAAAATGACCGACCGTAGAACGCTATCCCCATTTGATCATAGATAGAAATTGCCGTCCGTTCACTTTCCGAGACGAACGATCTGTTAAACCATAGGTTAGAGTAGAAAACCAAAGCTAAATCTCATCACAGCCAATCAGTTAATATATATTCAATAGATCATGTAGGCAAGAGGTGATAAGATTAAGGGATTTGTTATTTTGCTCAATTGGAGCCGAATACCGAAATGTTTATCGGTAATTAATTCCAACATTTAACGGACCAAAAACTTATTGTTCCAAGGAAAGTTGCGAACTTTTAGTAACCAGATAAGAAAGCGTGGAAGAAATTGTAAAGCAAATGTAATCAATGTGATTATAAATATACCGTAATCACATAGCGAAAAGACGCATAGTGTTTGCGTGAAGGTCCATCTTCCTGGGGTGATAAACCGGGCACTACAACACCGGCTGGTTTACATAATTTGATTGAGCGGAAAATTAGGCCGTGGAGCATGGAATTAGAAAATTAGTAGCCAATTAGACTACATTGTTGTGATCTGATCTGTTGTCATCTTATTCTAACAAATCCACATAAAGCATTCAATCATAAATTTTGCTACGTCATATGCAGGAATAGGAAATTTACATGATTTCAGGTGTTGAACAGAGTACAATCATTTCGAAAACACTACAAACCCGACCAGGGATTGCAGATTGAATATTTTCACTTCAGCAAGTAAATCGGTGCCACTGGGATGAAGTACAGAACAATATTCGGGAGATAATATCTCCTTTTACGAATAATATTTACGCTAAAACGCTTAAAACTTCTAATTTGCCACTTCGGTGCACAATGATGAAGGAAGACTGGCGTAATCCTGCCACAACTTTGAAATAAATTGACTGTCATCGTACACTCTTCATATGATTAATAACATCAAGATGACGTCACAGAAATTCGGTGTTCCCTTGATACAGAGCAGGAATAGTATTTAGTAAGATAGCATTAGCAGAGTTTGCATAATGTAAACGAGGTGGATGAAAGCTGCTCGTCCTTTTGACCATTGTGTACATTTTCTTTCACGATATAATATTATTTGCCGTGCATTTGTTGAACTCATAATGGTGGTGGATATCAGAAGCTTAGTACTTTCAACCTTTCAAACTTTTAACAAAAGTTGCCAAGATCAAAACTAGAAATTCAATTTTGCTCGTTGGAATTTTGCTTTAGGAAGAAATGGAATTCAAGGTTTTTGTTTTACTTTCCACCATTCTTCATTGTCACCTGTTATGTGACTTTTTGCCTCACCACCACTAGCTCTAGATTTTATTGAACATAAGACTATGGTTTGCCCACAGAACCACTAGGTGGGAATAAAGTGTTGATTGAATCAAGCCAACGTAACGTGTTGAAATAACCGCGCTGTTTCCCCCAACGCAAGCTTTCCTTATTACATTTAACCACATACATCTGGTTGCTAGGTTCCTTGTTTGCGGAACATAGATTTTGTTTGGCAGTTCTAAAGGTAAGATTAGATTTACTGATAGCCGGTAGTCCAAGTCAACGCCATCTGACATTCTGCGAATTGAGAGCACCGCGATTACTTATGTTCGGTTGGTATGTGAGTGATGTGAATCGTTTTGACTTCATGCATATTCCCGGAGTGATCGATATGATGAGGTCCTGGTGTAGCATTACTTTACATACAGGGGAACAGAACGGGTTTGTACACCGGTATATATTTTGTAAATTCATGTCAGCGCAAAACAGTTAGTGAATCTGAGTGGTGATCTAAAACATTCTTATGCAAATAAAGAAATATTCTTCAAGGGCATACCACAAGCATTGTCTATTTTCTAAATACCAATATCTATAAAATTCCAGATGCCATACATTGCCTGGTCTTACCACGAGGCACAAGAAATCATCTCAGCTGCATAAGATATCAATGCTGTGGTATACACATTAACTGTTGCATAATTTCCATTTATTTCGTAAAGTTTAGAGACAGAAACATAACATGAAGTTTCAAGCGAACAAACAAACTGCCTTTCAGATTCTCTGTAGAATACAAACAAGGCCTAACCATCGGGTGAGAGCAAGCTTAACTGCCACCGCGGATGCATTATGTATACATATGACCAACCCGGACTGGTTTGTTTAAAAGAAGATGGTACAATCACTGCAACCACCAGAATGGAAGGAAGTGATAATACTCCTCAAATCCACTGACGTCAGTAACGTGGTCAGATGACTGCCATCATGAAATAAGGCGACAAAGAATGGGGTGAAAACAATTATTCGCCTAAATCTTCGTGTTTTGTTTCTCTTTCTCTCAAAAATAACGTATACACATTAATTTTAGTAGCAGAAAATTACCCAGCGAAGAAATGCCATTTATTTGTTAAATAAGCTGAGGATAATATTCCCCTGTTATTGCTGAATGTGCTCATGTTTAGTGCCAAGAATCCATAGCTGTGAGATCGTATTTAGAGCAATCCACCTAGATGAGTCCAAAATGATCTTCTAATAAGCAGTACAGCTATTTATGAAAACAGAGCAACTTATCAAAGCCTTAACAGCTGAATTCCAACGGTTAAGAAAAATAGTAAAAGGCTCTCGGCAGGGTTTCTAAAAACCTTACTTCTGCAAGACGTGCCGCAAAACTTTTGCAAAATATCTAACTGCCTAGTATGATCTTATTATATCAATTGCTCTAATTGAACTCGACATACACAACGCTATTAATCGAGTGTTTCATAAAATAATAAAAACTCAAATGATGCCCTACGGGATAAGAGAATCACTGTTTTCCTGATTCAGGTCATACATTGTGAATTTGACGCAGGTTTTATCGGTTAACGATCACAAATATGTTCCATCCTCTGTCAACAATAGTATCATACACTGCAGTGTCATTGAGCCACTAACGTTCGCAATATATGTTAGTGACGTTTTCGATGTATGAAAATTCGGCACGACATACCTTTATGCCGATGACTTTAAAATCGTGTGCATTTTCCGTTTGGATGATCTTTATGATGCTGTCAATTTCAGCTAACCCAATTTTCATGTGCTTGATATGTTGTAAGCAAAGTGGAACAGTTTCTCTCTACTGACAAAAGTTTTGCAACATCCTACAAATGCGGTCTGACTCACAACGTTCTGACATTTAATTAAAAACCCATTAAAATCTACTCCGCGACACAAGACCAAGAAATTTGATAGTTATTCTCCATTGACTTCCATGAACAAGTAAATCATGTTGCCGCGAGCACAACGCAGAACATGTAATCGATATTTAGAGCGATTTTACATGATTATACTACATACTTACTTGCACGATCTGCCCTTAAATAACTCTACTGATCAGGTACCCAGTCAAATGCCTTTTGTATGTCTGAGTATAAAGGTATAGCACCATAACTAGATTTAGTGTTTTCACTGATGTAATCCAGGTAGTGCAACCGACTGTTTTGCAGGAGTGTCTATCGACTCTGCACGACAGTATACTTAGAAGCTTTACGGACCGATTTTTGATTACCCATGTCTAGTGAACAATTTTAGGTAATTGCTGATAAAGTTATTCTCACTGCTCGCAGCCACAAAGAAGCTCAGACGTCTGAAGCAGCACCAGTCAGATGTTTCGACCTTGGGTATCTCTTGAGTGCTGCGCGTTCCTGAGTCCCTTGCTTAGTTCCGACACCATGACTTCCTGCTGCCAGTGGTTTCTGCCACGGGTGACGATGGCCGAGCTTCATGAATGTAAGCTGCACAATATATATATATATATATGTTGCATTCGTGCTGCTTCTTCACCGCAGTTGGGCTAAACCAACTTGCACTTAAATCAGGTCCTTTTAAGCTTGATAAATTTCATTCCACTTTATTTGGTTTGTTCTGCTACCTGACTAATCTTCTATTAACAAACCAAGTTGCTTACGCTAACTGCGCTTATCTTCGGTAAGTTTACTGCGGTTGTAGCATTTTTTGAGTAACTTCTGGACAGTTTGTAGTTATCGTGGATTCATTGCTAACCAAATTACTTCATTTGCTAATTTAGGGAAGAGTTATATCTACACAGCGGTATACTTTAACAGTTATATTTTATCTGCTGATGTATTTTTAAGTGATTGGCTGTTGCTTGGTATCCCCGGTGTGGCTGCGCTTGATGTGCATGTTGACAATGTGCCTACTTGTCTATTACGCACTACCTGTTCCATGCTGGCTCTAAGAGACAGTTGGTCGTTGCTGGAGCGGACGGGTTGCATGGTCCTTATGGTATTGCTAGGTTCGAAGAGTGGTTCCATGCTCATTGTGGAGCGGACTAAGGTCTAACCACCGCATTGTGTGCGCTTGATTCCCCAAATACAGTGTGCTTGTGTTTGCCTGTGAAGGAGTGTGGGCCGGCTCTGTTGAGGAAATCTCGCTCCCATCCACAAACCTCCCGCTCTTATTTCTTCTGGTTTATAATGGATATCGGGTGTGCGGTTGGAGCTGTGGGTGGTGTAGCGCAAGCCACCCATGGTCTCTCTGTAGGAGCAGGCATCCTGTGGCTGGCCACAGTGACAGGCAAATCCCAAACCGGATGCCGCCAAACATATACATATGTATTTATATATCCATAAGCTGGTTACAGAGCTCGTGCCCTAATACCATGGCAGAGAGATATGGAGAAAATGGGAAACTAAATGCGATAAATATTTGGAAAGTGCTTTTTTGTTAAATACGCTCGATTGTTATTGTTTCGTTTTTTGTTTCATATTTTTATGTATACATTAAGGGGCGGATGAAATGGCAGCATTTTTATTGACGCCACTGATGTATTTTGCGAGATATGACGTCTAATGTTTCTAACCACTGAGATTTAGCATCTTGTGCTCTCCAAACTGGAAGACAGATTTGTCCGACTGCCGTCAAACTTGAGGTTGCCTACTTCACGCCACTTCTCCACTTCATTGACTGTCCACCGCGGCACATTTCCAATCCCTCCCCAAAGTGTAAATATTGCTCGAGGTGCAATGCAATGGGCTGGCCTGCGCACAACATAGCCGAGCCAACGCATGCGATGTCGATTAATAACGTTCTATAAGCTGTCACTACTCGCTCCGAGCACTCGTTCTCGTGCCACTGCGTTGTTTACATTGTGTTGTCACAACATCCGAGCAATCATTACTATACAACGCTTGTCAAAGACTGAGAGCCACTTCATGTCTTCCGAACGAATAGGCTATCTCTCACAGTCGTACAAGAGTACTGCGCAGACGGGAGCATTATACAACCTGCCCGACGCCATAGATTTTTCAGTTTGATGAATGTAAGGCAGGCGTTTGCAATCCGTTGTGAGACGTTGGCTCTAACGATGCCAACAGCCATGATCCAACTCACTAGATAAGTAAAACAAAAAACTTGCATCAGAAATATACAGCAATAATGCGAGCGGCTTAAGGCCGTTGCTAGTTCTGAAGAGCGTTTTACATTTTCCAGGAGTGAAGCATAAGCAGTACTTAGAAGCCTCTATCGCTAAGCGGTCCATAACGCTCTGGAAAGTTTGTGGGTCATCCCCCCAGCAAAGCGAGCCATTTGTTCGTAGCTCGTTGACCTTTGTGACGAAGAATTTCTATGTGATATCGTGCAGCTGCTCGGCTAGGAAGTCTAGTTGGATTATCGAACGAGTTTGTACACAGAGTTCTGAAGGGTGGCAAAGTAGGTTTCCTTCTTGTTCGCACTAAGGTATTCGGCTTGGTAAAGGTAACGAAAGTGGGACTTCGTGTAATCTCATCGGCCAAGTGGAACGCCTATTGGTACAGTCTCACGATCAGTTCCTCTTTATGAGCACAATATCTTAGGTGATTCGTCACCCGTTCTGAATCGACGGGATGGTTGACATGGTAATATATCAGTACATCCGTGAATACGTCATGCCATTCAGCGTTTAATTTTAGATGAGACTTCCAAGGACTTTAGCGGTCTACTGGTCTTAGTCTCTTATCATGAGGACTGTGCCAGGAGTCGCATTACAGCGCAAGGTAGACCGTGATCCGTTACAGGGTGGAAATTGTAGGGTGGAAAAATGTTGCTGTTTAACACATCAGCACGTCTGGCTGGAGACGACAATTGCTTTTCCAATGTCGATATTATCAGTATGCAGCTCAGATCGGTACTACAAAGGCGCTGGCTGTACCCAAGGAAGCCGCGGATTTTTGAATCACCTTGTGCTGGTACTATTTTCGCTTTGAATTACTGTGGTACGAGTGTTTGTTTATGCGTGAATTGTGCACCAATCCTCTTCTAATAGTGTGTTTTCTAATCGATTCACATTTGGTGGATATGCTTTCTAAATCTCATTCATTGGTACAACTCCCATCTGTGTCCACCAGCTTGAATTTTCTTTGTCATGTGATGTCGTCTCGAAAGTTGTTGGACATAGGGCTCGTAAATTTCGGTGATGCTGCCGCGATGTTTTGTTCCATCTTTCGTGAATTGGCTTATCTGTGGACGTATTTTAAAAATTTCGCATCCGTCATCGGCTTTTCAAGTTATATGTGAGAAACTTCACGTTGCAAGATATCACAATTCACAGCGACGGCCAACAACTACGGGAAAACCTCTCTTCCAGGCAGTAACAAAACTTTCACTATGTGGAGGTAAAGTCCTCGCCAAAGAATACCAGTCATCCCGCCTTTCTTTTGCACTCCGCGGTCTGTACCACCACCAGAGTCGTCGACGCCGGCCATGCCTCAGGTACCCCACCGATTAAAGACTCCGAATCGTAACCCACAAAATGTCGCTTCAATGATCTGTCCGTAAATTCCCAGAGCCTGTCTGTGAACCTCTGAATACCGAGGATCCATGGACCATTCAAAAGCGCAAAAGACCACGTAATCGAGTTCAGGCGCCCCTGCTGATAAAAGTAATCCAAATGACAAGCACATTAGTCCTGCTTCCACAAGTTCATCACCGATTTCGCTTAGGCTCATAATCTCATGTTCTTTCACGTACCATAGTCAAATGATGAAAGTCCTCAGATATGCTATGGGCACGATGTTGAGTTCCTCCAGGGTCTGATCGATAGGCTCTTGGATGTGGTTGAAGGCAGTGTGACTAGTAAACAAGTAATCCGACTTCGCCAGAAAACCAACCAGTCCTCTCGACCTCTGAGAATCATCTTTATAAATCACAATATGCCGCAACCCATACTGTCTAGTCCATCATGGCTAAAAGACATAAAGTTTTACATCTGCCGATACTTGGAATCCGATGTCAGAGATCGTTTGAAGACTGCTTTCATTAAGCTCAACCACCGTCCAGAAGATTGTGAGAATAACTTAAAAATAGTAAAATGTTGGGTGATCAAGAATAGTCTACGAAGGCGTATCAGCCGGTTGCTAAACTTTCAGCGGTCTACCCGCGGTACCTCCCAGATCTTCCGTGTGGCATTCGCCAACCTGTGTACCTTATTGAACAAACTGCCGAACTGTGCCGCCTCACTGTATCGGAGTGGCCGGCCGTTCTAGGAGTTGATAAACTCGGACATCATACCCCACAAATTTGTGTTGTCAAGATGATCTTCTTTCCGATGTGACCGCAAACCAAATGCTCACGATGGTGTTCTGTTGTATACAAAATCGTCACTAGCTGGCAATCTTAACAGCACTTATCGGAGAGAGGATAACTTATGCGAGCAATTGTGGTGCAGAATCCGCCTCAAACTCGTGGAACTAATAGTGGGTATTAGCTACTATAGCCTATTAGACCGTTGTTGCGTTTGGTTACCATACATACAGAAGCACCTGAGCCGCCCTCATTTCTTACTGATGGGGAATCTAAAGCTACCTAACCTATTCTGGCAAGATTTTTGGCTTCTAGCAAGTCATGGCGACGATGGGGATCAATTCGTTAAAATGACTATTGAAATCGGGGCAACCCAACATGTCATCCAACCGACGCTCGCACTGTGCATCTTGTCTGGACTTAATGTTTACGAGCTGCGAGCAGAAGCTGAAAGAGATCAGAGTCCTCGAAACTCTGGCGAACAGTGACCAATGCTCCATTGTAACAGGCATGGAACTGCATTGACTGCATTAGGACCAACGGAAGCCGACCTTCAACTATTGAAAGACGGACTTCAACGGGCTCGTCCAAGCAGCAAATCAAACTGAGTGGATACTAGCACAGGATGAGCCGTTTGAGGTTTGTTGCTTAATAATGAAGGGGAAGCTTAACGCGATGTGTACTACGTTCATTCCCCTGAATTATTCAAAAGTCGGACTTGTCAAACCGCATTGGTTTACTAGAGAATATAGACAGCGCGACGGCGTCGCAGACTTTTGGATAGATACATCAGCTCGGGTTGTGATGAAGATTATACGGTGTACAAGAAACAGCGTAACATATGTAACAGCGCAAAAATCAAGAAACACCAGTAGTTTTAAGAGGACCTAGCGTCCTCAAACGCAACTACACCCAAAAGAACATTTGTCTACTTGAAACGTCGAATGAAACCTGGGGGCGGACTACCTGTCTTAAAGAGATGGGAGAGACAAACGCTTATTTCTTGCGCAGAGCGAACAGACGTCTTAGCTACCCAGTTCCTCACCCATTTTCCAGTAAATCGGCGACCGTTCTAGTACCAGTAGAGATTGCGTCAGTCTTCCTCGACAGTCTACGATGTGATACCATCAAACTGTTTCAGATTCTCGTCAACCTCGATGATTCTAAGCTCCCCGGACCAAACGGACTTTACCCACTAATACTCAGGTCACTCTCGATTATCATCTCACCAGCCGTAACAAAAGTATTCCATAAAACACTCTCTGAAGGATCTGTCTCCACTGCTGTTAATGCTCGATACGACAGCACTTCTCAAGGATGGTGACCTGAGTAAATTAGAAAAATATAGAATAATGAGTTTGACTTCAATCTTACCCAAAGTTCACGAGAAGGTTGTGAAAATATGTCTGCTGTCGTTCTATCGATAGACGCATTTTTGCCTGCGCAACATGGCTTTACGGAAGGGCGCTCCTGCATCACTAACTTGATGTACGCAAAACACCAGCGGGTAAAAGCTCGCAACAAACTGAATAATGTTTACGTATCGTACATCGACTTCAGTAAGGCTTTTGACAGACTGAGACAAAAGGTACTCCTTCGTAAAAATAGAATCGGTGACACACTAATTCAGTTGTTACACGAGCTGATTTTGGGACGAAATTTTCTAGTACAGGTAAATGACTACTTGACAGACCAATGACGTGCCTCAAGGAACTGTACTTGAGCGAGTATTATTTATTATTTCTAACAACAATCTCACGCAGCAGTTCCAGTTACCATGTGCCCTGTTTGTCGGTGATTTGAACATCTGGAGTATCACTGAGAAAGACTGCGCTCTCCTCCAGCATCACTTAGTTCAACTGTCAACCTGGTCCACTGAAATATAACTCCCTTCTAACGCAAACAATTTGGAGTTCATTGGTATCACCGAAGTCCAGCCACTGGCTCATGCACATTGGACGACCAGTTGCTCCCCCCTAACATATGTGCCAAAGACTTAGGAGTGCTATCGCGACATGATATGAGATCACCAGAAATTACAGGGAAATCGTAGCGTATGGGATTTCGTATGTTCTGGGCATTAAGATGCAGTTTCTCCACATGCTCAGAAGGAACCAAACCTCACCTATTTACCTCGCTCATTAGAAAATCCTTGAATACGGCGCCCCTGCTTGCCACTCGATAACGCGGTGGGAAACTGAAAAGCTAGGGAAAATACAGCAGAATGCAACTAGAATTATACCCAGTCTACGGAAGCCTCCGTTTGAAAAACATTGTGAAATGCTCGGACTGTACACACTATATTATCGCCGAGTAAAAATTGACCATACCATGACACATCGAGTACTACACTTGAATCACTTTCCCATACTGCGGCCAATATTTCACCAGCGAGGAACCCTGTAACATCCGAGGACACCGTTACAAACTGAAGATCCCCTGAACTAACAAGGTACCAAATCAGCTTTGCATAGAACGAAGAATCGTAAAATTCTGGAGTACCTTACCAGAAGGATTAATAGAGGACGAATCTGTGAAGTGTTTTACAACATGTATGGGCCAGTATATCAGATGCCAGTGCTTTTGTGAAACGGTGCATATACAATGGAAACAATACATCCTATACTTGGAAATATTGACACCAGTAGGAATTCCTAACCGAACAGAGATAAACGATTAACTGGCCAAACACTACCGTTAACGATGCTTAGCAAAACACTTTTGCTTTTTCTTAATTCGATAGTGTTCTGCGGAAACGTTTCTACTTGCTCTTAGACCCAGTCTTAGTCACAATCTCAACATTCCACCCCTTTTGCTTGGTATTTCGTTTCATAGTAGAATCATGCCGGATAGAGCTATCACACCACTGGTGATCTCCATGTTTAGTCATATTTCTGTTATCATTACGGCCGCAAGGCGTTTAAATCTGACGAGTAAATGGCTCAGTAATTTGCTGAGTAGTTATTGTGCGTTTATTTACAAGCATGTGAGGACCTCCGATTTTAGGGGTGTGTTTGTCAGTGCGACTTTCAGATGGAAGTTGTTTCCGATAGGGGTTAATATGCAGAATTCTCAGTTTCAACAGGTGGCTGATAATCTAGTCAACCTTCAAATGTGTTTTGAGGACCTTCCGGTTCGGAGCTGCATGCTGACGCGATTGCACATGTGACCAGATTGTTTTGTCTTAGCCCGTTAATTTTTGGCTCTATTCGGTTTTCGAGTGTCCCTAGCATGTCGCACTCTTCCAACACGCTTCATCCACGCCGCTACATTAAGCTTCTCCACAAGATTTTCATTGACATACTACGCTTTATTTTACCTGAGTCACTCCGTTTAAATCGGAATATGATTTAACAAAAACGAAACAGTAGATAAACGAAACTACTCTGTAACGTAGCAATGGTAAAATCTGCATCTGGATTTATGTGAATGGCTTGTTTAGTCAACCGACCTACGAATTCCCCCCAGAATTCCAGTAATATTTTTGTAATCGTTTGTAATTCCCTCCGTGGTTATGCCATTAGACCAGTCTAGTACTCGTTTCCTATCCGTCACAAAAGATGTAACACCCTTCATTGATACTTTGTCATCCTTGGGAATATTTTATGCGGCGTGTTACTGTTCTTAGTCCTCAAGCCCTCCTGAATAGCTAATCGGAGAACCATTGGTTGCGATTACCCAAAGCTTGTCCAACCGCCAGTCCAATCGACGTTGTCTGTTTAAAAATGACTACAAAACGTTGACTTTTACCCTATTTAAACAGAACTGTATGCTTCAGCTAACTCATCATCGTCACTCTTATTCAGCAGGCTTAGGCTTAGCTGGAAAAGCACCGGACACCGGCGTTTCCACATTCTGCCGGGTTCCGCTTGTTAGGAGTGAAGATGACGTATTAGCTGAATTATACAAAAATATTCCCTACTTCTTAACAGTATTATAAAATTGGGCCGTATAGCTTCTAAAGTCCTATATCGTACATAGCCGCTATGCGGAAAGTCCAAGCTCGTGAGGCTAGCCACTGTCTTCTACACAGTTCGTAACTGACATGGCAGTGGATGATGAGCCTTGCTATATCACAGTCAACTGTCAATCATGCAGGTACTTGGCTGGCACCCATGACAAAGTGGCACTAGCTGCTGGCATCTTGAATTCATGGGGGAGGAACGCGGCAGGGGTCCGCTGGAAGGTGCACCACTGACGTGACCCAGAAGGTCGAAACCCCGGAGTCTAGGTGCTTTTCCAGACTAGCGTAAGCCTGCTGATTGGGTGTGACGATGACGAATTGGCTGAATTATACCAAAGGCCTCACTACTACTCATCAGTAAAACTGCAAGTGTTGTTATTGGCCTCTTTGGAAGTTGCAAGGATGGGACGGACAAGAATACTCACGGAACGTCTGCAGCCGGTTAACTAATCAACTCGGGATCAACCAAGCCTCTCTCATCATCCGGCGCAACTTCATTGGTCGAAAGTTTCAACCATATTCCTAAAGGTACTAACTTGTGAACTTCATACGGCCTAAGCGTTTTACCGACAATAGTGCTTGGTGCTGACTATTTAACTGTTAGGGGCCTATTTTTCGAGACCTTTTACTTGAAATACAAGCAGCGGTTTGTCTATAAGTAAGTTCGTATACCGCATACTGCAATTTATTAATTGCGTTTTTCATCACCGTCCAAGATTACAGCATATACTCTATATTGTCTTGTTGATTCAACAACTGAGGCACCCGCCTGTGGAAACTACTACCGTATTCTACCGAATATCTGCCGATAATATTTGGATAACTTTTCTTTTTGTAGTGGGGTTCCGGCTTACAAAAGGTTACAGGCAATTTATGAAAGTCCCATAAAATATTTGCCCAGTGATGCACTGCGAGCGTTTCCTTCTATCTCCCCTAAGCTGCACCAGATAGCAACGGACGGTATTCCAGTAGCAGACTTGAAGTGCCACATTTTTTTCTTACAGTGTCTACGCAGCAATGCAAGCAGGATGCCCGTAACTAGACAATATATTTTTATGTCGGATATTCTCAGTATATTGCAGAAAACTGCGGATGGCGTCCTCCGGTCGGTTATTTTTGGCTGTGTTGACAAGATCACTTTGCGTTAACTTTCTGCGTTTATTGGAAGTATTTCGTGGAAATTGAGCTAAAATTCTGTTTCATTTCCGATTCTGAATTTTCCGACCAGAAATACTTGTGTTTTCATCACTTGGTTTCGGCGATCTTGCTATCGCCATTTTCTTCGTCAATTGGCCGCCATCTTGTTTTCGGATTATTCACAATGCCGAAGCAGTCATCCTGTGGTACTTGCTCCAAACTAGTCGGATACCGTGCAAATGCCCTCACGTGTGTTTTGTGCCAAGTTAAATACCACATTTCATGTGTTGGATTATCAGTTGAGCATTTTCATCGTCTTCGCGAGATCCAACACGATTTCATCCAAACTTTATGTGAAAATTGCCGAAATAAGATACAGACAGAAAGAGTAAAGCCGACGTGTAGGCCCCAGCGTTTCGTTGCGAACAGCTCCCTGTGTTTGGCCCAACAACCTAGCGCGAAGAGCCTTCAGGTTTCGACTCAGTCGTCCTCCTCTACCCGTGCAAACTCACCGACACCAAGTCCAACCGTTGTGAGAAGCCCAGTTGCACGTGGCCTAAATTGTTTACCTTTGTTGTGTCCAACGGACACTGATGTCCCAGCAGGTGAAGGCCTGAGTGCTGAAGACCAGTGGAAAGAACAGAGGACGAAATTACGAAGGAACGTTGGGTGTTTACGTTCTGTAAGTCAACAGTTAGCCAAATCACGTGAGGCTGGTAGTATACTTCGCCCTGCAAGGCCAACCTCGTCCGACCAGAGGCGTTATAATCTCGTGATCTTTCACGCACCGGAGTCCAGTGATCCATCACCACAAGTGCGTTACGATCACGATGTCGAATTTCTACAGGGTTTAATTGATAGACTCCTCGACGCTGGTGAGGACTCGGTAAAAGTGAGACAGATTACCCGTCTTGGAAAGCAAGGTGATCAACACAATCGGCCTATGAGAATCACTTTTGTGGACGAAGCCAGTCCAAGATTGATCATGTCTCGTCTAAGTAGGCTGAAAGGTTTGAAGATCCATGTTCGTCCCGACCTGGACCAAGTAGACAGGGAGCGGCTCAAGTCTGCCATCATTGAGTTGAAAAGACGCACTGGTGAGGGAGAAACAAATCTTCGTAGCGTAAATTTTCGGGTGGTTTCCAACAATCCGCGAATAAGGATAAACAGGCTGCTCACACTTCAAGCACGCCCGGTGGCTCCTGCTGCGGCCTGCGAGTAGCCTTCACAAACGTTTGCAGTATTATGAATAAGCGCGATGAGCTTTGTTATTTCGTTGAGTCTGAGCGGCCAGACGTAGTGGGACTCGCAGGGACATGGCTGCATGCAGAGTTATACACCCAAGAACTTGAACTCAACGGTTACTCGTGTTTCCGATGCGATAGACTAAAGAATGCCCACGGTGGTGTCTTACTTTATATCCGGTCCTACTTGCGTGGGAGACTTGTGAGCACCTACCGAAGTGACGATGGCCTGTGTGAGCTACTGTGGTGCCCCATCCGTCTCAGGCGCGGAGAACTGCTTGTAGGCGCAGTTTATCGCAGTCCCCTTAGTCGTTGTTTGGATTGGCTGCCCCATCTTCAAGCCCACATGAGTCGTCCACACTTTCTGCTTATGGGCGATTTTAACTGTCCTCGAATACGATGGCCTGATGTGCATTTGATGCCTGGACATAGTGAGGTTGAAGCAAAGTTCGTGGATTTGGTACTTGAAACTGGTGCATCGCAACACATATGCCAGCTAACACGCATATCAACACGTTCAACCTCGTCCTGTCTCGACCTGATGTTAACGAGCTACGAACAACGAGTGCGTGACATTAGGATTCTGGAGCCCCTGGCTACGAGCGACCACTCAGTACTGATAGCTGGTATGGAATTATCTTTGCCTTATTCACATCCGCTGCAACCAGCTCCCAACTACTGGAAAACAGACTTCGATGGTCTAGCTCGAGCCGCGAGCCAACTGGATTGGTCTCTGTCACAAGCTGCATCTGTGGAAGATTGTTGGATATTTATAAAAGAGAGATTGACATCATTGTGTTCCCAATTTGTGCCATTGAAATGTCGAAAGGTTGGACCCATTAAGCCTCATTGGTTTGATAAGGAGTATGGAAACCTGGCTCGGAGGCGTCGCAGACTGTGGGACAAATTCCTTCTCTCTGGCTCTGCCAATGATTACGAAGGGTATAAATGTCAGCGGAACCTCTGCAACAGTGCGAAAAAGAATAAACGCCGACACTTTGAAGAGCGGCTCGCATTAGCCGCGAAGACCGCCCCAAAGAGAATCTTTGCATATGTGAAGCGACGCCTGAAGCCGGCGGGTGATGTGCCAGTGCTGGATGGCACGGATGGACAGCCCCTAACCTCCAGCACTGAGCGTGCGTCCGCGTTGGCGGCGCACTTCGCTTCTGTATTTGCGAATAACCAGGTGTCTGTTCCGAGTTCGACGTGTACGGCTTTTCCCGAACTCGATAGTCTGCATTGTGGCGTTGAAGAGGTAGCTCAACTACTCGCCAACCTTGACGGCACCAAACCTGCCGGACCTGATGGGCTTCACCCACTGGTTCTCAAGTCACTTTCAACCATCCTCTCTCCTGTTGTGACTGACCTTTTCAACAGGTCGCTGTCCGAAGGTTCGTTGCCGGTTGACTGGAAATGTGCGGTGGTGAAGCCTATTCCGAAAGGCGGCGACCTTAGCAAAGTAGACAATTACAGGCCAATTTGTCTGACACCTATTTTGGCAAAGGTTGCTGAGAAAATCGTGAAGAAGAGATTGCTGCAGTTGCTACAGGCAAACGAGGTCCTGACGCCCCCACAGCACGGTTTTATGCAAGGTCGCTCATGCATTACGAACCTGCTTGTGACGAGGCATGAGTGGTTGAAAGCAATAAACAAGGGGAGTCCGTCGACGTGATATTCATCGATTTCAGTAAAGCGTTCGACAAGGTCAGCCATGAGGTTCTCCTTCACAAACTCAGCATGTGTGGTGTCGGTGGCTCTCTGCACCGGTGGATCCGTGACTTTCTTGTTGGACGAAAGTGGAGAGTACAGGTCGACGACCATCTAACTGACTGGTACCCCTCTACAAGTGGTGTGTCTCAAGGCACTGTGCTGGGGCCCACTCCGTTCCTGATCCACATCAATGATCTACCGCAGCTTCTCCGGTCGCCGTGTGCCTTGTTTGCGGACGACATGAAGATTTGGAGAGAAATCGACGCTCCCGATGACTGTGGCCTACTTCAACAAGATCTCAAACGCTTATCCACATGGTCTGCAGAAGTTCTTCTCCCGGTCAACCCAGCCAAGTCCGTATTTATGAGCCTGGGGAAGGGTGCTAACGGCCGAACCTACACTCTTGACCGCCAAACGCTATATCCCACACCCTCCGTGAAGGACCTAGGTGTACTCTCACGCTACGATTTGAAGTCCGTGGACAACACGAACAGGTTATATCGGAACGGACTGCGCATGCTTTGGGCACTCAAACGTAGCTTCTGCACATGGTCTGAAGAGGTTGCCACTCGCCTGTTCTCTTCTATCATTAGACCAATGCTAGAGTACGGTTCGCCCGCCTACTTTGCGATTACCCGAGGCGAGACACAAAAGATCGAACGGGTCCAACACGTTGCTACCAGGCTCATCCCGAGTTTACGTGGCTTTGGGTATGAAGACCGGTGCGAGAAACTAGGGCTCTACACTTTATCCTACCGTCGGGTGCGAGTCGACCTCATTATGACCTACCGAATTCTACATCTTGGTGAGTTCCCCATGCTAAGGCCAATACTGCACTTACGAGGACCATGCAACACACGCGGACACAGATACAAACTTGTCGTGCCGGATATGAAATGTGTTCCCCACCCACTGTGCTTCGAAAGGAGAGTGGTAAACATTTGGAACAGTTTGCCCGAACATGTGATTGAGGCAACATCTGTGCAGCAGTTCAAGACGTTGTTAGATTTGTATTTTGCCTCTATTCGCTTCAGAGAACGACTGCACACTTACGATGACATATCACATTTGTGAATCCTGAAATATCGTAAGTCGAGTATTTTAAATATTACATGAGAACGATAATGATATTCACGGTTGACAATTTTAGAACGTTT
>OX104070.1:82891122-82911586 GCA_944474145.2 Dicrocoelium dendriticum
CGTTCGTCTACAGGTAAGTTCGTTTGCCGCATATTGCACTTTATTTATTGCGTTTTTCATCACAGTCCAAGGTTTCAGCGTACGTTCTATACTATCTGGTTGATTCAACAACAGACATCCGCGTGTGGAAATGACTACCGCATTCTACCGAATATTTGCCGATAATATTTGGACAACTTTTCATTTTTGTAGAGGGATTCGTCTTACAAGAGGCGACAGGCAATTTTTGAAAGTCCCATAATATATTGACCCAGTGATTCACTGCAAATATATCCATCTATCTCCCCTAAGCTGCACCAGATGGTAACGGACGGTATTCCAGAAGCGGATTTGAAGTGCCACATTTTTTCTTACGGTGTCTACGCAGCAATGCTAGCAGAATGCCCATAACTAGACAATATGCTTTAAAAGCGAAAATTCTCAGTATATTGCACCTCTGAAGTTTGTGACACATGGTAACAACAGAAACACGGAAATATAGGGAACCAAATACTATTATTCAGAGTAACACGGGCAAGTACTTTCATTTTAAAACCAGCATCATATGTTTATCACTTCAGTCGCAACATTTTTCCACTTCTCCACAGGTTTAGAAGATTGCACAAAAAATAAACACATGCCCTCCAAGCTGCATCATATGAAGTCGGGTTAGCTCTAGTTGGATTGCGAATTAAAGCGTTTTTACATTACGGTCACTGCCACGGAGTAGTCAGGGAGCACGTTTTTGCATGAACACCCAAGTGAGAGCAGGAAGTGAGGTCGTTAAATGCTCAAGAAAACTGCCAGTCATTTTTTATGACTTACTTGGGTACCTGCTAATATAGGGACTAACGTCGCTGAACATATATAATATTGTAATATTCTAAAGTCAGCCTATCCATCGGCGGGCTTGTAACCGGTACTATACGGCACTCCATTTTGACGAATAAGCGTTGAAAAATGTTAGAAGTGTAACAGATAAATGTTAATCCTCTGAGTATAATCGCTCGATAAGCAATGTCCCTTCACTTGTCGCCTGCAGAAGGTTAAGTTCACGTGATGCATTTGATTCAGCAAGCTAGGTGCTTCTGTGCGTTAGGGAGGAATAGATATAGCGGCTTAAAGTAGCTTCGTTTTGCGTGTGAAACCTCCACTTACTGGCTGCACCCGTTTCCATCTTATAAGAATATATACCGTCTTTCACTACTGCTTTGAAAATGCTTAGGATAAATTTGATGCTATGTTTTATTAGTAGATTTCAGCTTTGTTGTTCATTTTCACCATAGAATTGATCTTTGTCCTTTATGCAGGGAAATACAAACTTATTCCGTTCGTAAAATGAGCTCTCCTTCAGGTCGCCATGAATTATTCTGTGCTCATTCAAGGCTTTGAGCTAGATATTCATGACGTTAAACACCCGATTTTTTGCCTGAAATTTAAATTGGGCTGTAAATATTACATAAAACGAGTGAAAAAATTTGATCACATGTCGTTAAACCCTAGAAAATTCATTATTTTTACTTTCCTTTTTAGGTATACCTATTCCGGCCACACTAACCCAAAGTTCCACCAAATGATTGATGAAAAAAGATAGCTACCCAGATGCGCTCGCCATTCCGAATCGCACAGCCACGTCTATTGACAGGTTCAACTCTTCCAATGTATGAAGGAATGAAGTATTCCGTCGAACCATATCCTTATCCGTGTTTAACACACGCCTCAAATTCACGTGGCTACCCAACGAAAAAGCTGACATATCTGCGTGCATCTTATCGACGCAACAATTACCAGCGTTTGCGTTTCCGTGTGCTCTTCTGTTATTTACGGCACACAAAATTTGAGTTTGGCAATCTAGCTTCCATTTCATTCAGTGCAAATATTTCATCGGTTCATGCCTACTTCTTCCTGAGCAGCGATACAATTGCAGATCATCTGAGAGGAAATGTACGGCCCTACAAAAGTGAATGCCAACAGGTTAGTTACCACAGCCAACCAGCGAATATGGTTAGATATAATTGCTTATGAAAAGATCATCAGTTTTTGTCACTGTCTTGCTAATCCAGACAAATACAATGAAACCACCACCCAATAGATTTGGGTTGAAATCAACAGGTAAGGACAAACACTTTTCATTTAGTTGTAGCCCTACGTCACATACTTAATAAACATCCGAACACAGCTTCTATATGAGAGGGTGTAAGAAGAGGTTTTGTAAAATTATGAAGATTCTTCACTGCCTTATTTATCCAGATAGCCACTAAACATCTGGAAAGGCGTAAGACGGCTATTTCGTAATGTCTGGTCTCGATGGTAGCGTGCATTTAACGGATCCTGTCAGATTCGAAACCATGATAATTGTAGTCTGTCACCGTCACCTATGGTCTAGTCGAAAATCTCGCCGACTAGTAAGAGAAATTTCATCGACTCGGAGCCAGCAGCATACATTGGCTGCTCGATAAAGTGATCACAATTGAAAGAAAAGGAAACATAGACGTTTTCCTGGATGTGTACTGGCTGTCTGGTTGAGCTTAGCTACGAAGTTTTCCTAAAAAATTAACAGCTGTACATTTTGATCTGACCAATCTGAAGCATAAAATTTCCTCGGAAAGAGCAACATATATTTCCATCTATATACAAGTAATACTGCCGAAATGTAGCTGGAGCCCTGTTGGTTTTCTGTCTAACTGGTTTTCCTGGTTGAACCAAACCCTGGTGAGTTCCTATAAGCTGAAGTAGCTGGTACACATACTTGCCAGTGGTGCCGCAGTCCATTAAGATATGCAATATAGGCAACCTGTCGACAGCAAAAACTGGGTAAACTTCGGTTCAAGTAACAAGTGTCCATGAAACATGCTTTTCGAATTTCTTGGAAATTTCATCAATCGTTGCCCACCGTGATTCGGTAGCCAAAATGGTAAAGGTTTCGGGTATTATTCCAATGGTTGCGGGTTCAAGGCCTGTTATCTCCATCTAATGTGATTAAGGGATATCGAAATGCATCCTGGTTATGCTGGGTTTTCGGGCGGGAAACACTCACTTTCCATTTGATTCGACAACAGTCTCAGCGAACGCAGTGACCAAGGTTCAGTTCAATGTGAAGCGCGGTCCACATTATGATTGCGTGTGGCAATCCAATCACACGACGCGTAGTCCAAAATTTACCCTGTAATTTTAATGTATATTCTTCATGAAAATATAAATATGTTGACGATTTGGATGCATTTAACACCCGAATATTGAATTATAACTGTATTCTTCTATCAAGAACGAAGCAGGGGGTGGAAGAGCTTGTGTTGTTACAACATCGCACAAACTGTCCACAAGCAAACCCTTACAGACATGGACAGGTATTCTTTCAACAGACGCACCGCGTATGAGAATTTGGGGACGGGCATTCATTAACCTTACGAGCGCTATGTCTGAGAATAATCCCTCCATGTTTTCATCTGTATCTCTGCTTCGTTATATCCGATTATGGTCAGCCAGGAATAGTTTAAGCTCGCGATTTGCATCAGCTGGGCCCGCGTTCAGTCCTGTGGGCGTCGCTGGGCTGTATATTTCGCTGATCGCTGCGTTCTCGACAAAGACCAACTTTGTTCCTGAAGCCCAAGCTGGTTAGCAGACGTCGCCCTTAGATGCGCTGTCGATCTCGATTCGCTTGGCTCGCACTGAGTTATCTCATCCATTTCGCCCGTCGATAATTCCCTGCTATCCTGTTTTTTGATTGTTTCCGGTTTCCGAGTAGTTGTTGGTTTCCACCTCCAACAATCGTAGTGGTTCCTCAAAAGTCCGTAGCTAAGCGATTTTTAGTTTGTAATGTAGCTACAAAATATAATAAAAACTTTATGTTTGAGACCCTACAAAAAAGAACGTGTCATTGGCTTCTGATGGATGGATGAATGAGGTACCCACCTGCCACCCACCCCTAATGTGTATTAGGTTCAATATGAGGAGCTCGTAGTCGACTTGGTTTACCCACTGTCGTAAATGCGTCATTGAAAAGTATGCGTTACATTTATAATATGTATTATCGGGCTACAAAGCTTAAGACACCGACGTTTTACGATGTTGCATCACCAGCCGTTTTCCATTAATTGTTTCCTAACACCTCGTGTTTAATACCGAGCTTTCACAGCAATACCTGTCTTGGATTTTTTCCATTTACTTTTGCCACCTTGCGATAGAATGTACTAACAGAAGTAAATGAAAATGCTGGTGTATCAGATGCCCATGTGTACCGACTAGGAGAGACACAGCAGTTGTACTTTGAAAGTATATCATTATGAGCCAATGCCATATTCGCAGTCATGAAATATATGTGTCGTCCATTTGGCCGGGTGTCTATATTTTAATCAATAGTCTACTTGAAATGTCGTATGCTGACCTGATTTTAAATAGCGAAATGGCCGTTGATCTAGGTTTGATTTTGCACCTGAATAAGGAGTGAGGTAACTGTCCATCAAATCACGAATAGTACGATTGTTTTGTTGTTGATTTGTTTGCATAAACAAAATTAGGAAACATACATAATGCAAATGCTTCATCGTTGAACACACGCACGCACGCGCGCCACCTGCACCCAAGTTATCGTGACATTTCCAAATGTTTTCGGATTCCTAACACATAGTGTCGGAGTTTTTCTACTTCGCCATTGAACGCGCTAATGTCTGCATCTTCATCATGTAGCTTACGATGCTGTGCCTTCATCGAGTCGACCCTTATGGATTTCTACTGCAGTCGACTCTTTCTCATCCTTCAGTATCCCTCCCTCACGAGGGCTGTAGTTTTATAATGCAAGAAATAAAGCTGGATAACAGGGCATTTGGCTTGGCAATAGCTTAATGCAGGTTATCTGGGTTAGATCTTTGTAGTGTTTAGAGAGAGAATATCAGATCTAATTAAATAGATTTCCCCTAATATTCCCTAGTTTATGCAGCATCTCCTTAATAGTATTGAATCTTGCTGTACGCAAGATGAACTTAATGGATACGGCACAGAAATTTCTTCAACTGATTTAGGTCTTCCTTAACCGAAATTCCAACGAGTTCTCACAAGAAAGCAATTGACTACGTGTAGCAGTAGCAGTTTTTCGGATTGGCCTTTGATTATATGTTAACCTAACCTCGTACGAGTATTTTACCTGCTTGTGCAATTTGACGGCCGGCATCGACATTTTGTAAATAAAACAAATACGTAATTTACAAAACTCATATAACCTTATCCACAGGGCATTTCATGGCATTAACAATCAATCAATTATGTTGATTGATTGATGTAATCAACGAGGCTTGTTCGAATGTCACCTTCGTCGCAAGAAAGCAAACACCTCTAGAAACTGAGCACACACATCTGTTGTAGCGTTGTCACATCATCTTCAATAATCCAAGTAATGCGTATGGTTTTATTACTAAAACACTTGGTATTGATCCTGCCTGAATTAGACGGCAACTGGGGTTTAGCTGGTTGCATCAGCAAACGAAATACACATTGATTGATTTTACCTATGGGAGCCTCCAAGATAATGGCTAACAATAGACCATGTTTAGTGATCACAAAGTAAGCATTAACCACATCATGAAGAATTTAGGCAAATTAGTCATTGACGCAATGAACACGCAGGTTGGTTTGCATTTAAAAAGTAGCGGCGCACGGATAAATTTTGACTTTTTTCATGAAAGCCGTACAACAGACGGCAAAGTACAGCATGAGGTAAATTTTACCCTCTGCGTGAGCTGTCTACTAAAAGGTGTGCTGCATGATTGGGATCGATAAAAGGTAACAATAAAGCGGTACCAAATCAGGCAATACCCGCGAAAGAGTCGGGAGCACGTTGGACAAGCAGAAAACCTTCAGGCGCCTTTTTATCTTTGCAATATTTACAAGTTTTATCGCTCCCATGAGTCGCATCTGATCAATGTAACATTTTGGTCGGTTTATATATCCCACAGTCGGTTAATGCAAAACATAAAATCATTGGTACACGCTAGTGAGATATGGTTGGCACCACGATGACTCTGCTTTCCCAACCACCTACAAAGCAGTCGTTACGAGCAAGCGACCACACGATTTCTTTTAACTAGCATACAGGAATGAAAATCCCGCCGATAAAACAGTGGCATGGGAGACAATCAGACAATCATCAACTGAGTTAGCATGTGTGGGAGGAAGATCATATATTTGTGTTTGCTGAAAACGCACCAGTGCAGATAAGTCTCTGAGAGCTGATCTAGCCATACGGTTATAACAGCATTCACATCTGCATCACAGCAGTGTAAACAGCAATAACGAAGGGGGTAGGTAGTTGACCACACTGTATCGGTGGGTGGGCTGCTTATGGAAAGAGGGGAGAGGGAAAAACACAATTGAATCCTAAGAAAACTTAATGAATTTTGTCGGATTGTTGAATGCATCATTGTAATAAATTTATAGACAGAGATGTCAAACTAACAGACAACTTGCATGTTTAGAATTTTCAGCTGTTATTCGATACGGAGTTGTATGTGGCGCTTGCTTTGTTTAACTAAACTCCGTGCCCATGAAGGCCATTTTTAAAGCTACCTGCTTTTACCCTGTTCATAACATCTTAAATTTTCTTGTGAATAAAAACAGATACATCGGACAAAACCGGGTGCAGTACAGCCAGGTTCTCCGATAGGCTTCTTATATTTGCCAGTAACATTGCTTCACTTACTGCTACTATTCTCGCAGAAAAGCCTTAAGATACATATTTGCTGCTTTCCGGTTAAACAGCTTTACTTCAAAATACCTAGTTGAGATCCTAATGAGCACAGCCGTTTTAACTTGGTGAACCCACTCGTTCTGTCCGGAAAGCATATATGAGATGTTTAGACAAATAAAAAAGCAATGCGTCAAACTCGTAAATGATGAGTGAGTCAGACCCCAACAGGACCTAATAATATAATGTTGCTCTAACGGTAAGCTAATTTGCAGATAGAGAAACAAATTTTCTAAATCTAGGCGTCGAATTCCGTTCTACTGTCAGTTAAGTGTATAGTAAACAACAACTGAAAGAGTTGACACAACCACAGTGTGAATCGAGCTAATGATAAAATGTAAATTTATAAGGATAATTTTTGATAAATATGATGGGATATTGTTGATCGGAAGAAATCTAGTCAGCGTTTTATCTCCACTATAAAACATGCAGGTTTCACAGAAGCACGAGTAGTTCACACCGGCTACTTTCGTCTTGCGCACTTTGCGCAAGGAGAAGAGCTGCGGCTACAAAACACAGTAATCCTACGGCAATAAACCCTGGTCACAGTTACTTAGGTAGCATGCTCTCTGTAATATTTGACGTGTTTGTGGAATTGCCGAAGTTCAGCGCATTAATCCCGCACTATATTTCTATCACCATCATGCACTTCCCCAAAATGGAATATACATTCCCCACCTAAACTGCATAGTATGGCAGTTGCGACACCTTAGGACCGAGCACACATTAAGAACAGAGGTTACTTTTTAAACATATAATGATGGCAGCACGAGAATATATATATATATATTATGTATATAGCGTCTCTTTATGTCTAACTTAATGCTTCCAATTCGAAAACTTAATTGCTCTTGTGAACCATTTCTCAGAGTATCAACAATCGAAGTAGCGACTCACAATGTATGACACTTTCATTATATAAACATGCTCTCTGTTATAATTTAGTGGCAAGCATTCGGACCTTCACATCAGCATTTCAAAAGGTGTTTAAAGTCATTATTCAGCTAAGGGAATTGTATGATATTTAGAGCTTCCAGGATTCATTTGGATAGCGTGGTAGCTCAACTCAATTTACTCCTGAACACGAAACACAGATGTACAATGGGCAGATGGATGCTTTTTATGCCACATTCCATCAGTATTACGTGGCTTTCATACGGGTGTCGATGATACTCGTGTTTCGTTTTGAGGCGACTGTATTAACTGAACTTGTTGCAGCGGATAAGGTATGGAATATACTGTTTTCAAAAATGTAGCTGATTTCAACACTAGTTTTCACCTACTTATTTTTCTGTTGTGCTATGTGCTATGTGGTTATAGCATAAAAGTTATTTCTATGGTGAGTGCTGAGTACCGCCTATTCATCCTGGCGGTCACTCATCTGGAGTGAGAATAAGCGACGCACATTCTCACTTGAAATTTCGGCCTGGACTTTCTGTCTTCGTTACCAAATGGCTCATTAGAGTACGCCGCTGGCTTCGAGAGGGCATGAATTATGTTCCTGTCGGAGACAACAATGTAAAATGCTGGATCGTTAGTCTTCGTTTGTCGGATAGTACAATACGTAAAATATATATTAACTAAATTGGAGAGAAAATCACCAAGCTAACATTTACTGTTTAAATATAACCACAAGACGTCCTTCGTGTAGGGTATCCACGTGGTCAGGTATTCATAAAGGAATGTAGCGAAAACGTTAATTGCAAATTGGTAGAATCACCAATGCTCTTCACTGACGCCTTCCACTTCTCTACTAGAGAACGCGTGCGTCTCAGCCGCACAAAAGTAGTAAACAATAACTGAATTACAGAACAGTAGTGATTAACTAATTTAGTCTATGCTCTATAAATTATGTTTATTTAGAAATGCTTCATATGCATTTATACAGGAAAAGCCATGTGAACGGAACCTATTCTGCCTTCTCTGTCCTATTCAGTGTTTTATAAACTTGTATATTCGGCCACACTCCCGTTCGGCGCCCATGTCAGCTAGTAATAGAAAGGAAAGTTTATCTGCTTCATACATCGGCACCGCCACTTTGCTTGTCATTCTAATTCGCTTTTTAGGCAGAAACGTATATCTTACCGTTAAACTAACAATTTAAAGATCGTTAAACACTAGGTACTACGATATTCCCATACATTTCCTTATTGATCTCCTCTTCTGGTCATCTAGTTATTTGCATTCAGTTGCTGAGCAAAAATATGAAATGTTATTAATTGTACTTTCAATTGCACATAAAGCGCCAAAATATTAAAAGAAGACCTGCCTAAATAGCATATCTACATGTTTACATGTGGTACTGTGTGCTAATATGCATGTGAACTTATAGTTGCGCCTCATTACGTACCCCAAGAAAACGAAACTAGTTTATTCATTATACAAATATATCTGATGGACCTGCAAATTACGCTATAACACTAGTTATTAATAAAATTGTAAGTGTTTGAAACACTATGGTTTAAATATAAATGATGTTTTGACGTGTTATCTGACTGAAATTAATATACTGAAGCGATGCGTAGCAGATATCGCCATACTCACAACAACTGTTGGAGTTTTTGATGAAAATTATATTATATTACTGAAACATGCTAGAAAAGACGTGTCACGTGAAACCGGGAAAATATATTCTTCTTATTACGGAAATGCTCCTCTCTTTACCACGAGGAACTAATGAAATGTTGCTACTTTCGCTTCTTATCCACTAGAGTATGTGGCTGGGTCGAAGAACAGTTCTTGACAGCACACCCGTCAGCTTACTTTCACTTTCATCGCCCTAGCCTATTCGTCATCAGCAAACGCCTTCATAATTCCCGGCGCAATAACACAAAGCTTTGCTATAGCAAAATCTTTCTTCTCCTTGTCTGGCAAACAGCTTAGTCATGTTAACGCCTATTACCAATTACATAGGTGCAGACAGTTACGTAAGACTGTCAGTTACTTACAAGCAAGCTTTTCCTATTTTTACTTCTCTGCGTGTGAAAGCTGGATAGCACACTAAATACCCTTCTTCACTGTCCGTTAAAAAGGCGAATGCACGTCGCCAAGCGCTTTATTTATTGTTATGATGTGGGGAGTACCCGCAATGACAGGCGCCCACTAGGCTTAGTCTGTATTGTTGCGGACCACCGAATTTGATTTACAGTCTGTAATACCTACTGCCGGCATAATCATCATGCTGATAGTCTGAACACTTGTGCTGTTGTCTTCTCATCGTCTGCGAATGGTCTGTGGGGATTACGAGTGAGAGTAGCGCAAGAGTTTGGCGTTGATAAGTAACATCATTGTCGGGCAGTGCTGTTAATTCAACTACTGGAACACAATATCGTTTATTAGGGTTTGCCTGTTAAGCGAAGAGCTTGTGCGTTGATTAAATAATTTTATAATTTAGACGGACATTTTAAGTAGCTGAATGTATAGGGAAAATCACTATCACCAAAACAGTTGTTCGGTAGTTGGTAAAGCAACCGACTGCAATCAGATTGGTGGCGCCAATTTGAATTCATCCCCGAAGTTTGTGCATGCACAACTGTTTAGACTAGGCCAGATGTTCCCAATTTAGCAGTGACCAGCAAATTTTGACGATAGTAAAAATGTACTTAACAACATACACAGTAGTAGAAAAGTGTGAAATGAAAATTACAATATTTACTTTGTACATTGTCGATTTATTGATACAGCTCATTTTTCCATTCGCTCAGGGGAATCGTGTGCCTGCCATTGCTTTCAGGCACAGATAATATGGGTTCAAAATACCCAGTTATCAAAGGAAAATTGTCCTCTCTACGACTCATGCACATGATCAAGTAGATGCGGGTAAAACCTATCGAATGAAAAGCTTGCATGGATTCAGGTCCACAGGAGTCGCTTCTATGGATGGTCGTAGTACTTGACTGATACACTTGAACTTATCTGCGCTTATTATATTTTGACAACCACGCAGTTTTCCTGAAAAATGTGACGGATAAATTAGTTATGTCTACCAAAATATAGTTTGTAAAGTGCATTCCAAATTTCAACAGATAAAACAACCGTGCCATGCGATCCCGCTGTAAATCAAGAAACGTGACATCCATTTTTACTTTACCTCGCATCGGTGAAGACTATCCCGTTGTAGTTAATTCATTATCACTTTATGCTGTTCATGCAAGTGCATAGTATGACCTGTACTTTGACCCAGCTCCTTACTTGAAGGGAAGTATAACTATTGGAACCATATTATTATTACAAATCGGACTTCCTTATAGCGTGTTGCTTTCATGTTTCAGTTCGAGAAATGAGCAGTGATTTATGAGGTCCATAGTGCGGCGTAGAGCATAAATGGCAAACTTTGCTGAATCAAGGCTTTGCTTTCGTTAAACATGAAATCTGCACTTTGCTAAAGCACGGAATAAGAAAAGATTAGGAGCACTTCGTTTTCCGCAAAAGCTTCCAAATACCTGCATGAGTCAAACAGCGGCGACTGTCATTCTTTTCGTTCCTTACATATTGCAATATTTGTGGTAACAAGCTTAGTTAGCTCATATATATATATATATATATAACCGATCATATCAGTTGCAGTTTGTTAGATAATCACTTTTTCCTTGTGTGCTCCAAACCGGTGTTTCCCTGCTGTTCATACCTCCGCTTTGAATTTAACTAAGCCATAGCATCATTGCGTGGGTTAGTACTAACATCGTTTTTATGGTCTAATTCTACGGAACTGCTGATTTGTGTGATACATACAGTACACAGTTTTGTAATTTCTAGGATTGGCCGAACAACCTCCACCTGGTGACAGTTGGGTGGTTCTGTTTAATCCCGTTCCGACGAAGAGTTCGGCGGCAGTGTTGCAGGACGTGGTTGGTTTTCGACTCGCCAGCGTTCTCCCCATAAAAAGCCACAAAGGCGCGCTTAACAACACTACGATGTGGAGGATGTGACTCTCTACGAAATAAAGTCACTGCCTCTTTCCCTTTCGGAGGATGTTCACTTCATAAACGTCATCGAATTCGAAGAGTTCCATTGATCCCTTCACAAGACAGGCAACACAGTAAACAAACTCAGGAAGTCAATCCCATTTCACAAGTTCATTCTCCATGCTTACTAACACATATACTTACAAATAAATACAGACACACAAATCCAGTATGTTACTGGTTAACATGCTATATTTTTATACAATTACCGACCGTACCACTTTGTATTATCGTGATCGTGTCTTCGCAGGTGTCCCCCTCACTGTCGGGAACAAAACATTTATTTGTTAATTTTTATTCGGACAGAAACAAAGAGTAACGGAGGGCAACTAAAAGTGAAACCTTTCTGTTAAGGACGTCTTTTGTTTGTCTAGATCCAAACTATGCAAAAATCCCGTTGGAATTTGTCACTTCACGCAATATATTCACATCAAGTGGCCAACATAATAACCTGAGTTGATGAAAGTTATGTCTCTGGTCGGAACTCAGTGCGGTACATCACTTGAATTTCAGTAAGAATATCAACCTACGTGAAATGACAGACGGCAGATAAATCGAAATTACAACTGTTAGACTAAGGGTCAAAGAATAAATTCGCAACATACCAATGCCAAAATGTTTGCTGACTTATAACGGCAAACTTTCCCTACCATTGATCTGATTTTCATAAGCGTGGTATGGCGGATGCAAGTTTTGTCGTCGTTAGAAAAAAATTTTGATGGAAAATGATTTCAGCTTTAATGGCTGTTGCAGAAATCACGTGTCGCTACTACACAGCAATAATAAAGTAAATTGATGCAACCAACCGTTTGTGACTTACTAAATTTTAACACAACATTCATTTCTCAAATCATATTAGCAAGTGATTCATTTACGCTCTCATATCAATGAACCAAGGAAAACTTTTTAGCAAATTGATTCATTAAAAGATGCTCGTAATGGAAGCGCTAAAATTAACCTCGTGTATTATAGCATAATTGCAGGAGGATATAACAATCTAGTGTAATTGCGAATTCCACGCCTACAAAGTTTTTACTTAAAGTAATTGGAATAAAGAAGTGATGGAAAAACTGTCCCTGATAAATCTGAGCAAAGTTTTAATGGGAGCTGTAAAAGATGAAAAACTACTGGACAGGTAGATAATATTTATCTACATGAGATGGAAGTTAAAGGTCCTTGTGCAAACTGTTTGACTTTAAGGTGTGAGAACTGCGGTTAACATAACCCATGGTAACAGGCAAAATTATGCAATCGCATAGTGTTAAGGCCATAGTACGAATTATTACTCTATGCTACATTCATCCATCTGCTCTCTGCTAATAAATGCCAACTGCTTTAACAAACAATTTGAAGGCTTTTGTCGCAAACGGTATAGAGGGGTTCATAATAAAAAGTATTCCACTATTTGCTTCTCCATGGAGTCAGCGAATATCCGATGTTGATAATCAGCCAAATAAGCGTTGGACGGTAAAGTTTTCTTGCGTCTCCTCAAAGGATTCTCTCAGTTGTTCATCTATTTAGCAGCAGAAGGAATGGATAAGCGAAACGATAAGCAGAACATGCTGTGCAACATCCATCTAAAAATAATCTATTAAATTTAAAATGTTAGGAATTTTTTACTCAATTCGCGTTTCATACGTCTATGTAAAATGTACAATGTGCAATTAAAATCAACGGCCTCATCTACAAAATTCCTGGGATTAAAGAGAGGGTTAATTACTCTGTTATCTCTTAAGCTTCAGCCCGGAAACTCTTGCGATGTTATCGAAAAGAACGTGATCCCTTACAGGTGAACGAATATTTTGAACAAATTCATGCTGGCCGTTTGCTGCTTCTAAATAGATAGAAATCAGAAAGTTTCAGCCCGGCAAATTAGAATTTAAAATCAGCGGATAGGACGCGAGTGTAATGAGCTTACTTCTGTCTTTTTTCCATATCCCACTCAGCGTTTAGAAGCATCTGACTGCTAGTAAGTGGGCGAAAGCAGCGTCACAGAGGCTTATAAGGAGAGTAATACCAGTTTGCGATGGTATCGTGTCGTGATCTGGATGTCTCATTGTGATAAACCTGATGAATATGTGTTACCAATCTTCCTTCTTGCGCCCACACTCAAAAAAAATCAAACCAAGATTGGTAACATTGTGAAAGTGCGAACTCAAGTAGTTAGAAACGACATTAGGCAGTGTTTGCGCATTCCTACCAACAAGAAAAAAATGCTAACGTTGCAGAGAGAATCCAACATCGCTACTGAAATCAAAGCTGTTATCTCATCTTGGAATGTCAAATATTGAGCGACAAAAATGTATTACTGAAACGTAACCACAACACCAATCACAGAGGTAAACGCGTGAAAATTAGTGGAAAAACAGCAGTCTATCATGTTGACTGAAGTACTTTACTTTTTGGGTTTGCCAACATTGGAACTCAAGCCCAGACTACATTTTCTTCTAAACTAATTTGGATACATTAAAAAACATGGGATGTTGACCTTAGCTTCCCGCAATCCGGTAGATAAACTGTGTACCATGGAATATATTTATGGAATGCCCATAGCAGATTTAGGTATCACATGGACCCAAGAAAGCGACACATAATTGAGAGTTTTCATTGTCACTTTTCTCAATCAAATACCAGTTATCATATTCTTGTTTGTTTTTATTCCACTCTCAATTTACACTAGCAAGTCACAGCCGTGCATTAAGATCGAAAGAGACGAAAACCGATAATTTATATATCCAACGGGATTCATTAAGCAACTATTTTTCGATATGTGATAAATCTTTGTTCATTTATTACTCTGGAACAAGATTACATACGAGTTCCTTGTGGAATTCTTAGTTGCATAGTTAGATTCTTTCTCATACTACATTTACGATTGATCATTTCGTCTCGAAAGGAAGCGTTTTAAAGTCCGAGCTACAGTTCTGCTACAGAAATATGAACTGTAGCTCAGGAACCAGACGAATGTTGGAGTTTGCTTCGAATAAACATTCGTAACTACTTGATCCCTAAGATATCCTATGCGTGCAACGGTCGAGTATGTTTATTCTCTGAACCAGTTCATGGGAGCCAATGTTGAGCGTGGAACGCAAATAACGAGCTCAAATATACTTCAACTAATGTAAAAGTTTCCATCTTAAACCCCTTCTACACAATTATCAAATACATACATGATGGTGAGAAAAAGTGAACAATGGGTGTTGATATTTCGAAACCTAGGCACTTTGTTTAAAGTAGATGGCGCGTTCAGTTTTCATAGTTTACAACTAACATATAATAACTCCCTGAAGTAGCTACCTTATTATGATAAATCCGCAACATTCCACTACTAAGGGAAAAAGGACGAAAGAAGCCAAGTATTACTCACAGTTAAAATCGATCGCTTCCTTTTATTGAATTGTTTATTTGTATCAAAGTAGGTACTGAGAACAGCTAATAAGGATCGTGTGCGCTTCTTGAAGAAGTAACCTTTCACTTGGATCAGTTGACCAGCATTTTATCCCCTAAACTACTCTGTGCCCATTCAATTATTTAAACTGGTAACTTCGTGAGTATATTTGGCGTGTCTGTGCGTTCGGATAGGCCTTGCTGTAAAATTTTTACAGTTGTTTGGTACCATTCAGTGAACACAAAACTGTGAGGGCATTCTAATCAACTGTACATTCGCTGTTGTTAAAAACTTTGCACTTGATCTGTAAGGTTGTAAGTAGACTACTGCATTATCTGCTGTTGTTCGAAAATATGACGAAAACTGCAGCCGCCGACAAAGCTGCATTCCAATTTCGGTTTAGGATCACTATGCACAATAGCCTCAATTTCCACCGGATGGATTTCACATGTAAATTAATCCACGTTGGATTGGAGTTAGCTATATTTTGCATCTAAGTCTAAAAGCTACTTTCGGATGGCTGCCTTGTTCTCTCAGGGGTGCCCTTTTTCATTCTACGTTTGAGGTGAGATATGTGGCCTAGGGAAATGAACATGGTTTCATTGACGTGTGTGAGAAACCGTGGGATGCACAGTGATAGAATGTGCCAGCAGACGTATTATTTACGTGCAGCTGTTGGGGTGAGAAAATATTACACCGGCAAAGAGAAAAGTACAAGCGTATTCTATGTGCACGTACACAGTTAGATCCAATCAGCATGACAAGGGAATACGAATCGACGCGATGAAGGCACAGCATCGGAAGCTACATGATGAAGGTGCAGACATTAGCGCGTTCAATGGCGAAGTAGAAAAAAATCCGACACTATGTGTTAGGAATCCGAAAACATTTGGAAATGCCACGATAACTTGGATGCAGGTAGCGCGCGTGCGTGCGTGTGTTCAACGACAATGCGTTTGCATTACGTATGTTTCACAATGTTGTTTATGCAAACAAATCAACAACAAAACAATCGTACTTTAAATGATTTGAAGGACGGTTACATCAACCCTTATTCTGGGGCAAAATCAAACATAGATCGAAGGCCATTTCGCTATTTAAAATAAAGTCAGAATACAATATTTAAGGTAGACTATTGATTAAAATATAGACATCGGGCCAACTGGACTATACATACCATTCATGACTGCGAATATGGAATGGGCTCATAATGATATATTTTCAAAGTACCACTGCTGTATCTCTCCTAGTCCGTACATATGGGCAGCTGATACACCAGCATTTTCATTTACTTCTGTTAGCACATTCTATCGAAAGGTGGCGAAAGTCAATGGAAAAATCCAAGACAGGTATTGCTGTGAAAGCTTGGTATTAAACATGATGTTTTATGAACAAGGTAATGGAAACGGCTGGTGATGCAACAGTCGTAAAGCATCCGATGTCCTAAGCTTTGTATCCGGCGAGTAATACACATTATAAATGTATACGCATACTTCTCAATGACGAATTTACGACAGTGGTAAACGCCAAGTCGACTACTAGCTTCCCGATATTGAACCCTAATACACATTAGGATGGGTGGCAGGTGGGCATCTCATTCATACATCCAGCAGACGCACAACGACGACCTTCCTTTTTTGGTAGGTTCTCAAACATAAAGTTTCATTATATTTTGTAGCTACATTTAAAAAACTAACCATCGCTTTTCTACGGACGTTTGAGGAACCACTACGATTGTGGGGCGGTGGGAACCAACAACTACTCGGAAACCGGAAACACAACAAAACATGATAGTAGGGAATTATCGACGGGGGCAATGGATGAGGTAAGTCAGTGCAAGCCAAGCGAATCGAGTCGACAGCGCATCAAGGGCGACGTCTGCTAACCAGCTTGGGTTCAGATAAAAGGTGAGCTTTGTCGAGAACGCAGCGAATCAGCGAAATATACCGCCAGCGACGCCCACAGGACTGAACGCGGGCCCAGTGATGCCAATCGCGAGCTTCAAACTATTCCTGGCTGACCATAATCGGATATAACGAAGCAGAGATACGGAATGAAAACATGGAGGGATTATTCTCAGACACACGCTCGTAAGGGTAATGGAATGGCCCATCCCCAAATTCTCATACGCAGTGCGTCGTTGAAAAGCAATACGGTCCATGTTTGTACGGGTTTGCTAGTGGTCAGTTTGTGCGAGGTTGTGACAACACAAGCTCTTCCCCCTTCCTCCTCCATCCTTGCTGGAAGATTACAGTTATAATGCAATATTCGGATGTTAAATGTATCCAACTCGTCAAAATATTTATATTTTCTTGAAGAAGATAATTAAAATTGCAGGGTTACTTTTGGACTACACGTTGTGTGACTGGATTGCGATGCGCAATCACAATGTGGACCGTGATTCACATTGAATTGAACCTTGTTCACCGCGATGGCTGGGACCGTTGTCAAAGCAAATGGAAATTGGGTGTTGCCTGCCCGAAAACACTGCACAACCAGGACGCGTTTTGATGTCATTTCATCATATCAGATGGAGATAGCAGGCCTTGAACCTGCAACCATTGGAATAGTAGCCGAAACCTTTACCATTTTGGCTACCGGATCACGTTGGGCAACGATTGATGAAGTTCCCTAGAAATTTAATAAGCCTGTTTCATGGACACTTGTTACTTGAGACCGAAAGTTACCCAGTTTTTGCTGTCGACAAGTTGCTTATATTGCATATCTTAAGGGACTGTGGTACCACTGGCAAATATGTGTACCAGCTACTCCAGCTTATAGGAACTCACCGCGGTATTGGTTCTACCAGGAAAGCCAATTAGACGGAAAAATAACAGGGCTCCGGCTACATTTCGGCAGTGGTACTTGCATATAGATGGAAATATATGTTACTCGGTCCAATAAAAGATTATTCTTATGATTGGTCAGATCAAAATGTACAGCTGTTAAGTTTTTAGGAAAACTTAGTAGATAAGCTCAGCCAGATAGCCAGTACGCATCCAGGAAAACGCTATGTTTCCGTTTCTTTCAATTGTGACCACTCTATCGCGCAGCCACTGTATTCTGCTAGCTCCGAGTCGATGAAATTTATCCTACTAGTCGCGACTTCTGCCACTAAAACATAGGTGACGGTGGCAGACTACCATGGTCATGGCTTAGATTCCGACAGGATCCGTTGGATGCCCGCTACTATCGAGATCAAACATTACGAACTGGCCGTCTTACGCCTTCCAAGATGTTTGGTGGATATTTAGATAAATAAGGCTGCAAAGAATCTTCCCAAAATTACAAAACCTCTTCTAACACCCGCTCATACGCAAGCGGTGTTCGGATGTTTATTCAGTATGTGAGGTGGGAGTACGACTAAATGAAAAGGGCTGATCACTGCCTGGTGATTTCAACCCAAATCTATTGGGTGATAGTTTCATTGTATTTGTCTGGATTAGCAAGCCAGTGACAAAAACGGATGATCTTTTCATAAGCATTTATATCCAATCATATTCGCTGGGTCGCTGTGGTGACTAACCTTTTGGTAGTCGTTTTTGCAGGGCCGTACATGTCCTCTCAGATGGTCTGCAATTTTATCGCTGTTCAGGAAGAAGTCGGCATGAACGGATGAAATATTCTCACTGTATGAAATGGGAGCTAGATTGCCAAACTCAAAGTTTGTGTGTTGTAAATAACAGAAGAGCACATGGAAACGCAAACGCTGGTAATTGTGGCATCGATAAGATGCCCGCAGAAATGTCAGCTTTTTCGTTGGTTATCCACGTGAAATTGAGGTGTGTGTGTTAAACACAGCTGGATAGGGTATAGTTCGATTGGGCGAAATACTTCATTCCTTCTTTTTAGCACACGTTGGAAGAGTTGAACATGTCAATAGACGCAGTTGTGCGATTCGGAATGGCGAGCAAATCTGAGTAACCATCCCCTTTCATCACTCACTTGGTGGAAACTTTGGGTTAGTGTGGCCAGAATAGGTAAACATAAAAAGGAAGGTAACAATAAGGAATTTTCTAGGTTTAAGGAGTGACCAAATTTTTCCACTCGTTTCGTGTAATATTTACAGCCCATTTCAAATTTCAGGCAATAAAAATCATGTTTTTAGCCTCATGATTTTCCAGCTCAAATCGCTGAATGATCACAGAATAATTCATGGCGATCTGAAGGAGGGCTCACTATACCAAAGGAACCAAGTTTGTATTTCCTTGCGTAAAGACCAAAGAGCAATTCTGTGGTGTAAAGGAACACTAAAGCTGAAATCATACTAAGAAAACATAGCATCTAATTTAGCCTAAGCATTTTCAAAGCAGTAGTGAAAGATGGATACGGGTGCAGCCAACAAGTGAAGTTTTCACGTGCACAACGCTGCAACATCAAGCGGCTATAGCTATTCTTTCGTTCTGCACAGAAACACCTACTTTGCTTAATCAAAAGCATCACATGAACTTAACCTTCTGCAAGAAAAAAGTGGAGGGGTATCGCTTATCGAGTGATTAGACTGACAGGAATAACGTTTATCTGTTACACTACTAACATTTTTTCAGTAGAGCACATTTTATGAAGTAAGACTCGTTTCCAACCCTTGTTCGCAAATATGAAGAGCAGTATATTACCCATTATAATCCCACCGATGGATAGGCTGACATTATAATATTGCAATATCAAATTTGTTCAACGTCGTAAGTCCCTATATTAGCAGGTACCCAAGTAACTCTTAAAAAAGAGCCTGGCAATTTTCTTGACTAATTACCGTCGTCACTTCCTGCTCTCACTTGCGTGTTCAGGCAAAACCTGATCTCTCATTGCTTCGTTGTGGTGACCTTAATGCAAAAGCGCTTTGATTTGATTTCCAACTGCAGCTAACTCGACTTCATATGATGCAGCTTGGAAGGAATGTGTTTACATTTTGTGCGATCTTCCAAAGCCGTGGAAACGTGAAAAAATCTCGCAAATGAAGTGATAAACAAATGATGCTGCCTTTAAAATGAAAGTACTTGCCCGTGTTACTGAATATTGAATACTGAATACTGTATTATAGACCAAGTAGAAATGGATTCTGTACAACTCTTTCGAAATATGGCGAAAAACGTTCTAAAATTGTCAACCGTGAATATCATTGTCGTTCTCATGTAATATTTAAAATACTCGACTTACGATATTTCAGGATTCACAAATGTGATATGTCATCGTAAGTGTGCAGTCGTTCTCTGAAGCGAATAGAGGCAAAATACAAATCTAACAACGTCTTGAACTGCTGCACAGATGTTGCCTCAATCACATGTTCGGGCAAACTGTTCCAAATGTTTACCACTCTCCTTTCGAAGCACAGTGGGTGGGGAACACATTTCATATCCGGCACGACAAGTTTGTATCTGTGTCCGCGTGTGCTGCATG
>OX104070.1:82912086-82940698 GCA_944474145.2 Dicrocoelium dendriticum
ATTGCGAATTAAAGCGTTTTTACATTACGGTCACTGCCACGGAGTAGTCAGGGATCACGATTTTGCATGAACACTCAAGTGAGAGCAGGAAGTGAGGTCGTTAAATGGTCAAGAAAATTGCCAGTCATTTTTTATGACTTACTTGGGTTCCTGCTAATATAGGGACTAACGTCGTTGAACATATTTAATATTGCAATATTCTAATGTCAGCCTATCCATCGGCGGGCTTGTAATCGGTAATATACGGCACTCCATTTTGACGAATAAGCGTTGAAAACGAGGCTTACTTCATAAAGGTACTCTACTGAAAAATGTTAGTAGTGTAACAGATAAATGTTACTCCTCTGAGTATGATCGCTCGATAAGCAATGTCCCTTCACTTGTAGCCTGCAGAACGTTAAGTTCACGTGATGCTTTTGTTTCAGAAAACTAGGAGATTCTGTGCAGGAAGAAGGAATAGATGTAACCGCTTGAAGTTGCTGCGTTTCGTGTGTGAAACCTCCACTTGTTGACTGCACCAGTTTCCATCTTATAAAAATAAATACCGTCTTTCACTACTGCTTTGAAAATTCTTAGGATAACTTAGATGCTATGTTTTATTAGTAGATTTCAGCTTTTGTGTTCATTTTCACCATAGAATTGAGCTTTGTCCTTTACGCAGGGAAATACAAACTTGCTTCCGTTCGTAAAATGAGCTCTCCTTCAGGTCGCCATGAATTATTCTGTGCTCATTCAAGGCTTTGAGCTGGATATTCATGACGTTAAAACCTGATTTTTTGCCTGAAATTTGAATTGGGCTGTAAATATTACATACAATGAGTGGACAAATTTGATCACATGTCGTTAAACCTAGAAAATTCATTATTTTTACTTTCCTTTTTATGTATACCTGTTCCGGCCACACTAACGCAAAGTTCCACCAAATGATTGATGAAAAAAGATGACTACCCAGATGCGCTCGCCATTCCGAATCGCACAGCCGCGTCTATTGACAGGTTCAACTCTTCCAATGTATGCGGAAGAGAAGGAATGAAGTATTCCGTTAAATCGAACCATACCTTATCCGTGTTTAACACACGCCTCAAATTTACGTGGCTACCCAACGAAAAAGCTGACATTTCTGCGTGCATCTTATCGACGCAACAATTACCAGCGTTTGCGTTTCCGTGTGCTCTTCTGTTATTTACAGCACACAAAATTTGAGTTTGGCAATCTAGCTTCCATTTCATTCAGTGCAAATATTTCATCCGTTCATGCCTACTTCTTCCTGAGCAGCGATAAAATTGCAGATCATCTGAGAGGAAATGTACGGCCCTACAAAAATGAATGCCAACAGGTTAGTCACCACAGCGAACCAGCGAATATGGTTAGATATAATTGCTTATGAAAAGATCATCAGTTTTTGTCACTGTCTTGCTAATCCAGACAAATACAATGAAACTACCACCCAATAGATTTGGGTTGAAATCAACAGGTAAGGACAAACACTTTTCATTTAGTTGTAGCCCTACGTCACATACTGAATAAACATCCGAACACAGCTTCTATATGAGAGGGTGTAAGAAGAGGTTTTGTAAAATTATGAAGATTCTTCACTGCCTTATTTATCCAGATAGCCACTAAACATCTGGAAAGGCGTAAGACGGCTATTTCGTAATGCCTGGTCTCGATGGTAGCGTGCATCTAACGGATCCTGTCAGATTCGAAACCATGATAATTGTAGTCTGTCACCGTCACCTATGGTCTAGTCGAAAATCTCGCCGACTAGTAAGAGAAATTTCATCGACTCGGAGCCAGCGGCATACATTGGCTGCTCGATAAATTGATCACAATTGAAAGAAAAGGAAACATAGCGTTTTCCTGGATGTGTACTGGCTGTCTAGTTGAGCTTAGCTACGAAGTTTTCCTAAAAAATTAACAGCTGTACATTTTGATCTGACCAATCTGAAGCATAATCTTTCATCGGACCGAGCAACATATATTTCCATCTATATGCAACTACCACTGCCGAAATGTAACCGGAGCCCTGTTGTTTTTCCGTGTAATTGGCTTTCCTGGTAGAACCAATACCGCGGTGAGTTCCTATAAGCTGGAGTAGCTGGTACACATATTTGCCAGTGGTACCACAGTCCATTAAGATATGCAATATAAGCAACCTGTCGACAGCAAAAACTGGGTAAACTTCGGTTCAAGTAACAAGTGTCCATGAAACATGCTTTTTAAATTTCTTGGAAACTTCATCAATCGTTGCCCACCGTGATTCGGTAGCCAAAATGGTAAAGGTTTCGGGTATTATTCCAATGGTTGCGGGTTCAAGGCCTGTTATCTCCATCTGATGTGATGAAAGGACATGGAAAAGCATCCTGGTTATGCTGAGTTTTCGGGCGGGAAACACTCAATTTCCATTTGATTCGACAACAGTCCCAGCGAACGCAGTGACCAAGGTTCAGTTCAATGTGAAGCGCGGTCCACGTTGTGATTGCGTGTGGCAATCCAATCACACGACGTGTAGTCCAAAATTTACCCTGCAAATTTAATGTATATTCTTCATGAAAATATAAATATGTTGACGATTTGGATACATTTAACACCGAATGTTGAATTATAACTGTATTCTTCTATCAAGAACGAAGGAGGAGGGGGGAAGAGCTTGTGTTGTTACAACATCGCACAAACTGTCCACAAGCAAACCCTTACAGACATGGACCGGGTTTCTTTCCAACGACGCACCGCGTATGAGAATTTGGGGACGGGCCATTCCTTACGAGCGTATGTCTGAGAACAATCCCTCCATGTTTTCATTCCGTATCTCCGCTTCGTTTTATCCGATTCTGGTCAGCCAGGAATAGTTTAAAGCTCGCGATTTGCATCAGTGGGCCCGCGTTCAGTCCTGTGGGCATCGCTGGCGGTGTATTTGGCTGACTCGCTGCGTTCTCCACAAAGACCACCTTTGTTCTGAGCCCAAGCTGGTTAGCAGACGTCGCCTGTGATGCGCTGTCGATTCGATTCGCTTGGCTCGCACTGAGTTATCTCATCCATTTCGCCCGTCGATAATTCCCTGCTATCCTGTTTTTTGAGTTTCCGGTTTCCGAGTAGTTGTTGGTTTCCACCTCCCTACAATCGTAGTGGTTCCTCAAATGTCCGTAGCCTAAGCGATTTTTAGTTTTGTAAATGTAGCTACAAAATATAATAAAACTTTATGTTTGAGACCCTATCAAAAAAGGAAGGTCGTCATTGTGCTTCTGATGGATGGATGAATGAGATACCCACCTGCCACCCACCCTAATGTGTATTAGGGTTCAATATCGGGGAGCTAGTAGTCGACTTGGCGTTTACCACTGTCGTAAATTCGTCATTGAAAAAGTATGCGTATACATTTATAATATGTATTACTCGCCGGATACAAAGCTTAAGACACCCGACGTTTTACGACTGTTGCATCACCAGCCGTTTCCATTAACTTGTTCATAAAACATCGTGTTTAATACCAAGCTTTCACAGCAATACCTGTCTTGGATTTTTCCATTTACTTTTGCCACCTTGCGATAGAATGTACTAACAGAAGTAAATGAAAATGCTGGTGTATCAGATGCCCATGTGTACCGACTAGGAGAGACACAGCAGTTGTACTTTGAAAGTATATCATTATGAGCCAATTCCATATTCGCAGTCATGAAATATATGTGTCGTCCATTTGGCCGGGTGTCTATATTTTAATCAATAGTCTACTTGAAATGTTGTATTCTGACCTGATTTTAAATAGCGAAATGGCCGTCGATCTAGGTTTGATTTTGCACCTGAATAAGGAGTGATGTAACTGTCCATCAAATCACTAATAGTACGATTGTTTTGTTGTTGATTTGTTTGCATAAACAACATTAGGAAACATACATAATGCAAATGCTTCGTCGTTGAACACACGCACGCACGCGCGCTACCTGCACCCAAGTTATCGTGGCATTTCCAAATGTTTTCGGATTCCTAACACATAGTGTCGGAGTTTTTCTACTTCGCCATTGAACGCGCTAATGTCTGCATCTTCATCATGTAGCTTACGATGCTGTGCCTTCATCGAGTCGATTGGCATTCCCTTGTCATGCTGATTGGATCTAAGTGTGTACATGCACATAGAATACGCTTGTACTTTTCTCTTTGCCGGTGTAATATTTCCTCACCCAAACAGCTGCACGTAAATAATACGTCTGCTGGCACATTCTACCACTGTGCATCCCACGGTTTCTCACAGATGTCAATGAAACCATGTTCATTTCCCTAGGCCACATATCTCACCTCAAACTTAGAATGAAAAAAGGACACCCCTGAGAGAACAAGGCAGCCATCGGAAAGTAGCTTTTAGACTTAGATGCCAAAATATATCTAACTCCAATCCAACGTGGTTTAATTTACATGTGAAATGCATCCGGTGGAAATTGAGGCTATTGTGCATAGGGATCCTAAAGCGAAATTTGAATGCAGATTTGTCGGCGGCTGCAGTTTTCGTCATATCTTTGACAAACCGCAGAAAATGCAGTAGGCTACTTACAACCTTACAGATCAAGTGCAAAGTTTTTAACAACAGCGAATGTACAGTTGACTAGAATGCTCTCACAGTTTTGTGTTCACTGAATGGTACCAAACAACTGTAAAAATTTTGCAGCAAGGCCTATTCAAACGCAAAGACACACCAAATATACTCACGAAGTTACCAGTTTAAACAGCTGAATTGGCACAGAGTAGTTTAGGGGCTGAAACGCTGGTCAACTTATCCAAGTGAAGGGTTACTTCTTCAAAAAGTGCGCACGATCCTTATGAGCTGTTCACAGTACTTACATTTATACGAAAAACAATTCAACAAAAAGAAAGCGATCGATTCCACTTGTGTGTAATACTTGGCTTTTCTCGTCCTTTTTCACTTAGTAGCGAGATATCGCGGATTCCTCATAATAAGGTAGCTACTACGGCGAGTTATTTTATGTTAGCAGTAAACTATGAAAACTGAACGCGCCATCTAGTTTAAACAATGTATCTATTTCTCGAAACAACACCCATTGTTCAGTTTTCACCACCATCGTGTAGGTATTTGATCATTGTGTAGAAGGTGTCTAAGATGGAAACCTTTGCCTCAGTTAAAGTATATTTGAGCTCGTTTTTTGCATTTCATGCTCAACATTGGCTCCCATGAATTGGTTCAGAGAATGCACATGCTCGACCGTTGCACGCATACGATGTCTTAGGGATAAACTAGTTACGAATTTGTTCAAAGAAAACTCGTTTATTCGTTTAGTTCCTGAGCTAATATTCATACTTCTGTAGCATAACTGTAGCTCGGACTTTGAAACGTTTACGTTCGAGACTAAAGGTCGATCTTAAATTTAGTACGAGAAAGAATCTAACTAAGGAAATCAGAATTCCACAGGGAAATCGAATATAATCTTGTTTCAGAGTAAAAAAATGAACAAAGCTTTATCACATCTCGAAAATAATCGCGTAATGAATCCCGTTGGGTATGTAAATTTTCGGTTTTCGACCACTGATTTTAATTCACGGCTGTAACTTGCTAGTGTAAATAAGAGAGTGGAATAAAAACGAACAAAAATGAGATAACTTATATTTGACTGAGAAAAGTGACAATGAAAAAGCTCAATTATGTGCCGCTTCTTGGGTCCATGTGACACCTAAATCCGCTATGGGTATTCCATAAATATATTCCACGGTGCACAGTTTATGTACCGGATTGCGGGAAGCTAAGCTCAACAACCCATGTTTTTAATGTATCCAAATTAGTTTAGAAGAAAATGTAGTCTGGACTTCAGTTCCAATGTTGACAAACACGTAAAGAATAGTACTTCACCAAGGTAATAGATTGCTGTATTTTTCACTCATTTTCAGGCATTTACCTTTGTGATTGGTGTTGTGGTTACGTTTCAGTAATACGTTTTTGTCGCTCAATATTTGATACTCAAAGACGAGATAACAACGTTAATTTCGGTAGCATATGTTGAAATCTCTCTGCAACGTTAGCTTTTGCTTGTTGGTAGGAATGCGCAAACCCTGACTAATGTCGTTTCTAACTACTTGAGATCGCACTTTCATAATGTTTCCAAGCTTGGCATGGATTTTCTGAGTGTGGACGCAAGAAGAAAGATTGGTAGGACATATTCATCAGGTTTATCACTAAGTGACATCCAGGTCACGACACGATACCATCGCAAATTGGTACTACTCTCCTTATAAGCCTCTGTGACGTTCCTTTTGCCTACTTACTAGCAGTCAGATGATTCTGAACTCTGAGTGGGATATAGACAAACGACAGAAGTAAGCTAATTACACTCGCGTCTCACCTGCTCATTTTAAATTCTACTTCACCGGGCTGAAACTTTTTGATTTCTATTTACTTAGAAGAAGCAACCGGCCAGCATGAATTTTGTTCAAAGTGTTCGTTCACCTGTTAGGGATCACGTTCTTTTCGATAACATCGCAAGCGTTTCCGGACTGAAGCTTAAGAGATAACAGAGTAATTAGCCCTTCCTTTAATCACCAGAATTTTCTGGGTGAGGTCATTGGTTTTATTTGCACACTGTACATTTTACATAGACGTATGAAACGCGAGTTCATCAAACAAATTCCTAACTTTCAACTTCCTAGGTTATTTACAGATGGATGCTGCATAGCATGTTGTGCTTATCGTTTCTCTTGTAAATTCATTCTGCTGTTAACGATATGAACAACTGAGAGAATTCTTTGAGAGGATTCAATAAAACTTCATTTTTCTATGTTTATTTGACTGATTATCAACATCGGATTTTCCCTGACACCGTGGATAACCAAATAGGGTAATACTTGTTATTATGAACCCCGCCATACCGTTTGCGACAAAAGCTCTCAAATCGTTTGTAAAGCAATTAGCATTTATTAGTAGAGAGCAGATAGATGAATGTAGCATAGAGTAATAATTCGTACTATGGCCTTAACGCTATGCGATTGCATAATTTTGGCTGTTACCATGTGTTATATTAACCGCAGTTCTCAAATATTTAAGTCAAACTGTTTGCACAAGGACCTTTAACTTTCATCTTATACGACTAAATATTATGTACATGTCCAGCAGTTTGCATCTTTTACAACTCTTCCATAAAATCTTCGCTCAGATTTATCAGGGACAGCTTTTACATCACATCGTTATTCCAATTACTTTGAGTAAACACTTTGTAGGCGTGGAATTCTCAGTTACAATAGATTGCTATAACATCCTGCAATAATGCTATAATGTGCGAGGTTGATTTTAGCTTTTCCATTGCGAGCACGTTTTAATGAATCAATTTGCTGAAACACATTCCTTCGTTTATTGACTTGGGAGCGTAAATGAATCATTTACTAGCATGATTTGATAGATGAATCTTATGTTAAAATTTAGTAGGTCATAAACTGTTGCCTGCATCAATTTACTTTATCATTGCTGAGTAGTAGCAACACTTGCCTTCTGCAACAGTCACAAAAGCTGAAATCTCTTTCCAGCACAATTACTTTCTAACTATGACAAAGCTTGCATCCGCCATAACACGCTTATGGAAATCAGATCAGTGGTAGGGAAAGTTTGCAATTATAAGTCAGCAAACTGCTTGGCATTGGTATCTCGCGAGTTCATTATTAAACCCTTAATCTAGCAGTTGTAATTTCGATTTATCAGCTGCTGTCATATTCACGGTCGATGTTCTTACTGAAATTCAAGTTATGTACCGCACTGAGTTCCGGCCACAGACATAACTTTCATCAACTCAGGTTATTATGTTGACCACTTGATGTGAGTGTATTGCGTGAGGTGGCAAATTCCAACGGGGTTTTTGCATAGTTTGGATCTAGACTAAAAAAGACGCCCCTGACAGAAACCTTTCACTTTTAGTTTTCCTCCGTTACTCTTAGTTTCTATCCGAATAAAAATTAATAAATACATGTTTTGTTCCCGACAGTGAGGGGGACGCCTGCGAAGGCATGATCACGAAAATACAAACAGGTATGGTCGGTAATTGTATGCAATATAGCATGATTATCAGTAACATACCGGATTTGTGTGTCTGTATATATGTAAGCATATGTGTTAGTGGTGCCCTATGCTAAGGCTGATGTTGCATTCTTGATGCTTCTTCACCTCAGTTGGGTCAAACCAACTAACACTTAAACTAGGTCTTTTTAAGCTGGCGAAATTTCATTCCACTTTATTTGGTTTATTCTGCCTACCTGAGTAATCTTATATTAACTGGCCAATTTGCTTACACTAATTGCGCTTATCATCGGTAACTGTTACGTTTGTAGCATTTTTAACTAACTTGTGGACATTTATTCCTTATCGCGGATTCGTTGCTAACCAAATTACTTCATATGCTAATTTAGCGAGAAGTTATTCCACCGTATCTGTATGCATTATTGGATTTGTTTTATTTCATCTTGTCGTTTCAGGTGATTGACTTTTGCTTGATATCCCCGGTGTGGCTGCGCTTGATGTGCATGTTGACAAGGTGCCTACCTGTCTATTACCCACTACCTCGTCCATACTGGCTCCAGGAGACAGTTGGTCGTTGCTGGAGGGACGGGGTGTACGGTCCATGTGGCCGTGCTAGGCTCGAAGAGCGGTTTCATGCACTCATTGTGGAGCGGACTACGGTCCCGCCACCGCCTTGTGTGTGCACTTGATTTCCCAAATACAGCGTGCTTGTGTTTGCCTGTGAAGGAGTGTGGGCCGGCTCCGTTGGTGAAACGTGGCTCCCATCCACATGCCTCCCGGCCTTATTCCTTCGGGTTTACACTGGATATGTTGTGTGTGGTTGGAGCTGTGGGGGTGCAGCGCAAGCTACCCATGGTCCCTCTGTAGGCGCAGGCGTCCTGTGGCTGGCCACAGTGACAGGCAAATCCGAAACCGGATACCGCTAAATATATATATATATATATATATATATAAACCGGGTGCCGCCAACCATATGTGTTAGTGAGCATGGTGAATGAATTTGTGAAGTGGGATTTAATTCCTGAGTTTGTTTGCTGTGTTGCCCATCGTGTTAAGGGATCAATGGAACTCTTCGAATTCGATAACGTTTATGAAGTGAGCATCCCCTGAAGGGAAAGGTGCAGTGACTTTATTTCGTAGGGATTCACATCCGCCACGTCGCAGTGTTGGTAAACGCACCTTTGTGGCTTTTATAGGGGGAACGCTCGGCAGTCGAAAACCCACCACTTCCTGGAACACTGCCGCCGAACTATTCGTGTGGACGGGATTAACCAGAACCACTAAACTGGCACCAAGTGGAGGTTGTTTGGCATATCCTAGAAATTACAAACCTATGTACTGGATTTATCCAACAAATCCAGCAGTTCCGTTGAACCAGAGCATAAACACGATGTTAGTACTAACCCGCGCAATGATGTTATGGCTTAGTTAAATTCAAAGCGGAGGTATCAACAGCAGGGAATCACCGGTGTGGAGCATATACGGAGAAAGGGGTTTTCTAACAAACTGCAAGTGATATACTCGGTTATATATACATTTATATATGGACCTATATGGACATCATAAATCACTGCTCATTTCTCGAACTTAAAGCAAAGCGCAATAAAGAAGTCCGATTTGTACTGCTAATATAGTTCCAATAGTTATACTCCCTTTCAAGTAAGTAGCTGTTACAATGTACAGGTCGTACTACGCTCTTGCATGAACGGCATAAAGTGGTAATGAATTAAATACAACGGGATATTCTTCGCCGATGCGAAGTACAGTCCAACTGGATGTTATGGTTCTTGATTTACAGCGGGATCGCAAGGCACGGTTGTTTTATCCGTAGAAAATCCTAATGCACTTGCAAACTCTTTTTTGGTAAAAATGGCTAATATATCGGTCACATTGTTGGAAGAGTGCGTGGTTGTCAAATTATAATAAGCGCAGATAAATTTAAGTGGATCAGTCAAGTACTACGACCATCCATAGAAGCGACTCCTGTGGACCTGCTTCCATGCAAACTATTCATTCGATGGGTTTTACCCCCAACATCTTGACCATGTGCATCAGTCGTAGAGGGGACGATTTTCCTTTGATAACTGGGTATTTCGAACCCATATTGTCTGTGCTTGAAAGCAATGGCAGACACACGATTCCCCTGAACGACTGAATAAATGCGCTGTATTAATAAATCGACTATGTAAAAAGTGAATCTTACAATTTTCATTTCACACTTTTCTACTACTGTGTATATTGTCGCCCACATTATTTACCAGCTTCACATTTTCCGGTCACTGCTAGTTTATGAACATCTGGCCTACTCTAAGGATTTGTGCATGCGCAAACTTTCTGGAGGAATTCAAATTGGCGCCACCAATATGATTAGGGTAGGCTGCTTTACCAACTACCGAGCGACTATTTTGGCGATAGTAATTTTCCCTATATATTCAGCTACTTAAAATATCCGTCTAATTTAAAAAAATTATTTAATCAACGCACAAGCTCTTCGCTTAACAGGCAAACCCTAATAAACGATATTGTGTTCCAGTAGTTGACTTAGCAATACTGCTCAACAGTGATTTTGCTTAGCAACGCCAAATTCTTGCGTTACTCCCACTCACAATCCCCACAGACCATCCACAGACAATGAGAAGACAACAGCACAAGTGTTCAGACTATCAGCATGATGATTATGCCGGCAGTAGGTATTGCAGACCGTAAATCAAATTCGGTAGTCCGCAACAACACAGACTAATCCTAGTGGGCGCCTGTCATTACGGGTACTCCCCACATCATAACAATAAATCAAGCGCTTGGCGACGTACATTTGCTGTTTTAACGGACAGTGAAGAAGGGTATTAAGTGTGCTATCCAGCACTCACACACAGAGAAGTAACAATAGGAAAAGCCTGCTTGTATGTAACTGACAGTCTTATTTAACTGTCTGCACCTATGTAATTGGTATTAGGTGTTAACATAAAAAAGCTGTTTGTCAGACAAGGAGAAGAAAGATTTTACTTCAGCAAGCATTACTTTGTGTTACTGCGCCGGGAATTATGAAGGTGTCTCCTGATGACGAATAGGCTTGGGCGATGAAAGGGAAAGTTAGCTGACGGGTATGCTGTCAAGGATTCTTCCTCCACCCAGCCTCATATTCTAGTGGATAAGAAACGAATGTAGCAACATTTCATCCTTTCCTCGTGGTAAAGAGAGGAGCATTTCCGTAATAAGAATATATTTTCCCGGTTTCACGTAACACGGCTTTTCTGGCATGTTTAAGTTATACAATCAAATTTTCCTCAAAATGTCCACTAATTAATATGAATGTGGCGACGTCTGCTGCACATCGTTTCAGTATAGTATTTTCAGTCAGATAACAACACAAAACATCGTTTATATTTAAACCATAGTGCTTATAACATGTACAATTTTATTAGTAACTGGTGTTATAGCGTAATTCGAAGGTCCATCATATATATGTGCATAATGAATAAACTAATTTCGTTTCCTTGGGGTATGTAATGAAAAGCAACTACATCCTTGTGCACATTAATTGAAACAAACTGCGTAAACACTGAAAAACCTTTTTTCAAAATTGTTATAATGAATTGCACTAATATACTCACATCAATACACGACATGACCTCCTCGACTTTTGAGTAGCTTTTTAATACGGTTTGGCATGGAATCCACTAAATTTGAACAAATTTTAGCCCATCTTGGGTCCCTATACCAAACTTGAATTAAAGCTTGATTAAGTTTCTCCTTTGTCGTACAGTCCATGCCACGAAGGCGTTGCTTGCAAATAGACCAAATATTTTCAGTGGGGTTTAAATCTGGTGAATTCACAGGTCAGTCCAAGATGGTTATTTGATTAGTATTGAAAAAAGTCTTGACCATTTTTGATGTGTGGCACGGGGCCAGATCTTGTTGAAATACGCCAGATCCGTCAAGAAATGTATTTTTTAGTTCTGGAACAGCTCTTCTTTGGAGAACTTCTATATATTGTGGAGAGCGCATCATGCCATGGACTGGATGCAAGGCGCCGACGCCGTAATAACTAAAGCACACACAAAACATCTGCTTTTGTGGGTGTTTCACAAAGTGGTCAATGTGGGAATCACGAACCTTTTCTCCCTCTGACCTCCGAACATATTGACTTCTCTGACCATGAACATATAAATGGCTTTCATCGCTGAATAGAACTTTTCTCCAATCTTCTTCTGTCCAGTTTTTATATTTTAGTCCCCATTTGTAACGCTTAACCTTCATTACTTTTATCAGAAGTTGTTTTTTCACAAGCCGTCTGGCTTTCCGACCAACTTCCAGGAGTCGCCTGCGTACCGTTGAAGAACTGACTTCTATTCCTTTCTCTCCCAAATCACGTTCTAATGCGTCACTAGTCTTTCGAAGATCTTTAACACTTTCCCGTATTAGGTAATCGTCATCCCTGGCAGTGGTTTTCCTCTTAGGACCACATTTCCCTTTGCGTTTTGGCGAAATGCGTCCCGTTTCCTTTTTCATTTTGACCACACGGCTGACGGTTGCCGGACAGACGCCTACTATTCTTGCTATGTCCCTGTAGGTCTTGTCTGTGTGTTCTTGTAAGGTCACGATCTTCATGCGCCTTCTGGGAGTCACGTCCATCTCAAACAATGAATGAATCACACAAAAAAGAAGTTGAAACAAAACTTACTAACCATAAAAGTATGATGTAATCTTGGGTGATGAAACGACTAGACATGCGCAGTTATTACATCGTCTGATTCACAAACAATGATGAGATATCTATTCCCAAAATGAAATAAAAAGATAAATGCCAAAACGGCAGCTTTCTTGTATAAAAACATGATATTCATAGAAAAAGAGACACAATCGTAGTTTGTTTCAATTAATGTGCAAAAGGATGTACAAGTTCACATGCATATTAGCACACAGTACCACATGTAAACATGTGGATATGCTATTTATGCAGAAGGTCTTTATTTTTAATATTCTGGTGTATTATGTGCACCTGAAAGTACAATTAATAACATTTCATTTTTTGCTCAGAAACTGAATGCGAATAACTAGATGGCCAGAAGAGGAGATCAATAAGCAAATGTATGGGAATATCGTATTACCTAGTGTTTAAGGATCTTTAAATTGTTAGTTTAACGGTAAGATATACGTTTCTGCCTTAAAAGCGAATTAGAATGACAAGCAAAGTGGCGACGCCGATGTATGAAGCAGGCTAGGTTCCCTTTCAATTACTAGCTGACATGGGCGCCGAACGGGGGTGTGGCCGAGAATAAAGGTTTCTAAAACACTAAATCAAATAGAGAAGGCAGAATAGGTGCCATTCATATGGATTTCCTGTGTAAATGCACATAAATCACTTCTAAATAAACATAATTTGCAGAGTATAGAGCAAGTCAGTTAATCACTACTGTTCTGTAATTCAGTTATTATTTACTATTTTGTGCGGCTGAGACGCACGCGTTCTTTAGTAGAGAAGTGGAAGACGTCAGTGGAAAAGTAGTGGTGATTCTACCAATTTGCAATTAACGTTTTTGCTACCTTCCTTTATGAATACCTGACCACGTGGATACCCTACACGAAGGACGTCTTGTGGTCACAGTTAAACAGTAAATGTTAACTTGGTGATTTTCTCACCAATTTAGTTAATACTATCATTCAGAAATTTAAGTGCGGTGAACAGGCTTTCCTTTTAACAGTATGGCTCTTCCACATGTCCGTTGCCTGATTAAGTACCATGGTCTTTGGACAATCGTCTCGTTTGAAAACATAGGTTTAATATCTATTAATGCGAATCTCTTATCCATATTCCTTTTGAAGTAGATAGTTAAACTTTTGCTATTAAAATGAATAGACTAAATTTTACAATAACTTTAGACTTACTCCAACTTTTTGGCCATAATGACAGAATTGCAACCTATTAAAACGTCCGGATTCGGTTGGTTATTACGAGTGATTGACGAGAGCCTTGGTGAAATATCGGCGGTTATTCTCTGAACAAAGCCGTCGCTATCCTTGTCATTCGCAAGTCTACCTCGTTGTTTTGTAGGAATTTAGTTTGCTTTGTGAAGGTTGCTACCCAACAACGGTTACGAGCAATTGGTGTACCCAATGAGCAGCAGAAACTGTTGAATATTTGAGACACGGATGTTCCTCGACCTCCGGTCAGTTCGTTAATAAACCGGCAAAAAGCGGGCACTAGTTATCAAATTTTCGACATCCTAGACAATGCGGTTGTGCATTAAGTAATTATATCTGCCACCACACACATTAGAAGGATTTGTGTTATACACCGAATACTGGTATTTTAATCCAAATTGAAATCAGGAAATTTGTTTCAGTTGAGAATAATAGTAATGTTGTGGGCGTTCCAGAAATAGGCATGTGTTTGAACACTCCGCAGCAATTAATATAATCTGGAAAGTGAGCGACGTTCTTCTGGTTAGTTGGCATATGGCCGTTAAATTTCGAAGAACGGTATAAGAGAGCTAGAAGTTACAAATACGTGTTGCACCTTGAACATGGTATCAAGCACTCATGCTAACGAACAGTATTTGGTATTGAACACGTTCAAAAAATTTTAGCTGTGCAACGTAATATTCAGTTGCGACAACTGTCAAAATCTGTTAGTTTCAAAGTGTGCATCTATGGACTATTTGATTTAACACACCTAGTTCCATTCGATGTCTGCGCATAATACTACTAAAGAAAAATTCAGCAGGTAAGTTAGCACTTAAAAGAAAACTCAAGAATTTACCAAAGTGGATCAAATGCGCAATTTTGTTAACATATTCCAATCGCGTCGAGCGTAAAGGAGCAGTCCGAGCGAGCGTCGAGTATTAAGAAGATTTTAGAAATAAAATAGTCCAAAGTGCTCAGGTAACATTAAAGATTAAGAATAAATCCCGGCGGAGTTTTGTGCTGTTATTTTCTCTACATACGATCCGGATTTTGTTCATCCTATAATTCTTCTAAACACGCAAAGACAATCTCAATAATAAAAGGTATCTCGATCAAGTTTTGAACGACAACAAACTGCAATCTTACTCCCAAAGGAATTTGATACACTAAATATTCTGGTGAGGGAAAGTCCAATCACATTTCGTGATATCTGAAAGGCATGCAATTACCTCTAGACAGGACATTACAAACTTGGGATCGTCGACATAATTGATCAATAACACATTCGAATAAATAAAAGAAATATGTGTACAACCGAACCGCACAAAATAAATACGTGTTCACGCTTTCGATACTAGATCTAAAACAACAAATAAAGTAAATCAGCGGATTGACTTTATTTAAAAAATTGTAAGATTGAAAAAACAACAAATCTATCAGCCATAATATTCTGCACGTTTCCATAATGTTTGTGTAGTAAAATAAATTCATCGTATCTGATAATTCAGTGGACACAATCTAAATAAATTTGCCAGAACAAGTGGCCTATTAGAAAAAGTCAATTCGCATGTAATATGCAATCAAAAATGGTGGACAAAACCAAAACCAAGTTAGATGAGTGAAAATGCATCCCTCCTTTTTTCTTAGGTTGCACTTCAATTCCTTAGTTTATTTTGGATCTCAAACTCCGGTTAACTATTGTATACACCAACACAATAAAAGGTTAGGTACCACTGTTTTAGCATTCATTTTCTTCAATAATTTTGACATTAACCTTTTAGTCTTTACACCCGTGCAAACACTGGCTAGTTAAAAATGTAGCCATTTTTCTACGTTATGTCGATGTAAGGAATATTTTACGTGTATGTTCATCTAGACACAGCGCATTTACTATTCATGCCCTTTAATACTTAGTGCCTTTACAACGCCTATCTTTCAACTTCAGCAGTAACATTTTCATCCAGTTAACAGGTTATCCGTCCATATTCATTAGCTGACGAATTAAGATTTGACCATAAACGTCTTTTGGTTGAAATTCCTCAGACAGATTCGAGATCGACAAGGTGAAGACGTGATCACTTGGTCAACACACGTAAGCCGATTGAGGATTGACATACAAAATGGGATAAGCAATGGTCACCCGGATCTGAAAGTGGTTTAATAGACTGCGATTCAGAGCTGTGTAGCAACACTATGGGTGTTGTCGAACTTAGCGATGAAACGTCGGGAACGAAACTGCACAGCTAGGAGAGCAGAACAAGGAAACTGCTATCGAAACGTTTGTGAAACAATTCCATCAGCTGCGACCGGTTAGCTGGTCCCAAACTGCTTTTCAAGAATTTAATTCTGTATGAGTTTAGTAATTTAAATGCCACTAATCACTAACGAACGGGATAAACGCATTCTTCCACCATATGCGGCTGCTTAAAATATAAGCGTACAATTATCTTCTGTCGGTCTACTACACCCGGCTGCAAGATCATCACATTTGTGCAGTTGACAATTCAATGCTGTTCATTTAAGATGCTGATAAATCGTTTGTATTCCCCTTACTATCACTTCCCTCTAAAGGAAGCGCACCCAATGGGACAGTTTGGTCAGTTATCTATTGTGTTGAAAACTTTGTTTACCGTAGCGAGTTAAATATGCTAAGGTAGTTTAGTATGCGTGAGTCAGTAAGCCATAAGCAGTGTGTTTTCCTCGAACATAGTGATATTAGCTCTCTCCCACATATGTTACCACAGTTAACGATTATCTGGAAAATATTAGTCTCGCACGTTTGTTTCGCATGGCATAGTTATGCACACAGACATTTACGGCTTTTAGTTAAATGAATGGTAGTGCTGTCTTTCACCTAAATCCATCGCTTCAATATGTCTTTTGGACCGGCACCGTTAGTCGGACGCGCGTGCGTCCACATCTTTGTGTTTTGCAGCATCATAAGACTTGCGGAGAAGGTGGGAAACATGCGCCAAAAGAAGTTTGAGATTGATTGGAAACAGTTGAAAGGACGATATAAATGTTTAGAGACAATTGATTACAGATAACAAACGCACTTGGTTTCTTCCAATCCGGAATCCAAAAAATGTATCTTATTATTAAAGCATGTGAAGCTCAAACATTTTGTATGTTACTCAGACGTTAGCCACAAACAGTAACACGTAAGGGAGTATCAAGTGCGGTAATACGGAGAAAGATAAGGGCGGCTACAGTTAACTTGTATTGACAAGGGTTACAAAAAATGATGAGCGGGTAAGCGAGAACAGAAAGCGGCGTAACAGCGAGACGCATGGACAGTAGACAAGTGACTGAATGTTGCGTTAGTAAAACTAATGGACCATCGGAATACACAGAAAATATAAAATGGAACGTCGTAAAAGATTTAATGCGTAAATGTTTCACGTCCACTACAAACATGCCGTAAAGCTAATGCAAAGTATCATATGAAGTTAGCAGCACAGGTCTTTGTGTGGCTACCGTAAAGAATGAGAGGTATTTATCTTTTCACTGATAGATTTTACGCGCTTAGTAAAAATGCATTTTCCACAAACCTTTTATTAAGTGCGGCAAAATGCAATATCATAGTGAAAGAGTGGGATTATGCGCAAATTGTACACATACGTTGGAAATTGTTATGCGATGACCTTGTCAGCGTGTGCGTGCTAATCGTGCAATCCTGTGCTCTGGGTTTAATTGGACGTATCCCTTCAAATTCTTGTGCCACGTCTTCGGAAGTACGCTCAATCGATTCGGATCACTGAGCTCTATCCAACGGCGTCTATATTTTTGAAGTAAGTCCAACGACACGCTAGTACACCACAAACTAAGTCTTCGGAAGTCTATTCACCAAGGCCAACTTGAGTAACTTTGCTTATTTGAGTTTCATCAGTACCTTCGGGATACCGTTCGACAGACCTTTTTTAAGACTGTCAGATATTATGTAACTTAGTACTTTGCACCAGGGTATACCATAGATACAAGCATTTTTGTCATCTCACCTTACCACCATATTTTTACGTGTATTTCACTGCACAAAGCCTGTGTGATTTTGCATACCCGTGCGCCTAGTGACGCACCACAACCAAACCCGCTGACCGGAGCAGACAACAGGCAGCCCAAACGACGTGATCAGCGCAATCTAAAAGTGCATACCGACCATTGATCCATGGGCCGGAGACGTTTGTCAACCGGGAATCCAGTGAGCAACAAAGCTAAGTTCAACCGGGGCTCAGACATGCGGGGAACTGAAATCCGCTCGAAAATCACGTGTTCGTTCTGTGCCAGTTCATATGACGCGACAAATATGAACGCTTAACGAAGCTAACAGCGTATCGACAGATAGCTTGTGGTTTTGTGACATATGTTCAAATAGTCCGATAATTAAGATCGTTCAAAAACTTACGATAAGGTGTGAAGCATTGACTGTTACGTCTGCAGACCAAAAGGAACTGATCGCGGCATTGGGAGGGAAAATCTCAAAACTCAAGTTGCAGATTAGTGCATTACGTAGCCCGAATCCCCGACCTGTTAAAAGGCAAAAGCTCTCTAGCAACAATGCTACCCAATCCAGCGAATGGCAAACACCGTTAGTGAAAAAAAACAGTGAAAACAGGCCGCTTGAACGGTATCCCAAGCCTCACGTAATGCGCTAAACCATGCAGAGTTACACACAAATTGCACGATCACCTCCGTGCAGATAATGCAATGCAATGCAGCGTTGCACGTAAAAATGCTTGCTGTAGCCTTGTCCTATCATCCAAGGAAGACAATCCAGACACCCCCACTCGACAATCCTACGCTCAAGAAGAACTACAGAACAAACAATTACTACGCAACCAAAAGGCAATGACAGTAATATGTTCAAACGTCCCTGAACCCACTAGCGAATCGCTAAAAGGTAGACAAGCTTAGGAGCAAAACCGGTGCGCTGAAATAACCAGCGCACTCGGTCTGAAAGTTCTCCCAACTGGTCTTACACGCCTTTCACGAAATTCATCATCTCCACACTTAGGGGAACCTCGGTTACTGCGAGTAACGTTTGGCAACACGCGTGACCTGGAAGATGTTCCCTTAGCAAGCCACATGCTAGTGAACTCTTCTGTCAGTGCCCGCATTTTTCCTGACAGGCCATGGACAGAAAAACAGAAGCATAAATCCAACCCTAGTTCGTCAAATCAAAATGAGATGAAGAAAGTGGTATTGGTTCATGGTGTGCCAGAATTGAAGCATGACGATAGCAGTGAACGACAGAAGCACGACATCGAAGAATGGCGGTACATCGCAGAACTATACGACATGAAGAATGTCGTGGGTGTTGACGTCACCCGTCTAATTGCTTCCACAAACTACCAAGGTAGCGGGCGACGAATTTTGAAAGTTACCTTGGCTGCGCCCGAAATGGTATCAGTGGCAATCCAAGGATGGCATGATAACAGTAAACTTGGGCCACCAGAAGTACGGTTAAGACCATTCCTTCAATTAGTACAGATCTCAGATACAGATGAGCCAGCCTCAATTGTACCCATCTTAAACCAGCCAACTGTGCAAACAACCGTTTCAAAAAGCTTCAGCAGACCGGCACCATTTGTGCCGGTCACTCACAGCGAACCGAGCTCCTGATACGTCAACAAATAAAATGCTGCTACACCAACACTCAGGGGTTGTACTCTAAGCTCTCGGAGCTGCGCCACCGACATGAAACAACAACTTGGGACCTCATAGCAGTCACTGAAACTTGGCTCTCAAACGACATACTTGATCCGGAGATTGAACTCAGTGAGATGTCAGTCATTCGAAATGATCGTCCATCTCGCGGGGGCGGTGTTGCTCTCTACTATCGAGATTATCTGAAATGTGAGGCACTTACCGAAAATTCCCTTGTTATTCCCGACGCACTATTTGGCCGACTGCACCTAGCAAGTCGAGATGTTGTTTCACAGAAGAAGAGTGATGCTTGCCTCTTAGCAGTCATTTATAGACCTCCGAACTCATCAGCAGACAGCGATAACATTCTGTTAAACGCCCTCTGCTATGCTGTTTCAAAAAAGCACTCTCACTATCTTATAATGGGTGACTTTAATGTTCCTTCAATAGCATCAGTGTCCCCTAGTGGGCCATCATTTAAATCGAAACTCCTCGAATTCATGAATATGGCAGTTTTGTATAACCATGTGCATCGACCAACCAGACATCGCGGTTCAAACAAGCCAGCACTCCTGGACTTAATCCTGACTAATGAAGAGTTGATGGTTGAGTCAGTAGCATACGATTCTCCACTGGGCCGTAGCGACCATTCAGTCCTAACATTCGGTTATGTATGTTATGCCAGTATTGTTGCTAAAGAAAGAGAGACTCAACGCACTATTACGGACTATTATAAGCTGCGCAGCTTAGTAGCAACCGTTGACTGGGACGTACAGACGCACAGCTCAGCGAATGACCAGTGGAATGAATTGAAAGACAAAATTAATTGGGTCATACAATCAGCATCGAAGGTTGTACCATTACGAGCATCGCGCCGGACCAATACGTGGATCCGGAGCAGAAAACGTAAATGGATCAACAGAAGAGATGAAATCTGGAGGCAACATTTGCTAAGCCCATGTGACATCACATGGCAGGATTACAAAGTCATCAGAAACTACTGCACGTCACTCATTAGAGTCGATAAGTACGAATGGCAGGAAAATATGGTGCTGAAATTTACGAGTAACACCAAACTGCTCTACAGATTTGTGAATGGCAAAAGAAAGGTTAAGCCCGGAATACCACCACTCAGGACGGCCAGTGGCCTAACAACTACTGTTGTGGATGCCGCGAATGCTCTACTCTTGCAGTTTGGCTCGGTAGCTACAAATGTCATGGAACCTTCGCCCTATCAACTCCCAACAAATGTCATTGGCTTATCCAGCGTCACCTTTACTCCAGCAGCTGTTGCAAGCAAAGTACAGTCTCTCCGGTAGTACAGTGCCCCTGGAATCGACATGATCTGCCCAAAGGTGCTAAAAGACCTTGCTCCCACCATAGCAACACCACTTGCAACATTTTTCCAGTGTCTGCTTAACTCCCATACACTCCCATCTGAGTGGAAAAATGGAATTATCACTCCTACATATAAAGGAGGTAAGCGTTCGGATCATGCTAACTACCGACCTATTACTCTCCTTCCTGTTTTGTCAAAAGTTATGCAATCGGTAATCGCAGATGAACTGACGCGATAGTTTGAAAGTCAACCGATAATTTCTAATGCCCAACATGGGTTCCGACGCAGACGATCTTGTCTCACCAATTTGTTGATTACTCGGGACTTATGGACCAGGGCGGCTGAAAAAGGAGTGCCCATAGATGTGATATACCTGGATTTTTCTAAAGCATTCGACAGGGTCAATCACTTGTTTCTCCTCCAAAAGCTTGCTGCCTGCGGTATCAACGGTTCCCTGCTCACCTGGTTAGAAGACTACTTAAACGACAGAGCAATCAAGGTAAGAGTAGCCGACACCTATTCCGAAAGCCTTTGCGTCTCCAGTGGTGTTCCACAAGGATCCGTCCTCGGCCCGCTACTATTTTTAGTCTACATTAATGACCTTCCAGCAGACATTCTATCTCCAATGCAAAAATTTGCAGACGACGCTAAAATATGGAGAGCTATTCGCTCAGCATCCGACTGTGTCTACCTCCAGGAAGATCTGACCCGGATTAACGAATGGGCAGAAAAGAACCAGCTCCCACTGAACCCTGCAAAGTGCCACCTGCTGACGGTGCACAACAGCTTCGTTAACACATACCTTTTGGGGCAACATGTCATGCAACACGTGACTAGTGAACGCGACCTAGGTATAATCGTGCAAGAGAGTCTTGGAAATTCGCTCCAATGTTCGAAAGCAGCAAGTGTAGCGAACTCGAACTTGAGACTTTTGAGGCGAGCTCTCGGCACTTTAGAGCGACAGCTAGTGCCATTGTTAATTAATTCCTACATTCGTCTTCATGTTGAATATGCAATTCAGGCCTGGTGTCCATGGTTAAAACGAGACATCTGCCACTTGGAACAGCCCCAAAGAAGAGCCACAAAAGCAACGCGTGGACTATCCGGTATAAGTTACGAAATGCGTCTTCGTGTACTCGGTGTGTTCTCATTAGAATACCGACGGCTTTGCGGAGACCTTACTCTCACATACCGGATATTAACCGAAAGCGAGCATCCATGAACATCACTGTTGACTCTAGCCCATTACAACCAAAACCGAGGCAACCAACTGAAACTAATGACGCAACACTCTCGTTTGAATTGTAGAAAGTATTTTTTCTCACTTAGAATCTGTTCTCATTGGAATGCATTACCAAACTATGTGGTGAACGCACCAGACATGACGACATTCGAAAGACCCTTAGATTTTCATCTTAGTGATAAACGATACACAACACTTTGTTAAAGTGCAATGATTTAACCACTAATACTTTACGTTTCACGTTGGAACATTTCGATTTTAATTTTCTTTTGCATATCCATCCTGTGGGTCTTGTAAATTTATTCTTTTTATCCCATCATACACCATTGAACCATTGAACCATACACAAACCCAGCCACTTCCTTTTCCATGGAACGTGAATGGCCTACAATCGAGCAGAAATAAACCGGCCACACTGTACCGTATCTCTTTCATATTTTGATTGAGATGTGCAGCAACGGGCATTTATAAGATGGGCCCTGATAATCAAGCTTGTGGGCAAATTTCACGGTGTGTGCTAAATTCAGCTTTAATGCAGTAGTTAAGGGTATTGCCATACGGTTGTTTATTTTACAATCCGCCTTTAAAAACAATAAAAATTATTGCGAGAAACGTGTCACTGTTGATTCCCTGAGGTCGTTTTCAAAACTAATTAATGACGATAGTTTGGATACCACCAATAGACTTCCAACCTAACCAACTGTTTTTCTATATACCAACAAAATTTGCGTCCCCGCCTGATTTATGGTTCTGAAAGTTGTGTATGTTGAATAGGCCATACTGGATAACACAATTTATACTACGCATCCGATTCCTTGTTAATTACAATCTTCTCTTTTTGAGAGGGTTGTGTAACTCGTTGTCTAAATGCTTTCCATGAACGCCGTGTTCGTCGACGTTTAATGTATTTTTGATTCTCGAGTAACATTTGCTATTTTTTCCTGGATTTTGACAGGTAGGTAGTGCATCTAATCAATTTCTCAAAAACATTTAACCGTTTCCTAACAGATAGTTAGCATATGTAAGTGTTTAGAAATAGGCTGAATTGTCGAAAATGCTTCTATTTTTTATCGTACATAATTACCAATTATCTATACGCAGACACACTCACTAAATTCTTTCGCATTCATTTAACCATCAACCGGTTACACAATTTCTATAAACCGCGAAAGATGTTTCTGTTACAATTTGTCACTCGTGCCTTTGTACCTGTCTAGGAGACTGGCTGGTAAGCAATGCACTTGCGAATGTTCCAGAGTACTTTTCCTGCATTCGACTTCCTTGTGGCTTTTACGTAAGTGTGATAATGCACGATTCGAAGGATGTTCACATATTGGTGAACTTAATTTTGAAACATTTTTCCTTCTGAAATTTGATACCTACTAATAAAGTCCGAACTCTGCTACTAGCAACAATGCACAACGCACTATCCGGGCGCTTGCAGACTTGTAGTCTATTGCCATTACTGATAGTGTAATGACTCCATGATCCGGTGTCATTAGTTTTCCTCCACGCAGACATGTAAGGAATAATGGAAAATGCTATAATACAGATAAAAGCCAAGGCTTAACAAGTCCATTGGGATGGACCTTTTAAATAAATTACTTCAAGCCAATATACAAAAGTAAACAAAATACATTTTTGGACTTACTATTTTATCCGTCCTAAAATAAGGTATATACGTACAACCCAACTTAGTTGTGTTGATAAGAAAAGGTTTGTATGCGTCATGTCGTCAATCAACCAACAAAAATCAAACCAGGCAATGTAGGTGAAGTACAACGTCGTCCAGTAATATTTCTAAAATAGGCTGCGTGGGCGCGGAAATGACAAAAGTCGAAAGAGCGCTCTACACTTGACAAACTCCAAGGAAAAATAATTCCGGCGGCACTTAAGTCGACTGTATTGAGTGGCAATTTTCAAGTTATTACCCTCATTTCCGTGTTGCGGCTAAGATTCAGTTGTTGGTGGCAGACGTGCCCGGGGTTTATCATTATATGTTAGGTCAGGATAAGATCACCACGAAGAGAGCAGCATCGTCCGCTGTACACAACCATGGCTCTCAGTCGCTTATGGTGTGGCAGGTGGGACAAAACCTTCACATTTTCGGTTGAATGTCGTTGTGCGATATTCAGTGCAACCAGATGGCATTTTAACAAGGGCTGCCAAGCCTGGATCGAGTACTCTACATAGGGCCTCGCATGGGCTTTCGGCAACGGGAGAAAGATTGTAGGATAGAAGATTCTGGACGACCTCCTTAGGAGACAAACGTGATGGTTCGCGGCTTTGAACGCCTTCAAGAAGTGCTCCGAACAATAGGGTTCGTCTCGGATTATCACTCTAAGGTCTGGCTCTTTTGAGGCGGTTTTTATCCTATCGCCTCCAAGGTTATGTGTGTACGTGCGCTTGTGGCGGGCATGCACAATTTTGCACTTCGTGTTAAACGAAAGTAGATTCCGCTTTGACCATTCAAAAGCGGAGTCTAATTCTATTTACAGCACTTCGTGATCTCCCTGACAGCGGATTGCCCCGTCATATTTTGCTGTCATCTGCAAAAAGCAGAAAATATGACTCGATGACACTAGCAGGGTCTTTAACAAAGAACAAGAATAACCGCGGCTCCAAGTTCCATCCTTGTTGAACACCGCAGTCCAGCTTAATGGGATCAACAAAAGGGTATTGAACTCGAGCCAAAAGTGGCCTCTAAAGGAGGAAGTTTCCGATCCATCTAGGGACACGTTTCCCAACACTCTACCAATGCAGTTTTGGAGAAGGATGAGGTGAAGTAAGCGTTTGAGAACTTTAGAAAAGTCTAGGTAAATGGTATAAATACAGGTCCCACTATTGACTATCTCAATCTAACCGCCACAAACAATCAATAAATTCCTGATACTTAACCGATGCTTACGGAATCCGTGTTGTTCGGGTGCTATGTTGTTAGACCATGCGAAGCAGCTCATTACATCCTCAGCTGTGATCGGTTCCATTAATTTTGAGAGCACCGAGTGGAGAATCACTGGGCGAAAGTATATGATTAAGCTATTCTCATAGCAGCCACCTGCAGTGCTTTCATGTGAACGTTAACAACTCCAGGGGAACTATGAGTGCACAAGTATAGCCTATTACTCAAAATGGTTGCCTAAGTAAATGTGATGTGTTTACATACTGACTTTAGGGAGATTAAAACATGTGTGTTACTTATGCTGGTAGCGCGTCGGAAAATTGTGGCATATTGGAGCCATAGAACGTCGGCTGCAACCTCGGTGGTTTGAGCATATCTGTCTGCTAATATAAGTGGGGAAAGCCACCTTTCTTATACGGCAGGTTGTTCACAGTTATGTACAAATGTTTTTGTTAGCAGAAAACGAGACTCTGCTAGTGTACTAATTTACGTTCACGCACAAGCGTGGTGCTGTGCTTACGATATAGTCGTGTGTCTGTTCTTCTGTCCAAAAGTTACTCAATTAGTCCTTGGTTTGTTTTGCTTTTGATAAACTATATTGTTTTCAGTGGTCTTGTAGAGGGAAGTTGGGATTTGGACTCAGCTTAGGATTGGTTACATGAGGTGGAGATGCGATACGCACATATGTGTGACCAGAAGGAGTCTGTACACTTACAGGAACCAGGCACACTTTTGTGCCTAAAACATTAGTATTATTATGTCCATCCAGTGCGAATATTTGACATTATGTTGTATGTAGAAGCAAGGTGATTTTTGTCCCTAGGGAGTGAACACCGATGCATGCCATTTAACTTATTCTGTCGGCCGAGTTACCCTTAGCAATACGACAACGTATTAGCTAGTGGTTAAGGCATACAAAGAAGTTCACGTATCGCACTGCATGATTCGCTAACTTTTAAGAAATATGGGCCGAATATTACTGTGCATTGTGCACACCAAAGAAAGACTTTGACGGGATTTGTGAACGCCACCATGATTCTTTCATTGAACAATTGCCCATTGTCTTTTTGCGGAACTTGCCAACAGCTAGACGGTGGTACGTAACTGAGTATGCTTTCCCGCATCATTAGTGTAAGGCATCCGTATCGTCTCTCATTGGACTGCTTTATTCATCTTGACAATTTGGATATACGTCGGAAAGACAAGCACCAGCACTGAAATAATTATAGTGCTAATCGTTAACCTGATCGAGTTACGCCCTGTTTTACAAGTAATCGTATCCATTAAACCGGTAAAGCAAAGCGTAAAACCAGTGAAAAACGAAATCGTAATAAGGCATCCGTAGCACATTAGAAAATAGTGGGGACTCATAAAGGTTATGAAAATCCATAATTGTTCTATTTAGTTCGAGGGCCTACTAAACCCAGCTGCGCGAATGTGGTGCGGTAGGACTGTCAATATGGTGAAACGGTAAACATCCTGATTTCAATGGAGGATGGCAAGCATACATGTTGTGTAGAACTAGCTAATCAGATTATCGTAGGTATACGGTTCGGTTAGAGTCGGAACCGGTGCCGTGTATAATTTGGCTTTTGACTTTCCTCAAACATCACCTTTACTTTATCTACTGTGTATGTAGATGTTTTGCAAGAGTTTAACAGCAGCCTTTTTCAAACTATTTCAGAGTGCAACACGAACTTCTTAATCTTCCTAGAATTTGAAGCTACAGGCTGAGATACTATACACGAATAGTGGCTTGTTTCCTTTGGAAATGCAATTTTACATCAATTAAAACTAATTAAGTAGAAATGTCAGTAAAACTTGCATTGCCACATTTACATACATACCAATCTGCGCTCACTACTGAGGAATGGTGGGTGGAAAATTTCAAATTACGGCAATACACTCTTTTAGCATTTGATTTTCTACTTACAAAAGTTTACATTTTTGCTAACGCCATTTTAGTTCATTTAAATTTTACATTGGAAAGTGCTAAAGGTGCACCCATAACCGTAAATATTTATTATCTAGGTTTGACTAGATGTGGTCTGATAGGTTGTGGTTTAAAAAAAGTAATATCCAAATCCTAAAACACTGAAAGCGCAGATGCTACTGAGCATCATGGTAATTTGATTTCCATGTGGGACTTGTTGTTCTAATCCACGTGGTATTTGCTGGCGAAGCGGGGGAACTAAGTCTCAGCTTGTTACATTCCTTTCCTAATAGTACTTCGCTTTCTTTATGCTTTGAGACAAGCGGCGGTTGTACCTAGCACCTATTATGTGTAATTCAGCTCTGGTTGACTGCGAATACAAGTAATTATGTTTATTGAACGAAAACATTTCCCCAGCTTTATGATGTCGCTTGGCGCCCACTTATCAGCCTTTTTTACCATCTAATTTATCGGGTTGTTCTTAAAGTTTTAGTGGCTTTTGTAATCTTAAAAGGTAGTACTCATGTCATGGTTAAAATGTACCATTTTCACAGAAATGGAAGTCATTTTAACTGACACAATTAAATTAACTGGAAACAGATCTATTTCTCTGAATTATTAAAGTTGAGGAGTTCATGACCATAAACACTTTGAACGCAGTATCAGCCGCTCCCTGGTTTATAAAACATTGTTCTCCAAGAAAGTCGTCAGATTGTTTTAAAATATAATACCCAGCAGGCGCTAGTTCATTAGAGTGTGATGGGGAAGACAATTGTTTTTAGTACATCTTATGTAGCTTTCGCGCATCTTGCTGATCGAATTACGGACTTCCGTTACCATGTAAAAGATTCTGCCTTTTGTCGATCAATTCCTTACGAATGGTAACGTTTTTTAGTACATTTTAGCAAGCTGCTGACAAAAATAATTTGCCGTAACGTCTTTGATATAGATTAAAGAAAAGGTGAAGTTGATCAACCATTACGTACATTAACCATTTTGGGTAATTTGGTCTTTGGGAATTGTGGGCGAGCTCGATCGTAGCCCAAATATGGAGAGGGGTGTGTCTTTGAACATCGTAAAATTTCCGGCTTTCCGGCTGTTTATTATTGAGCTCGTACAGACAATCGCTTTAAAAGTTTAAAGCGATTATATCAAGATTTTGCACAGGATTCAGATACATGCCGAACAGCACCTGCTTCAGAGCAAAATAGACACGGTACATTAATGGTCATTCCAAAACGTACTGCAGTTCCACATGGGCAAATGCAAGGAACTCTCTATACGACGTCTGAGAAACTACTCAAACCGACTTGAACCGAATAAACTACAACAAACAACTCACGAAAGCGGGTTGTGTGTGTTGATTCAAGATGAGTTGCGTTGCTCTATGCAATCAGAAAAGGCCTCGGCGATTGATAGACAACACTTCGCTTTGTTACGACAGACGTTCTGACAAAATATGGCTTCTATCTTGAGAACTGCTCGGTGAGTATGTTCTCCCTCATATCGATTAAACAATTCAGCCCTGGCTTGTTTGGTTAAAACACGACCGTAACACACTAGAGAATTCACAACGTCACACCCCTACTAAGGTAATTGGGCTGAACAATTTCTCATATGTGGAGATGCTGAAACGCATCTGGGGTATT
>OX104070.1:82940734-83053136 GCA_944474145.2 Dicrocoelium dendriticum
ACTTTCGATCTCTTTCAAAAGCAAAGCTCTAAGTTTCACTCAATACTGATGCGGAATTAATAGCTTGGTTGTCCATTTTCGAATCTATACCCGGTGGTCTTTTACAAACATGGCGTTAAAAACCTTGTTTAACATAGGAAAGAATTTGTGCAAAAGAGGATAAATTATTGCTTAGTTGGTTGCTAATCTGTAGTGAAAAATGAACTTAGTTGTCAACCCAATAGAATTCAGGAAGAAGTTGTGCTCACTTGAGTTCATCTGACAGGCGCCAAAAGCAGGTCCAAACAAAGTGCGATATGATGACAAAACTTCCGCTAGCCTGAATGGCAACACATACTGGATCATGAGTATGCTTAAGTAAATGTGTAAGATGCTTCGTATCGTTAAGTGGGTATCATAACACACAAGCATTTTGACAGTAGTAGCTCTGCGTTAATAATAGAAAAGCACCATTGGATGGGAAGCGCTTTAGCTTTAAATCAAAAAGTTTATGAGAAATGGTACAACTAGTAATACGCGACGCTTCCATAGACGGCAAGACGTAGCAGTTTGTAAGACAAACAACATAAGTAAACTTGTTATTCCCAGCCGTTGATCACCCAGTCGTAGCACGTTAGTTGCCTGTAAATCTTTGATAGATATAGTTGCCCTTAAGGACAAGAGCTAGGTCTGGTTTTAATGCGCAATACAGTAAACTTCCAAATTATTTCAAATAGAATAAAAATGTGTTTACAAAAAGCGAGTATAATTTTACACGTCATCGAAAAACCCCAAAATACAACAGTCTTTAATGTACTAGGGTTGCATAAGTATAAATGCTGTATTAGTTTCGGAAACAGAGGTTGAGTTATACACGGTGTTTCCTTTATTCTAGGTGTTTACTGTTGTACTTGAAAACGGCTGCGTTATCCAACGCATTTTAAGTAAATTTTACTTGTGTGAATAAATTAACAAAATTACGCTTTTCATTGATATGCCACGCTGTACAATCAAGAATGTTAGTATCATTAATAAGTGCAAAACATACTGAAACTTTCGTGGTTAAGAAAAAGAACTATTCTCAAAAATCGGTAATATTTTAACCAAACATATTGTTCATACACTCCATCTGTTATGTTATGGTTTTACACCATCATCGGCTGCTAACAATATTGTTTATCACTGACATATCTGTGATGATAAAGTTCCATTTGGAAAATCTGGTATAATTCACAGGCTGTGTAGATAAAACTATGGCTCCAACAGGTGGATAAATTCAATTAAGCAAGTAAGACATACGATGCGGTCTGTTGGTTTGTTGTAGTCCAAATACACAAGTTGATTAAGGTTATACGTATGTTCTTTTGGCTACATGCTATGTGCTAATCTACCTAATAAAAATATTAAAAACTTGTATAGGCTTCGATACACAGCTAAGCTTAATAATCACATTAGCTAGCCGGATTTCAGCTCTAACAATATCATCTCGCTCGGCGATAGCGAAATTATGTCTGTCTTCATTTCGTCACCACAGACGGTTGAAGGTCAACAGTACCAGTGTTCATGCTGTCAAAATGAGGAGTAAGTATGCAGTACACATTTCAGACTGTAAATCAAATTAGGTAGTCCGTTACAGTTTGGACTGAGCTCAGTCGGTGCTAGCCTTGATCGGATAAGCGGAGCGACAGTAATCCCCACAACAAAACTAAAGCTCTTGGCGGCCTGCATTATTATTTTTAAAAGCGAGCAAATTAGGGTGCTTAGTGAACCACTTGTTTCCCATAAGTTGATGCTTGCTAGGAGAAAACTTGAAATAGTGCCGCGACCGCTAACTAAGTGTATTGGGTACTTGGTCTCACGAATGTATTCAGTAGAAAGTATTAAAGCGAATACAGCTGCTAACTAGAAAAAGAGATCATCTTATCTGTCAAATGTTTCCTTATGCTAACATGCATGCTACAGCGTGAAATTGTTCGTTAATGATGAATATTGCTGGTTCAATGGAACTACGCGCCGAAACTATTACTGACGTGTCTGTTGCTAAAACCTCCTGCTTGACTGAGCTAGATCCGCGTCCTTTGAAAAGGAAAGGATGTCAAATTCATCCGGTAACACATCACACGCGAGCGGGTGAACATATTAACATTAATTGTGTCACGACAAGCGAAATTTATTCTAATTTATTTCACATCATGATGCTTACAAAATACTGTAAAGTTGATAAAAGAAGTCGAACATAATATCAGCAGTTCATGTCTAGATAATGTTTCCTGCATTCTAATTAGTTAGTAAACATGAAACATTTAAGGAGTTTTCAAGTCTGTTAAAAGCGTATGGCTTCCGAACTAATATTTCTTGTTTTCCGTTTGGAGACAAATAACAGTTGTGTGACGATGGGATTTTAATTGCGTACAGCAAAACGTAGAAGTAAAGCAATATGTTTTCCATCGCTCTATATTAATTCTATCACATAGATAAACAGCGACAAGCTATTTCCTTGATTGTAATTCAGCATTTGAATTTACCTGTCGAGAGGACCAAAATGAAAAGTTGATTAGGTTCGGTTCGTGCCCTCCACTTAGGTAAGTTGTATTGCTTTAACAACGAACAATTTAAATTTAAATTGGAAAAGAGGGGAATTATGAGGAATATGTACAGTCCAACCAGCTATAACGACCATCTGTCTAAGTCGATAACCTGTCAATGAAGATTAGCCAATGGCATTCCCAAAGTTTTCGCTTATTATTGATGTCCCTAGGCAAAAACCTACCCATGGTGACCACTTGTGCAAGGTGACCATTTTTATCAGTCGCTTGAGTGCTCGTGTTAGGCAGGCTTGACTATATCAATAGAATGGGTTAGCATCTCACTACTGGTGAAATGTTAGTGTGAGGGACACAGGACGTGTGGCCGAGTATGTAATACAATCGAACGTGAATGCTGGCGCTTAGTACAATAGCAGTCATTGTTCCCTTTGATGTTTAATTTTTACTGTATATATATATACGTGAGACATGGCTAAAAAATACATGAGTAGTAGAGAAAAATGAGTAGGCCACACTTGTTCCGTAACTAGTTTACTATTCACAGATTTTGTGTATCTCTAAAGGAATCATTCTCCAGCTGAAAATTGGGAAACTTGGAGTAAAGAGGAATGAAATAAGAGCTGTTAACTTATAAAATTACATTTTTATTACATTCCTTTATGCTTGCTGGTTTAACTGCAAATATCTAAAGTAGGACATTTTGTGTCTAATTGTTATGAGCACAATTATGACACCACATAGCCACCGAACAATTTTCACTATAGTTAAATTGCTGCATTGTTTATAGGTATTACACTGTCCAACTGTCAGAAACTATCATTCTGAAATGTAAGCGCGGTGAACAGGCTTTTCTTCCAACCGTGTGGCTCTTCCACATGTCCGTTGTCTGATTAAGTACCATGGTCTTTGGACAATTGTCTCGTTTGAAAACATAGGTTTAATATCTATTAATGCGAATCTTTTATTCATATTCCTTTTGAAGTAGATAGTTAAATTTTTTGCTATTAAACTAAATAAACCAAATTTTACAATAAATTTAGACTTACTCCAACTTTTGGCCACAATGGCAGAATTGCAACCTATTAAAACGTCCGGATTCGATTGGTTATTACGAGGGATTGACAAGAGCCTTGGTGAAATATCGCCGGTTATTCTCTGAACAAAGCCGTCGCTATCCTTGTCATTCGCAAGACTACCTCGTTGTTTTGTAGGAATTTAGTTTGCTTTGTGAAGGTTGCTACCCAACAACGGTTACGAGCAATTGGTGTACACAATGAGCAGCATAAACTGTTGAATATTTGAGACACGGATGTTCTTCGACTTCCGGTCAGTTCGTTAATCAACCGGCAAAAAGCGGACACTAGTTATCAAATTTGCGACATCCTAGACAATGCGGTTGTGCATTAAGTAATTATATCTGCCACCATACACATTAAAAGGATTTGTGTGGTACACCGAATACTGGTATTTTAATCCAAATTGAAATCAGGAAATTTGTTTTAGTTGAGGATAATAGTAATGTTGTGGGCGTTCCAGAAATAGGCAGGTGTTTGATCACTCCGCAGTAATTAACATAATCTGGAAAGTGAGCGAAGTTCTTCTGGTTGGTTGGCATATGGCTGTTTAATTTCGAAGAACGGTATAAGAGTGCTAGAAGTTACACATACGCGTTGCACCATGGACATGGTATCAAGCACTCATGCTAACGAACGTCATTTGGTATTGAACACGTTCAAATAATTTTAGCTGTGCAACGTAATATTCAGTTGCGACAACTGTCAAAATCTGTTAGTTTCAAAGTGTGCATCTATGGACTACTTGATTTAACACACCTAGTTCACCTCGATGTCTGCTCGCAGCTAAGTTAGCGCTTAAAAGAAAACTCAAGATTTTACCAAAGTGGATCAAATGCACAATTTTGTTAACATATTCCAATCGCGTCGAGCTGAAAGCAGCAGTCCGAGCGAGCGTCGAGTATTAAGAAAATTTTACAAATAAAATAGTCCAAAGTGCTCAGGTAACATTCGAGATTAATTGAATAAATCTCAGCGGAGTTTTGTGCTGTTATTTTCAATACATTCGATCCGGATTCTTGTTCATCATATAATTCCTCTAAACACGCAAAGCCAATCTCAATAATAAAAGGTATCTCGATCAAGTTTTGAACGACAACAAACTGCAATCTTACTCCCAAAGGAATTTGATACACTAAATATTCTGGTGAGGGAAAGTCCAATCACATTTCGTGATATCTGAAAGGCATGTAATTACCTCGAGACAGGACATTACTAACTTTGGTATCGTCGACATAATTGACCAATAACACATCAAAATAAATACAAGGTATATGTGTACAATAGAACCGCACAAAATAAATACATGTTCACGCTTTCGATATTAGACCTAAAATATCAAATAAAGTAAATCAGCTGGATTACGTTATTTAAAAAATTGTAGGTTGAAACAACAACAAATCTATCAGCCATAATATTCTGCTCGTTTCCATAATTTCTGTGTAGTAAAATAAATAAATTCATCGTATCTGATAATGCAGTGGACACAATCTAAACAAATTTGCCAGAACAAGTGGCCTATTAGAAAAGTCAATCCGCATGTAATATGCAATCAAAAATGGTGGACAAAACCAAAACCAAGTTAGATGAGTGAACAACGCATCCCTCTTTTTTTCTTAGGTTGCACTTCATTTCCTTAGTTTAGTTTTGGATATCAAACTCCGGTTAACTAGTGTATACACCAACACAATAAAATGTTAGGTACCACTGTCTTAGCATTCATTTTCTTCAATAATTTTGACATTAACCGTTTAGTCTTTGCACCAGTGCAAAAACCCTGGCTACTTAAAAATCTAGCCATTTTTCTAAGATATGTCGATGTAAGGAATATTTAACGTTTATGTTCATCTAGACGCAGTGCATTTACTATTCATGCCCATTAATAATAATGCCTTTACAACGCCTATCTTTCAACTTCAGCACTAACATTTTCATCCAGTTAACAGGTTACTCCGTCCATACTCATTAGCTGACGAATTAAGATTTGACCATAAACGTCGGCACAATGATTTGTCTTTTGGTTGAAATTGCTCAGACAGGTTCGAGCTCGACAATGTGAAGACGTGATCACTTGGTCAACACACGTAAGCCGATCGAAGATTGACATACAAAATGGGACAAGCAATGGTCACTCGGATCTGACAGTGGTTTGAGAGACTATCATTCAGAGCTGCGAAGCAACCCTGTGGGTGTTGTCGAACATAGCAATGAAACGTCGGCAACAAAACTGCACAGCTAGGAGAGCAGAACAAGGAAACTGTTATCGAAACATTTGTGAAACAATTCCATACACTGCGACCGGTTCGCTGATACCAAACTGCTTTTCAAGAATTTAATTCTGTATGAGTTTAGTAATTTAATTGCAAATAACCACTAACGAACGGGATAAACGCATTCTTCTATCATATGCAGCTGCTTAAATTATAAGCGAACAATTATCTTTTGTCGGTCTACTACACCCGGCTGCAAGATCATCACATTTGTGCAGTTGACAATTCAATGCTGTTCATTTATGATGCTGAAAAATCGTTTGTATTCCCCTTACTATCACTTGCCACTAAAGGAAGCCCACCCAATGGGACAGTGTGGTCAGTTATCTATTGTGTTGAAAACTGCGTTTACCTTAGCGAGTTAAATATACTAAGGTAGTTTAGTATGCGTGAGTCAGTAAGCCATAAGCAGTGTGTTTTCCTCGAACATAGTGATATTAGCTCTTCCCCACAAATGTTACCAGAGTTAATGGTTATCTGGAAAATATTAGTCTCGCACGTTTGTTTCGCATGGCATAGTTATGCACACAGACATTTACGGCTTTTAGTTAAATGAATGGTAGTGCTGTCTTTCACTTAAATCCATCGTTTCAATATGTCTTTTGGACCGGCACCGGTAGTCGGACACGCGTGCGTCCACAGCTTTGTGTTTTGCAGCATCATAAGACTTGCGGAGAATGTTGGAAACATGCGCCAAAGGAAGTTTGGTACTGATTGGACACAGTTGAAAGAACGATATAAATGTGCAGAGACAACTGACTACAAATAACAAACGCACTTGGTTTCTTCAAATCCGGAATTCAAAAATGTATCTTATTATTAAAGTATGTCGAACTCAAACATTTTGTAAGTTACTCAGACGGGAGTCAGAAACAGTAACACGTAAGGGCTTTTCAAGTGCGGTAATACGGCAAAAGATAAGGGCGGATACAATTAACTTGTATTGACAAGGGTTACAAGAAATGATGAGCGGGTAAGCGAGAATAGAAAGCGGCGTAACAGCGCGACGCATGGACAGTCAACAAGTGACTGAATGTTTCGTTAGTAAAACTAATGGACCGTCGGATTTTACAGAAAAAAATGCAACGTCGTAAAAGATTTAATAAGTAAATGTTTTACGTCCACTACAAACATGCCGTAAAGCTAATGCAAAGTGTCATATGAAGTTAGCAGCACAGGTCTTTGTGGCACGGTCTTTTGTATGGCTTTCGCAAAGAATGACAGGTATTTATCTTTTCGCTGATAGATTTTACGCGCTTAGTAAAAATGCATTTTTCACAAACCTTTTATTAAGTGCTGCGGAATGCAATATAATAGTAAAAGTGTGGGATTAGGCGCAAATTGCACATATACGTTGGAAATTGTAAACGTAGATTTGACGCAAAGAAATAGCTTGGAATTCTGTGCAGTTGTTAGTAGACACTAGATGTTCCAATCGGGGGGATAAATGATGAAGGGAGGCCCATAGTTACCTTTGCGCACAAACCCAGGCACTTGCTTTCCATGGAACGTGGATAGCCTACAATCGAGCAGATAAATAAACCGACCACTTTGTACCGTATCACGTTCATATTTTAAATGAGATGCTCAGCAACGGGCACTTATAAGATGGGCCCTGATAATCAAGCTTGTGGTCGAATTTCATGGTGTGTGCTAGATTCAGCTTTAATGCAGTAGTTAAGGGTATTGCTATACGTTGTTTATTTTCCAATCCGCCTTTATAAAACAATAAATATTATTGCGAGAAACGTGTCATTGTTGGTTTCCTGAGGTCGCTTTCAAAACTAATTAGTGACGATAATTTGGATCAACAATAGACTTTCAACCTAACCAAGTGTTTTTCTATATACCAACAAAATTTGCGTCCCCGCCTGATTTATGGTTCTGAAAGTTGTGCATGTTGAATAGACCATATTGGATAACACAATTTATACTACGCATCCGCTTTCTTGTTAGTAACGATCGTCTCTTTTTGTGAGGGTTGTGTAACCCGTTTTTCAAATGCGTTCCATGAACGCCGTGTTCGTCGGCATTTAATGTATTTTTGATTCTCGAGTAACATTTGCTATTTTTCCTGGATTCCGACAGGTAGGTAGTGCACTTAATCACTTTCTCAAAAAGATTTAACCGTTTCCCAACAGATAGTTAGCATATTTATGTGTTTATAAATAAGCTGAATTGCCGAAAATGCTTCTATTTTTTATCGTACCGAATTACCAATGATCTATAAGGAAAAGATTTCACCTCCTAGGCAGACACACTCATTAAATTCTTTCGCATTCGTTTAACCATCAAAAGGTTACACAATTTCTATAAACCGTGAAAAATGTTTCTGTTACCATTTGTCACTCGTGTCTTTGTACCTGTCTAGGAAACTGGCTGGCGAGCAATGCACTTGCGAATGCTCCAGACTACTTTTCCTGCATTCGCCTTCCTTGTTGCCTTTACGTAAGTGTGAATATTCACGATTCGAAGGATGTTCACGTATCGGTGAACAAAAGCAGACTTTGAAGTATTCTTCTTTCGGAATTTTGATACCTACTAATAAAATCCAAACGGTGCTACTAGAAACAGTGTACAACGCTGTTTCCGGGCGCCTGCAAGCTTGTAGTCCATTGTTATTACTGGTACGTTAATGAATCCATGATCCGGTGTCATTAGTTTTCTCCAAGCAGACCTGTATAGAATAAAGGAAAATGGTTTAAAACGGATAAAAAGCTAAGGCTTGACAAATCCCTTGGGATGGATTATGGAAATAAAGTTACTTCAAGTAAATACGCAAATTAAACAAAACGCATTTTTGGACTTACTATTTTATCCATCTTAACAAAGGTATATCCGTATAACCCGATTGGGTTGTGTTGATGAGAAAATGTTTGTATGCACCATGTCGGCACTCAACAAACCAAAATCAAACTAGGCAATATAGGTGATGTAAAGCGTCGTCGAGTAATATTTCTAAGACGAGCGGCGTGGGCGCGGAAATGACAAAAGTCGAAAGAGCGTTCTACAGTTGCCAAACTCCAGAGGAAAATAATTCCGGCGACACTCAACCCGACTGTATTAAGTGGCAAGTTCCAAGTTATGACCCTCAATTCCGTGCTGCGGCTAAGCTTCAGTAGTTGGTGGCAGACGTTACCGGGGTTTATCATTATATGTTAGGTCAAGATAAGATCACCACGAAGAGAGCAGCATCGTCAGCTGCACACACCCAGGGTTCTCAGTCGCTTTTGGTGTCAGAAGTGAAACAAATCCTTCATATTTTCCCTTGCCCGTCGCTGTGCGGTCTTCAGTGCAACCAGATCGCGTTTTAACAAGGGCTGCCAAGCCTGGATCGAGTACTCTACACGAGGCCTCACATGTGCTTTCGGCGACTGGAGAAAGATGGAAGTATCAATGATTCTGAAAGTCCTGCTTAGCCTGCTTAGCCTATTGCTCAAAATAGTCGCCTAAGTAAATGCGACTTGTTTACCTACTGGCTTCAGGGAGATTAGAACAGGTGTGTTATTTATGCTGGTAATACGTCGGAAAATTGTGGCATATTGGAGCCATAGAACGTCGACTGCACCCTCGGTGGTTTGAGCACATCCACCAGCTGTTATAAGTGGGGAACATCACGTTTCTTATTCTACAGATTGTTCACAATTTTGTCAAGATATTTTTGTTAGCACGAAAATGGACAGTGCTAGTGTAGCAATTTTTCATCACGCACAATTGTGGTGTTGTGCTTACGATATAGTCGTGTGTATGTTCTTCTGTTCAGAAGTTACTCAAGTAACCCTTTGCGGGTTTTGCTTATGACAAACCATTTTGTTCCCCGTAGTCTTGTAGAGGCAAGTTGGGATTTGCACCCAGCTTAGGTGTGATTACAGGAAGCGACGATACCATACGCACATATGTGGGAGCAGAAGGAATTTGTGGAATTAAAGGTACCAGGCATATCATTGTGCGTAAAACATACGTATTATTATGTCCATCAAGAGCGAATATTTGACATTATGTTGTACGTAGACGCAGAGTGATTTTTATCTCTAGCGCGTGAACACTGATGCATGCCATTTAACTTATGTTGTGGGCCGCGTTGCCGTTAGCAATACAACAACATATCAGCTAATGGTTAAAGCATACAAAGCGGTGCACGTATCACACTGCATGATTCACAAAATTATATGAAATACAGGCCGAATATTACTGTACATTTTGCACACCGATAAAAGGCTTTGACGCGATTCGTGAACGTCGCTATGATTCTATCATTGAACAATCGTCCATTGTCTGTATGCAAAACTTTCCAACACCTGGACAGTTGTGCGTATCCGAGTATGCTTTCCTACATCATTAGCGTAGGCATCCATGTCGGCTCTCACTAGGCTAGTTTGTTCCTGTTGATAACTGGGACATGGATTGCAAAGACAAGCGTCAGCATTGCAATAAATATAGTGTTAATCGTTAACCTGACCGAGTTATGCCCTGTTGCACAGGGAAGCGCATACTTTAAACCGGTAAAGAAAAGCGTAAACTCAGTGAAAAACGAAATCGTACTAAGGCATTCTTAGTACATTTGAAAATGGGGGAGTTTCCGGAAGGCTATGCGAATTTAGAATTGCTCCATTTATTTTGTTTGCCTACTAAACCCAGCTGCGCAAATGTGGTGAGGTAGAACTGTCAGTATGGTGAAACTGTAAACATCCTGATTTCAAGGAAGGATGAAACGCAAACATTTTGTGTAGAACCAGCTATTCAGATTATCTTAGGTATACGGTCGGTATAGAGTTGGGACCGGTGGCTCATTAAATCGATTATTGACTTTTCTCAAACATCACCATTACTTTATCTACTGTGCAAATAGATGTTTTGCGAGAGTTTAACAGCAACCGTTTTCAAACTATTTCAAGGAGCAATACAACGTTCTTAATCTGCTTATAATTTGAAGCTAAAGGCTAAAATACCATACACGAATCGTGGCTTATTTCGTTTAAAAATGCAAATTTCCATCAATTAAAGCTAATTATGTAGGAATGTATTAGTATAACGCGTTTTCACATTAAAATAAATACCAATCTGCGCTCGCTGCTGAGAAATGGTGGGCTGACAGTTTTGATTTACGGCAATACACCATTTGAGCATTCGCTTCTCTATTGCTAAATTGCTAAAGGTTCACCCATAACCGTAAATATATATTAGTTAGGTTTGACTAGACTTGACCTGATAGATTGTGGTTTAAAAAACTAGTAATATCCAAATCCAAAAACGATGAAAGGACAGAAGCTGCTGAGCATCGTGGCAATATGAGCTTCATATGTGAGCTGTTGTTATAATCCACGTGGTATTTGCCGGTGACGAGTGGGAATTATGTCGCAGCTTGATACATACTGTTCCTAATAATAATATGACTTCTTTATGCTTTGAGACAAGCGGCGTGGGTGCATCTCATTTATTATGCCTAATTCAGCTCTGGATAGCTGAGATTACCATTAAGTATGTTTATTGAAATAAAACATTTCCCCAGCGTTATGATGTCGATTTGCGCCTACTTATCAGCCTCTTAGTGACACCCAATTGTTTGGGTTGTTCTTTAAGTTTTAGCGGTTTTCGTAATCTTAAAATATAGTGCTCATGTAGTGCTCATATATCAATTCAAGGAAATGAAAGCCATTTTAATTGACACAGTTACATTAACTAGAAACAGATCTATTTATATGAATGATTATAGTTGCAGAGTTCATGACCATAAACTCTCTGAACGCAGTGTCAGCTGCCTCATGGTTTATAAAACATTGTTCTCCAAGAAAGTCGCCCGAGTGTTCTAAAATGTAATACCCTGGAGGCTCTAGCTCAGTAGCGTGTGGTGGGGAAGACAAAGGTTTGTAGCTCATCTTATGTAGCTTCCGCAAATCTTGTTGTGCGAAGTACAGCCTTGCGTTACCATGTGAAAGTATCCGCCATCTGTCGATCAATGCTTTACGCATGGTAACGTTTTTTAATACACTTAAGCAAGCTGCTCACAAAACGTCTCCGTCGTAACGGCTTTGATATAGATTTAAGAAAAGGTGAAGGATCAGACCAGCTGCTGATCAAACACTAATTAAAATAACCATTGTATGAGTAATTTGGGCTTTGGGAATTGTGGGCAAGCTTGATCGGGACCCAAATATGGAGTGGTGTGTCGTTGAATATTGTAAAGTTTCCCGCTTTCATCGAACCATCTATTCCGGAAATAACAACGTAAGACACTTTAAAAGGATACGTTCTTCGATTTTTATTCAAGCCTAGTCAAAGACTTGATTTGTACACCCATGAAGAGTGAGTAGTTAGCTACGCCACGGATATGGATATTTATAACGAAAACGAATATTACATGGGTAGAGATATAACACCGCAATGGTTATAAAAACTTGACAAACCAAATATCATTATATTATTATACTAAGCAGTTCTTAAATGATTAAATTTTTATCGTTCAACAAACGAAGTAGGAAAAGGTCTACTGATTTTTCATAGGCTGGTGTGCGGGACTATTTACTTTTGTACGTCTGCCTCTTTGAGCAGGTTGATAAACATTCTGACAACGTCCAGTGGAGGGAATGGCTAACATCGGTAAGTATTTGTGATGCGTGTTTTTGTATATGACTTGACATGGCTGGTTACCTTGATGTCAACAACCTTCAGCACTGAAATGCGACAACACCGGGACGGGTAATTTACTGATCTGACAGTTAACTTGTGGTCCTCACTCAGGAGACTAAGTAAGTTCGCAAAGGAGAGCAATACATTCAGTAGCCTAGTGCACGTGTAGTGACAAAACGTTGAATCCAAAAATGGGCTACGGAAGTAAATCTGAGACGTGAAACAGAGAGAATCTTCCAAATTTAGAGAATGTTTTGTTCATCTGAAGTAACAACGTAAGCCCGCTGCTCAGCGCCACGCACAGCTTCTGGATTGGCTGAATCCAGCTGGATCAGCTTCTGGATACTTCACGAATAACCAAACAGGCAGAAAAGTCACACGTGTTGATGTAAGGCCGCCATCTTATTTTGGGTTTTCCAGTTCCGCAACAGAATGTCTGCTAATTATGGTTTTCACACCTCCGTAAACAGACACATGCTCGCGTAATTCATTTCAATAACCGGTAGTGACCAGGAGAGATTTGTGCGCAGCGATAAACTGGCAGGATATGTATTGAAAGTGATGTTTTATATTTGTGTTATCTCAAATCAATTTCAACAGCATGGCCCTCTACGTCCTCCCATGGCCCCTTAGGAAGTTGTCTCATCTCAGGTTCCCCGGGTATTATCATTAGCCCCCAGGGGGTCTTGTGTCTCCCGTGGATTATGACTGGTCTAGACCATCGGATATACATTCCAATCTCCAGTATGGCGGAATCGCCAAAATTCTTCTACTCTGGATTGCCAACTTTCTACTTCGTCGACAACTGGTAGTCAGAGTTCTGAGCTCTTTATCGGGCCCCATACAATTCCAGTTTGGTGTGCCGCAACGCCCAGTTTCAGGTCCGCGTCTGTTTGTGGTGTTTACTATTGAGCTCGCACAGGCAATCGCTCTAAACTTCTTAAGGTTTGCTTATGATTTCAATAGTTCGCGCAGAATTCAGGTACATGCCGAGCAGCACCTGCTCCAGAGCGAATCAGACACGGTACATTAATGGTCAATCCAAAACATACTGCAGTTCAAAATGGATAAATGCAAGGTAATCTCTGTACGACGTCTGAGGAACCACTCACACCGACTTGGACCGAATATACTACAACAATCAAATCACAAAAGTGAGTTGGGTGTGCTGATTCAAGATGGCTTGGGTTGCTCTGGGCAACCAGAAAAGACCTCGATGACTGATAAACAACACGTCGCTTTGATGCGATAGGCGTTCGGACAAATATATGACTTTCTTTTTTGACAACTGCTCGGTGCGTATGTTCTCTTCCTTGTCGATTACGCAATTTAGGCCTGGCTTGTATGGTTAAAACACGACCATAACCCAATAGAGAATCCACAACATCACACCTCTACTAAGGTAATTGGGATAAGCATTTTTTCATATGAGATGCTGAAACGCGTTTGGGGTAATCAGCAGACGGTATCGCAGATTTGGAGGCGACCTGAATATTACATATGGGATTCTGCGCAACCCACATCAAGTGTGCCGCTCTTTACTGCAACTCAGCAGCAATGCAAACCTGTGGGGTCACTAAAATAAATTCACAGAACAGGATGGCGGTCTGAAGTGCCGCAGGATTCCGTTTCCAATTGTGTATGTCACCCGTGGATGACGCACTCATCCACTTACCCTTCGTTACTTAGCGCTATTCCTAGAGGGTACCATGGATATATTTGATAATAACTGTGGGTGCTGTAATGTCACGCGGATTGCGGAACTACAGCGGAGTGAACGATAAGTCCTTCTATGCATGTTTAAAGTCATGTTTTATTATTATTATTATTATTATTTTCATTTCCAAGACAAGTATCCTGCGGGACTTGTAAAGCAGCGCTTCTTAACCAGTATAAATTTCTTGCTCATTGTTCACCGGAATGCAGACGTCGATCCGAGCTCATAGCACCTGAGTAAGTCGGAGAGTCAAATGTCCGTAGACATTTGTAAAATAAACTACTGCTCCAGTGGTATGGCCCACACGGGTTCCTGATAAGTAGCTTGCTACCAAATTAAGGACTCCAGGACGTGGGGCGTACTACTATCAGTAGTCAAAACAGTTAGGCTAAAGCAAGAAATATGCTCACTCCTAAAACGTTTAATGCACACCATTCATAACAACACACATTAGTATTTGAGTTTCGGTATATGTGATCAAGATACAATTTACCAAAATAACAAATAAAGTTAGGCACGTTCAGGCTAGTCAACAAAATATAAGCACATAACTTGATACAAGTAAATCTTTGCCACAGAGGATATTATGCAGTAAAGTAGTGAGCAAATGCATGCAAGCACTGCACCTAGATGGTGCTAAAGTCCATGATGTCCTACCCCATTAAATCAGGCCGTTAAATCTGTACATCATGCTAAATTTAGTTGACTTTTTCTGAAGCTGTACGACGGGCAATCGGTCGGGGCTGGATATGTTTCGCTACTTAGATGCACCAAACACACCGCATGTAGAAACAACAGCAATTCGCGAAAGCTGTCCAACTTGCCTATCCACTTACATGGGTACTCCACAGTCATTTGTTTCCAGACACCTGTTATGTAACCAAATGAGAAACAGCAACGTTCCCGATGATAGACATGTCCATCAACACCAAACATGGTACTAGCTAAAAAGAACAAGTTTAACCACCAAGTATTCTATATCATTAGTGACTGAACAGATACGTCGATGTCCATTAAGAGCGCACATTTCACAATCAGGTATGACATTAAGGATTACTGACAAATGTGTGGTATTTTATATGTAGAGCACTGCACTGTCCTTAAATTTGTGGTCTGGTTTATATGCAGAAAGTCTTGTTAGGAACCTTTGTGCCTTTTCAGTTTAGGCACTCATCGTCCTTAAGCAATCCCCACCACGGCTACCCTAGAAACAATTTGCAAACCAAAAATTCTACAGTGTTCATTTGCATTAGAAAACAATATACTTCTTGCATATTCAAGTTACTCAGGTAAACATATACTTCATAACTTAATATAGAAAAGTTAAGAACATGTTTATTCCTTACGACGGAATAGGAAATACTGTTTTAGCTAAACGGACACAATGAAAATAGCTTCTGACAGCCAAAATTCGCTTGATTGACAAGTCCCGTAGGTTGAGCGGAATTATTAGTATAAAGCTAGCGGTAACAATATTATAAACAAAAGTGGTGTGCTGATTTGATCATCTCACAAATTTTTGACCAAACACTGATGTGTTCCAGAGAGGGCTAGTGAGCACAGTTTTGTTTATCTTGTCCGCTGGGTACAATCGTACAATTTCACGTAATAAAAGTTGGATAGCATCATACACAAGCTGTTTGCTAAGCGTTCTTGTTGTGACCAAATTGACTTAACTCGGAACGGAGTTGCACGTTCTGGACACACAAGGCATGGATAACTTTGTCGGCAACCAAGTCGACTCTAGTGTGTGGAGGGTATGAGCTGGTAACTTCCCATGTTTGTACTGTGGCTGAGTTGGAATAGCTTGAGATTCCCAGGAATTGGTTCGTCAGTATAAGGTAAAGATTGATGAGGTCTCCTCGATGATGCCGAAGTATATCACTGTATAATCCAACTGCTTTCAGTGCCTATTTATATGGGACGTTAAACAAAATGACTTACCAATTCGGTGGCTTTACGTTTTGGAGCTTAAAGCATATCAAAATCATGTTTACCCTAGAGTAGTTAGGCCTGCATCGCTTACTGCACAGAGGTCCCACCTACACGTTTTTATCTTTACGAAAAGATTGATTGTTTAAACATTCCGAAATCTTTCCGCAGGTGTCTAGTACGCTTACTGACAGTTTTCCATGCCGCTTCGGCCTATTTCGAACAGTCAAGTACATTTTGCTCGAGGACCCAAAGATCGCTTTCCTGGGAAGCACTTTGCAACTGCTGGTATCCTAACAAGCTTTGGTAGATAGGCTTCAGGCGTACGCTCAACACTTTGCATTTAGCTACTATGAACTGCAGCTGGTTTCTGGATTCCCACGTTCAGGTTCTGTTAGTGGCTCTGTGCAGCGCCGCGTGAAGTTCTACTGTTGTTGTATCTTACTAGATCACGACATCATGAGAGAATAGAAGGAAATCCAAATGGAACATATTACGAGGATTGGTTATGAAAACTAGGAATAAATCTCTCACTACGGATCCTTGAAGCACACCACACTGTTCGTTAACTAAGTTGGAAATGGGGTTGCAAACTGTCATATTCAGCTGCCGTTGGATGCGAAAATTGCATTTTCAACCCAGAATAGGGTCACCATTTCCAAGGCTTAGAAGCTTGTGAGGGAGAATACAGTGGTCCAAGCAGTCAACCGCTTTAGCGAAATCCAACTGGACGGCGTAAACTCCTATTTTGACATCGACTAATTCTATCCAGCTTGCGCGGGCTAGCAGCAAATTTGTAGTACTGGACGGGAGTTGGAGGAATATGTTTTTCTCTGGTAATATGTTATGGTTACATTCAATGCGTCCGTTGCTGACCTATGAGATGAAATCTTGAGTAACTTTTAACAACACCGGGAGCGGAATGCTTCAATGATAGTTGGAAAGCTCTGAACGATTTCCACTTTAGTGAATTGGAGTTAATAGTCCATGTTTCTACAATGTTGGTAATTGTATTCCATCAAGCATCTTTGAAATTATCGTGTTAACGGTTTTGCGGAATATATAGCAGTTGTCTTTAATTCCTTTGCTCTTAGGTTATCTACGCATGCGCTGTACACTCGCAAAGAACTTAGTCATTTCATCATATACGTTGGAGTGAAAGAGACATGTCTGAATGTTTAGGCAGAGTGAGAGACATGTCATAAGTGGGTCATAAAAATATTCACTCTGGGTCACGTGTAGTGACCGCCGAACACTCTGCTGCACTTAGAACTACGAATACGCGCTGCACTCTAGAAGCTTGCTGACGTTGCTGTACAGCACATTAGGATTAATACCGAAATATACCGCTCATTTCCGTTGGTGCTAGGGTCTGTCATCATCTATTTAACTGAAGCAGGGTATCCGTAGAGTTATGTAGAAACATCACCCTTGCACACTGGGAGGCTTTATAAGGGCATCAGGCCGAAGTATTTAAGGACATGCAATTTCAACTCCATCTTCATAGGATGGACTTTGTTTACTTCAGGCGAATATCTTTGTCTACCGACGTATTTGCCAATTGCTTGTTGTAATGTGCGACAAATTCCTCCCAGACCTCATCGGAGACTGCTCGGCTAGGAAGGACAAGTTGGTTTCATGGATTGTGTCTTAATAGGTAACGAAGTGGGCTTTCTGGTTCTCCCACTGTTGTCTTCCGCATATCAGATATAACAGTAGAACAGCACCGTATGATTGTTACCATTAAGCGATGTAACTATGGTATGCCAACCATCACTAATTCATCGCAAATGTAGGCAAGTCATAGACGGATGTTTATTCACCATTTCTTGCTAGCTTTGGAGAAGTGACAATGTTTTATGGCCCTACATCGGCAATCACTTAATGCAAGTCGACCTCTAATTTTTTGGTTAGGTAGACAAAGAGTTCTAATATGTGCAGGTTGAAGTCATCCATTTGATAAACATGAATTTGTGACCGTAGGAGTACAAGCTTCACAGCATAAGCTGGGCGATTATCTATTTCTATAGTCGGCGGTATGCTATTGCTACTAAACACATCAACGGAACACCGATGTAGACATGTCGGGAGGTCGCCTCAATAGCATTGTGTTCACGTTCGCCACAGTTTCCGGTTGAGAACAATGGAGCGATTTGCCAAGACTTGATTTCACTATGATATCTAAGCTTCGTTAAATAGTCACCTGTTGCAAAACGTGCTGTCCTGTAAGATATGTGTTGACGAAGCTGCTACGCAGCATCAGCAGCTGGTTCCTTTCTGTCCATTTGTTAATCCGGTTCAGATGCTTTAGCAAATAGGCACAATGGGACTCTGAGATAGTCGCTTTCCATATGCAACCGTCATCTGCAAAAACTGCATCTTGGATAAACTACTTTCTGGGAGTTCATTTATGCAAACCAAAAACAATACAGGGCTGATGACGGATTCCTTCGGTACACCACTTGGAACGCACAGGCTTTGGGAGTGTGGGCTATTCTTACCTTGAATGTTCTGTCCCGTAGATGATCATCCATCCTGTTGTGCAGGGAAAGCTTGATGCCTTGGACAGAAAGCACTGAGAATAGCACGAAGTGATTGACCCTATCGAATGCCCTAGACAAGTCTGTGTGAATTGCATCTATGGGAACTCCTACACCAGCTGCCCTGATTCATTAATCCCGAGAAAGATGAAAATTGTTGAGGCAAGCTCGCTTGCGTCTGAAACCATGTTAGATATTGGGAATCACCTGCAGACTTACAAAATATTGCGTCAGTTCATCTGCGGTTTATATCATATTTTAAAGCAGCTGTATGGTCTAAATTGCCAACGCTTATGCGAAAAGATAATCAGGATATTCGTCATTTCGTTCTGCAGCTTCAGATGCAAGCTGCTCGCTGCAAAGTTGGCACCAATTTGCATATCCGAATTCGAGATCTATTAATCCCCGGCACAAACCATTCCAAATTGAAAAATTCCTGCTCAAACTTTTTAATCCATCACCGTATTCGGCGTGCAATTTAAAGAAGTGAAGACGTCCGTGAGACAAATTCATCAGTTCTGTTAATTCCGTAGTAAGTTACAACCTGATAACCGACAACAGCGAAAATTTACAATGCCTGCTACCCACCAAGATTGATATACGAAAAGTGTTGCTTCTTGAGAAAGCCGTTGGAACAACACTAATTCTTGTGAACGTAAACATTCTCGACTGACTTGCAGGTTCCGCCATTCCAAGTAATAGAAGTGCAGGTATGTTGGCCAATTCAAGTTCCTTAGCAAAGTACAAATATTTATTTGGTGTAAGAAGCATCAGTTGAGCAACGTCTCTCCACTGTTTTGCAGTTCAATGCCTTTACTGAGCAGTATACCCATATTACCAAACATTTAACTAACAATAAGGTATCAAAAATTTTCTTCATTATACATAGTTACCGGTAGCGTAGCGTCTTGTATTAAAAAGTTCCATTTTAAAAGCCTAATCCCCAAAGTTAGAATTGTTCGAACTACTGGTTCTGTTAGACATCCAATTTCTATCCATGGTTTTTGTGCGTTACGTCTTGCAAATGTTCATTCTAATCCAATCAGATATACATTTCTTATCATGGAATCTGGTCCATCCATCACATGTCTGAAGAGCATAAGCGTTTGAAATTTCTTGTTGTCAGTGTTTTCTGACACACCTCAAGCAAAACTCTCTTTGTCACAAAATGTTCTAATGCCTCAGGTGGCATGTGTGTTGAACCTATCACACTTGACATTCAGTGCACTCTTGTGTTCATAAAATGATAAATCATCCCATGCGATCTGACATAGCCTGTGATGAAATCTCTATACTACATGTTTACAAATGTCGTAATTTCGCCAGTTCATACTTCCGCTTGGGTCACACAAAAGGTTACTCCGCTCTAACGTGATGGAAAGACTTCCAGACATTGTGACGATCACTGAGCTTCACTGAACAAGTGTCTGTTACAAAGGCGCCGCTGATCTTGAGGCTATTGTTCAATAGTTGAGCGGATCCAAGTATTTTTGAGGCTCGATTTCAGTGGCACATACTTGCAGCTTCCTCTTAAAGAACCGTCTAGTGTTCTCACCACGATTAATATGCCAAAATTTCTATTTCGCTAAACTTTCAGCCATTTGGCATCAGCGTGTCACCATCGATTTTCCAAGATGTTATGAATCCTGTGACCCACGGCTTGAACAGTACTTCAGTTTATCAAGGTAATGTCATTGTATATTCGCGCACGACAACCATTCACGACGAGAGACCTTGTGCTTTGTTAGAAAAGTTTGCTTCATTTAATGTGGTAGTTAACTTGTCGAAGTGCATTTTGGCACACAAATTTCTCCTGTCTTGGTTACCTAGTTGACGAAAGGGGTTGTCGTCGAGATCCTGCTCATTATTCGTGGCTCACTATAGCGTCTACTTCGAAGAATTTAGACGAACTACCTTCACTGTTGAGGTCCTTGCAGTATTACTCCAGATGTATTGCCATGTTTGCTTCAATGGCAGCGCCTCCGTATAAAATTCAGTCTGAGCAAATATTTGCTTGTTCTGAACTTCTAGAAGATACTCTGCGTACTATGCGTCAATTTCTGTCCATGGATGCTGTTTACATCCCTGTACACCGAATCACTCTTCACCGTAGTTAAACATTTGTCACCTCCATTATTGGGTTTGCTTCTTACCAGCTACTACTACTTCACTGCTACCAATCCCGCACTGAAAATGACAACTCCAGTGGTGGCGAAACGTTTGCAATCAAGTTGCCCAGCTCGGAGAACTCCACAACAAATGAATATGTCACCTAATCATATAGGTAGTACCTGAACAAAGTGTGCTTCCTGTGTCATGCGTTTCCCGACCTCTCAGTGCTTCAGGCAATCTCACGCCTAAGCATATATCAGTTTGGCATGCATTTTTAGATTTTACTAACAATGAAGCCTTGAACTACATTTTTCATCCACCTACTTCTTTGGCTACATCCTTCGCAGCAATGGTACAGCGTTGGAGCATAGTGCTTGCCGCATATTCATATAACGTTCAATACCTGAGTGCAAGCATATGCTACACGTGATTGTTTATCACAATGGGCTACTTCTGATGAAATTTCGTGTTTAGAGGGCCTTTTGATTCAAATACTACCGGCAATCCTCTCCAAGCTGACCCGTGGTAGGAGCAAATGTTATCATGCTGCTTTGCCATCAATAATAAGGGACGGTATTTTCATTTGAAAAAATGATTATCACAATATTACAAGCAACGCGACGAACGGCCCGTTAGGCCTGATGTAATCTTGTGCTTTTAAGGTCGAAGAGTTGTTGCGTTTACACGTCGATCCGTTGTGTTGGAGTACGCGCAATCTGGACACCTGGGTGTAGAAAATGAATTCATTGTCTAAGTTGATCTGCTAATAGTCAGAGCTGGATGGGGATCTCCACACTGCAAAGAACTGTGTCAACTTTACACACAAAATCCAATCGAGAAACACGAAATGGATACCTTGGCCCATGTCATGTAAGGCATAGTAATGCGCACATCCGGACTATTGTGCGCCATTTGCAGACAAATAATTTGCATTATTAATATTGGAATGAGTAAATGATTGACCAGTAGTAAAACGTTACCATATCTGACAATACAGACTTCGTAAACAACTCTCTTTACAAGTGTTTAGTTGCGAAGGCGTAGCGACCGTTTTAATTGCGGACAATGGAAACCATTGCATTGCTAAAGACGTGGATGAGTGGCTCAAAGCGGGTTGGTTGCCGCGACCTTTGTAAAGCTCCCAGGTAGTCACAATCAAATGGTGTTGCAAGAAGGTTGCGCGTGTTCTTGAAAATGCAGTCGCTCCCTTCAAATCAGCAACGTTTGTTGAGCTTGAAAGAGGCGTTTCCAAATTTTCTAACGACGCATGCTCGAAACAAATATGTTTTGCCCGAAATCAACCAAGTTCTTGGGGAACTAACTGGTGTCTAATCGTCATCGCCGCCTACGCGCCTAAAAACCCTAGCGATGATTTCGTAAAGAACGACTTCTACTTCAAATGACCGAGCTCCTTCGGCACAGCAGAAGCACGTACACTGTTGGGCTGGCGGGGATCTTAACCCACAAATTTGGATATTGTCTGCTGATGCACTGCAGCTAGGCGGCCAAGAAGGTGTAGGCTCCTGTAATGATAACGGGAGCGCTTACTTCACTTGTGTAAAGATGCCCGCTGTTTTTTCTTGCGAGCAGTAGTTTCCGACACAGCACTCGCCGGAGGATGACTTGGCGCCTACCAGCTACGAAACAGCCTTGGAAGCAAATCGATCACATTGCAATCAGTTACCGCTGGAGAGACTGCATCCAGAACTGTCGCTCGAGTTGGAGCACATGTGTGGACACCGACCATGCACTTGTCGGTGCTGACCTGCAGATGCGTCTTGGCGGACACCCACGACGACAAAGTGAGAGCATTGACACCAGCCAACTGACGAAGCTAGCTGTTCTGATTGTCTATCAAAGTAAATTGACATGCGAGTTTTGTAAGCGCGCATTGGATACAACTGAAGCTTACTGATCTCATGTGTACCAGACCTTACTAGCAGCACGCAACTCCTTATTTTGAATGTCTAATCGATAACATGGATATTGGATATTTTCGCAGTCTCTGGAACTTCTCGATGCTCGTTTGCACATTCCGGCTAGAAGCGAACATAATGAGACTCGCAGTAACATCCGGACAAAACTTCGTGCTAGCCTGAAGAGAGTCTACGGGTCTTGGTGGTCTCATCGTGTATCAGCGATGTAACTGATCGCTGCCCTTCGTAGCCAACGGAAGTTACTTCGTCTGATATGGGAGACGGGATGCAGGAGACCCAATGCTTGTGAAAATATACCTGACGAGAGTGCACAGCCTATCCGCAAATTGGCAATGCACTTGGAGCCTTAGGCCAAATATTTGAAATGCAATTTAATCGGTAGGAATCGTCAGCTTTCTCGCCGGCCAGTGATCGCCTTGCTCCGTGAGTTGTCTATTTGGATGCGCCCACTTGCTTAGAAGTAGAAGATATGATCAGACGGTTGAAGCTAAATAAAGCTGCATGACCAAATGAGCTTCCTTTAGCATTCTTAAATTCGGGGGACCATCTTTTGTGAATGATTTACACCAGCATCTAGCGAAACCATGAGAGCATTAGGCTCTTCCAACTGACGGGAGCCGCTCGGTTATAGTCCCGATTTTCAAGGAAGGCTCAAGATCGGAATGCTAGAACCACCGAGGAATCAGTTTGATTTTCGTGGCCTCCAAATTCCTTGCCTCTGTCATCCTTCACAGAGTGACCGGCATTAGTGAACGCCAGAATCGTAAAAGGTAAACTGGGTTTCGTTGAGGTCGGGCCTGCATGGATCATATATTTACTCTGTATCAGCTGTTGGAGCACCATCATATATGCGGACGGTCCACTGTTTCGTGTTTCTTGATATTAAATTTGTATTGCATATGGTGGATAGGATAGATGTGTACTCAGGAAATGTTTGTCCGATAAATATTCGCCTGCAGTGCCTCCCGCGCTGACCCATGGTGGGGATCAGCTAGAAATGGTTAAAAATCCAACTATCTGGAAATTTGTATCAGCCCTCGTAAAATTGAAGGTGTGATCACGAGCCGCCTAGCAAAAGCTTAAGGTGCACCTGCTATTGTTCGCCACCCATGGCACCGGCAAGACCTCACTCTCGCCATGAAGTGTGGAATGTACAATGTACCGGTACGGTCGACCATAAAGTACGGTCGTGAAACATGGCTCCCCAGCTCAGCTGAAAAAATGGGCCGGTTGCGTTCGACCACCGGTGCCTACGTAATTTGGCTCACATCTGATGTGGAAAACTCGTGAGCAACGAGCGTGTTCGAAGCGCTTTTTATGGAACAGGGAAAAGAATTGAACCGCTCAGCACAGTATTTCACGCACCAGGCTCCGATGGCTAGGGCAGGTGTTGCACATATCAGGCCACAGGCTACCGCGACATGCGTAGTTTGCTCGAGAGGGATGTGAATGGAATAAGAGGAGAGGTGGCCGAGCAATGAGTTTGTCGAGACGAATGAAGGCCCTCACTTCAAAGCTGACCTAGGTTGGAGCTTCTCGGCTAATTGGTTGGGGTCCGAAAGACGATGAACACTTCCGGTTGGATACAATTGCTGACATGGATAGGAGCCAACCTCAACGGCTTTCGTGATGTGCGTTTCTTTGTTCCACCCCATCCCCTTTAGCCTCCTCCTCCAAACACCTTCTCACTACTTAGTCATATAAAATTTTGCGTAATAGTTTTTTTGCTGCATAGTAGTCGGCTGGCAGCTTTCCGAAACCATGTCCAATCTTTACTGTTAAATCAGCTGGCATAAATCCATTGCATATTTTTCAAATTTTAGTGATGAGCTGATTTTCACCTCTAGCTAATGCATATAATGTCGATGATTACTGGGGAAATATTCACTAACCATTACGTGGAATATTCTTCAATTATCATACTTGACGTATCGCATGGTTATATGAATAATAAGAATTTCGGTCAATTTTAGTGGAATTCTCCGGATAATACTGAGGTTTTTGATGAGTCTAACGATGTTTGTTTGAGTACATTCCAGAGAGAAATTCAACGGACTAAGATGCTACTGAAAGTTCACCACAGCAGTCGCGGATTTCTGAAAGGTTAAAGATAGCCGCCATTAAGTTTGTAATTATTGTACCCGAACAATATTTTACCCATCTTGTTTAACTTTGCTTACGAATCTAGCGTAGAAACGAATCCACGGATTGTGTTTTGTAGGCTCTCACTGAGCATTATTACTTCTAGCTCTGGGTTTGAGACTAATGCAATTCGAGTACGTTTCCTTCGTACAATACGGCACGTTTACATCAATTTATAAAACTGGTTGATGAGCAATAGGTTAGTATATGACAGGATCCATTCGCTTACCTCCTTGGGATATGGGAATGATGATTCCAGGTTTCCACTCCGACGGACGTGTATGGAAGTCAAACAGACAATTGAAAATGGCTGCAAAATGTACTTGATGGCCAAATCTGATCGACATTCAAGGCACTGTTTTCCCAGATAGACGGTATTTTCCTTACGACAGCCGCTGGCGTAAATGTTACACTGGACAAGCCGATGAAATATTTTAGAAGTTGATGGATCAAAGGTTCCATCGTATTTGTGGACACTGAACCAAACTGTAGGAATAGAGCTTTGCATTATCTACAGCAGTAGTCGTTAAGCCACTGACCGTCCAGGTTTAACCTCTCTTTTGCTGTTCACTTTCCTGGATAGCAGCTGGTTGTTACTCGTGAAATTGAGTAACTTGGTCTCCTGCCATTCGCACTTGTTTGTTATCATGAGTGAACTGCAGCAGTTTCTGAATGTTCTGTAATTCCTCCATGCCGTATCACATCGGCTAAGCATAGGTTGCCTAAAATTCGCATCTCCTCTTTTGGTCCATTTGCGTGTGCTAATTCGGATCCAAGTGTTGGTCCAGCGTGATACTTGTAATGGCACAGCTTTTGAGGACTGAATGGGCACCACTGCCTAGTGCAGCATCGTATGCAACTGAATCAGTCACCAGTTCTTCATTTTCCAGGACTAAGTCCAATAATGACGGCTTGTTTAACCGTGGTGTATAGTTGGTCGATGCATCTGGTTACACAAAACTGTTATGCCCACGATTTCAAGGAATTGTGATATAAATGGTGCGTCATAGAGGGACACTGAGACTATTGAAGGCAAGTTGAAATCGCCCCTTGAAAGCTAATGAGTATTTTTAAACTGCACAGTATAGTGCCTTTAACAGAATGTCATCAATGTCTGCCTATGATTTCGGTGGTCTCTAGACAACTGCTAAGTAACAAATATCACGCTTCTTTTTCCGTGTTCCACCATATGGATCTGCTAGCTGTAGTCCGCAAAATAAAGCGTCAGGAATAACAAGGGAAATCCACTAAGAGTCTAACATTACGACTAATCTCGATAGTAAATAGCAACACCGCTACTGTAAGATGCAATATCATTTCGACTGAATGACATCCCACTGAGTTCAATCTCCGGATCTAGTATGTCGTTTGACACCCATGTTTCTGTTGCTGATTTTCCAATTAGTTGTTTTATGTTGATGGCGCGCTTTTGGAAGCTTAGAGTAGAAGACCTGAGCGTTGGTGTAGCAGCATTGTATTTGTCGACATATTAATGGCTCGGTTTGCTATGTGTGACAGACACAAAGGGTACTGGTACACTGGCGTTTCTTGAAGGAATTTTATTTACAACAAGCTGGCCTGAAGTAGCAACAACCGAGAGAGGTTCAAATAGAAACTGGAATCTGTACTGCTTGTAAAAATGGTGTTCACCGTATCTCTGGAGAACTAATATTTCTCTTGTCCTTCTACGCTTGGATTGCCCTTGATAACATTTAGGAGGTAGCCGAGGTAATTTACAAAATGTTTTGGCCTGCTGCTGTGTTGGTTTATGGAGAAAACTAGATGGCTACCGTCAATAGGGATGACATTCTGCATGTTATAGAGCTCCGTGATGTACATCCAATCTTCGATGTCGTACGTTTGTTATTCCCTGTTATCGTCATGCATTAATTCTGGCACACCATGAACTTGTAACGGGTTCTTCGTCACATTCGGACGTGACTCGTTCGGGTAAGATTTCCGTCTGTATTTCTGTCCTTGGATTGACCGGAAAAATACGGCCGCTGACAAAAGTGTTTACTAAAATGTGGTTTGCCAAGAGAATATCTGCCAGGAAACAGATGTTACCAAATGTTATTCGTATTAATCTAGGTTCCGCTACGTGCGTCGGAATGAATCACATGGATGGTGAGTAGGACAAATTGAGAAAACTTTCAGTCTGAGAGCACATGTTAACACAGCTCAGCAGGTTTGCTTCTCGATTGTGTATCTTTTAACGATTCGTTGGCAGGTTCCTGAATATTTTGAACATAGCGTAGTCAACGAATTGGGTTACGTAGTAACTATCGGTTCTGCAGTTCCTTTTGTACGGGGATTAGTCGTGTGTGTGTGTGTGTTTGACTTCTCTTGCCTAGCAGAGAGGCCAGCGCTACAGAAGGACTGTGTGAAACACCGTTATTTGCGCTATCCGCAAGAGTTAAATGAGGTTGCCCAGATTATAATGTTGATGGTCTTGCAATTCGTGTTTAAGTGCATGCTTTGCAGCGTTTCATGAGACATTGGAGAGAGCTCAACCGGCCTGTCTTCAGAGCTGTTTGACACCAAATGTCTGTCTTTCGTTGGGCTGTCGCATTGCTGCGAGCGAATTTTCTCATTTAGCGGATCTGAGATTGAGGCTACCTAATACCATAATCTCTAACGGGTGCAGATATTTTATCTCCCAATAACGCAATTAATACTTTGTGCTCTGTCGATGTAACAGCTAACTGTTCAAACCTTATCGTAAGCCTTTAAGCAATATGAACTATGGGACAATCTAAACATACTTCGCAGAACCAGAAACTGTCTAAACTCTGCTGTTCCGGTAGGTTTAAGGTTCAGATTTGTTGCGTCGTAAGAATTGGCACAGAACGGGCACGTGATTCTCGATATGGTTTTTGTTCCCCGCTTGTTTGAGCTACAACTGACTGTGGGGTTGTTTTGCACATATAGATTTCCGGTCGAAAATCTTCGATGACCCATGGCCCAACTGCTTGGATGCACTTTTAGGTCACGCTGGTCACACCGTTTGTGCTGTCTCAGTTGTATACACCGGTCAGCTGGAAATGAGTCAGCGGGTTTGGGTGGTGCGTCACTAGCTGCACGGGTGGACAAAATTACGCTGGCTTCGTGCGATGAAATGCAAGTAAAAATACAGTAGTAACTATGAGACGACAAATTATTATGTGGCTACGGTACACAGTGATGCACAAGAAAAAGAGCTTTTATCTGATAGCCTAAAGATATTTGTTGAAAGGCATCTACTAAGTACTTCTGAAACTCAAATAAGCAAGGTTTTACACGTAAGTCTTATCTGATATACTACAGAAGACGTCGCTTGTGATATAGGAGCTTGTCGTTGGACTTATTTCAAGCAGCTAGATCCCGTTGCAAAGCGCTCCGTGCTCCGAACAGAGTGGGCGTACTTCTGAAGATTTACAAGTGTAAAGTGATACGTTCAAATTAATGATTATCAAAATGTGGTAGGACTGACCTTTTATGCCAGAGGCTTAGATTGCGACATTAAATTCATCTGTCAGAAGCACTCCCCTTGTACCTAGGCGATCAAGTGTTCGAGCGTAGGCATTTCACTAATGAAGCGCAATGCAACCCTGTCACGTGTCTTGGCCTCTAAATAGTTTGAAACGTAAACCTCAGGGACACCATGGACAAAGATCTAATTAATGTCATTTTGTTCAATGACGTTTTAACTATTTTGTTTGTGTTTCTCGCGTTCGCTCGAATCAAAATACGGAAAAATATGTACCATGCACTGTATGATACAGAGACAAATGATTGAAGAGACAGCTGCCCCTGCATCGTCTCCTGACTTGGATTGACCGCGGCACATCTTAGTGTACGGAGTTTGAGTGACAAAAGTTATGTGACTTACTGGCCGGCTTGGCTGGGACACACTGTCTGACACAGAGAATCGTAGATTTTCCGTTGGTCTAGCAGCTTGAGATTTATGTGGTGTGCTTTGGATTAAAATACAATAGAGAATATAACAGCCAGCGTATTAGGAGTTTGTTTGGTATCCTGTTTTTAATACTGGTGTGTGGCTGTTTTTTGGCTGAGCAAAATATGGCTTTCTTGGTCGCGCCCTCTTCTAACAGTATTTTATGGGCTGCTGGGCTTTGATGAGGCGTGTGCTGTGAATGTAACTTTAGCAGGAACCCCTAGTATCTGGATAGTTCTCTCGGGCTCGCTGTACTTACGTTCGGACTGGTTGTTATGTAATGTGTTGGAGTTTGATTTTGGACATCGAGTTCGAGGCACTGATTAGTCCCGCCATGTTCGGACAGCTTTCACGGCGGCCGCTTGCTCTGCAATCAAAGCCAGTTTGGCGCGCGTCTGTGCCAATATATCTGAAGAGGGCAATAACCATAATCTCGTCGCAGAACTAAACAGAATATGTCACATTGTTACTTTTTCTTATATTGACCACTAGTTAAAGCATTTTATTCCAAAACGTATAGCTGTAACTTAGCTACATATACCATAGTCAAGGGGCAAATTCCAAAGCTCCGTAGGCAAGCAGTATTTACCATTGTGACCTTCATTCGTCCGTTTAGGGGTAGATTTCGCGAATTATTTTGACGACGTAAGTCTTAAAAGCAGCCCACAATTGAGCTTGCAATTCAGAAATAAAAAGTAAAGTAAACATTGTGAAACTATTATTTGTTCATGGATCTAAATTAACAGGTTGGTGAGGCATGAATAGTGCAATCTTTTGCCTGACATTATGTTTCCATTTGCCGTTTTCACTACCTGACAAAGCTGTGCAAGAACAAACTAGGTTATAAAGTGCAGCTTTTGAAGGTAGTAAGACAGGAACTCTATATTTTCGTAAACAAGCACGGTTCTTACTCTATTACTGTTTGCCATCAGACTTGTTTAAATATTTGAATTCCTGAGCTCACTTTTTCAACGGCTCTCGATTACACACAGTTGCTATATAACTGCCAACATGCCGACCAACTTCTCTGTAAGCTAGAGGTACAGTACTGACTGCTGCTTCGCTAGTTCCTCATCCTTACTTCTTTTAGATATCTAACGCGTTATTTTAAACAGTTTGATGAACTAATCTTTTTTATTCACGTGGTAAAGCAGTAGAGCTGTTTAAATTGCAAACTGAACTGCCATGTAATCCAAATAGTGCAGATTTAGTAAACTAACTTAAGATCTCATACTAATGGTATTTAAATTATACATACCTTCTGGTTAAAAAGGATATTGCGGGTCAAAATTTCTCCACTTGCAAAATGTAAGCAGTTTCATGAGATTCTGATAGCTGTCGTTATTTTGCAGCGATAACACATTTTAACATATAAATAACAATGTTGAAAGACTGAGAACCTCAAAAACTACAAACTTCTTGTTACTTACATTCGATCTGTCCACTTCGAAGACTCTCGTATACAAGTGCACGCTTCATTGTAATGCGCTTGTTTGACCAAAACGAACAACAACTGAAATACCATCGAAGCGCGGTTCCACAAGTAGTGGGATCAAAATGGTTTCAAAGGTTGCAATAATTCTAATTCTAAAGAAGATATAATGTCCAGCTCAAACGACCTGCCTAATTGTTTATCCACCCAAATTCAGAAAAGTTGGAGATTACGAAACAAGGTTGAACGTTTGTGAACGGGTATTCACGACTCATTGTTTCGTTTTCTCACAGAGCTAGTGCATGTTTATGCTACTGCTAATATTTAACGGTTAATAATATTCAATAAATCCAAGTAAATAGTTATGTCTCAAGCTCAATCCACCAATCAGCTGACGATCGAACTAATGATATTTATCTTATTATCACTAGTTTATAATTAACTTGATCGAAATTAGTGTTTTGTATCACCTTCAGCTCTGCCAAGCAATCACAAATTGATAACAAGGTTAAGGAATTTGCTAGCAATATGTGTTTAGATTCGTCTACATCCCAGTTAAATTTGTCGTCTATACTCCACATATTAGCACCCTTAAAGCAGCAGTTAATTTCTTCTAACGGTAGTGAAATTCGATTTACTAAACAAGCTTGGTCACTAGCGTCTAGCAGTTACCGTTTGTCGAGTCATTCACTGATTCGCTAAATCAACCTTATTAGAAGTAAACAATACATATGTTTTGAATTCATCCACATGATTATCACGCAGATTCAGATCTTGAGTATCAAAGCAATGCATGAAGTTATAATTTCAAAAATTATAATACATAAAATTTCTGAAGCTTAACACTGTGCGATACCTGGACCTCAACTCGTGAAAGGGTGGGCCGGAAAAGGATTCGGTGATTACTACTAATCAAGTATTAATGCACTGAATTGACTGATGAAGATAGTATCAACTAACGACCGAAAAGAAGTATGTTGGACCATCAGAAATTGAACTTGAGCTAATAAAGCAAGTTGCAAACCCACTATTGTCTTGCTAATATTAAGTGCGTAAGAAATCATACCCGTCGTCAATAAGACGGTTTTCTGAGGGTTTTATTCATTTCCAATTCAGGAGTTTACCATAGTCTTGCAGTGCACATATCATCAAAGTAATTTTAGGGAGTTAACACATTATTTTGGTTGAATATCTTGGCTGTGACATACGCGCTGATGTTGTGCAACCCAATAGAAATCTCTTTCTTACAGCGATGCATTAATGCTTTCTCGGATTTTAAAGGATACCCGAATCTCTGTATCTTTTATGGCAAAATGTTTATACAAGTTGAAAACCCGTGTAATGAATATATATAAGATACAAGCTATAAGTTTTATGAATTAGTTTTATCTTACAGCTACATTTAAAGCACAGTAGGGAACAGACATCATTATTCCAGCAGATTCAAGTTGGTAAAAACAAAGTACCATAAAATTACCACCAACGGTATGTTATAATTATGAACTCCTTGCAGTAAAAGCTGTTCCTTTTATGAGATGGAGACACACCTGGAGAGCAGCAGTGTAAACTTTCCTCTTCGAGAAAGATGTCTTCCTGTTAAATTTTCTTGGCGGCTGATAGACCTGCTTAGAAATTTATATTGCTCCAGTTGTAACGCATTAAACACAAACTCTGGAAAGGTGCGGCTCACAGAATATGTTAGTTCCCCTGACAGTACTCCCATAACCCCAAAAGAGTGGTACTGGAATTGGAGAATTGCAGTCCGATTCACTCAAGTCATGCAGATCACTGTGTGAGGTGTGGACAGCTTTGCAGCGTTCAGGTTGTAAAGGATTGACCGCATTACTCCCACTGAATCGTTAGTCCGGATCTAAAATATTTTCTCTAACTGTGTTCAGTATCCTAACTTGAGTATAGATTAAAGGATTATTGTTAAATTGTAAGCGTCTTGACTTCCGTCTAGACTAATATGCTCCAAGCTATGCAAGGATTAGAGGTCACTAAATGTTTCAATCATTATGCTAGATACATATCATACGACGTTCCTGTGCGCTTTCAGCGGCCAGACGAAAGATGACAGACGTTGACCGCATAGAGAAGAAATGTCAAAGTCTGTCCATTAGACGCAGTGCTTTGCTTAGTGGTCGGGGGAAGCTCGACAGTTACAGCAACGGTAGCGAGTTATTATCGCACAACACTATGTCATGCATCTTGCGCAATAACTGGATGAAAGATAAGCAAAAACATTGCATGCCGTAAAGAAATATAACGGAAAGAACAGAAACGGGCGCCAGAGACCTGGAGATTTGTCCTGGGGATGGATGTTATGCAGAGTGAGTCCAGATGACTTGAAAAAACATGGAGCATTTTTGTACGTTATTATCTACTAGCTACAAACAGTTGATACAACAGAAAATATGGCACTGTACTATGGTCCTTGATTATTATTGTACTGAACAATTCATGATCGAATTGCCTCTCAGTGAACTCGATCATAACGAGTCAACTAACGCTATCCAAAAATGCTGAAATTTAATGAAGGTGGTGCACATATTTGCGAGAGATCAGAATCATGTTTGCCCAAGCGAATTTGAGCATACCGATTGTAAAATTATCCGTAACAAAATGCAATATGTTAAGCAACCATTTTCGTTGGGTACACGCAACAGTGCTGATGTTTCGTCCGTTCAAGTAACGTTCAGCACCCCATGTACTGGTCTTCGCAAGTTGATTATAACTGCAGAATAGCTGTTTAGATAAAATGAGACCTTGTGCGTGCAACAAATATACAAAAGCATAATATCAGCAGATGTCGCTCAAAACTGCTTGATTGAATAATTTATAATTTTTGATTAACCATTATCAAGCTGCGACAGGCCGGTTGAGCTCACTCCAATGTCTCATGAAACGATGCAAAGCATGCACTTAAACACGAATTGCAAGACCATCAACATTATAATCTGGGAAACCTTACTTAATTCTTGCGGATAGCGCAAATAACGGTGTTTCACGCAGTTCTTCTGTAGCGCTGGCCTCTCTTCTACTGAAGAGAAGTCAAAAACACACACACGACTAATCCCCGTACAAAAGGAACTGCAGAACCGATAGTTACTACGTAACCCAATTCGTTGACTACACTATGTTCAAAATATTCAAGAACCTGCCAACGAATCGTTAAAAGATACACAATCGAGAAGCAAACCTGCTGAGCTGTGTTAACATGTGCTCTCAGACTGAAAGTTTTCTCAATTTGTCCTACTCACCATCCATGTGATTCATTCCGACGCACGTAGCGGAACCTAGATTAATACGAATAACATTTGGTAACATCTGTTTCCTGGAAGATATTCTCTTGGCAAACCACATTTTAGTAAACTCTTTTGTCAGCGGCCGTATTTTTCCGGTCAATCCAAGGAGAGAAATACAGACGGAACTCTTACCCGAACGAGTCACGTTCGAATGTGACGAAGAACCCGTTACAAGTTCATGGTGTGCCAGAATTGATGCATGACGAAAACAGGGAATAACAAACGTACGACATCGAAGATTGAATGTACATCACGGAGCTCTATAACATGCAGAATGTCATCCCTATTGACGGTAGCCACCTAGTTCTCTCCAAAAACCAACAAAGCAGCAAGCCAAAACATTTTGTAAATTACCTCGGCTGCATCCTAAATGTTATCAAGGGCAATCCTGGCGTAGAAGGACAAGAGAAATATTAATTCTCCAGAGATACGATGAACACCATTTTTACAAGCAGTACAGATTCCAGTTTCTATTTGAACCTCTCTCGGATGTTGCTACTTCAGGCCAGCTTGTTGTAAATAAAATTCCTTCAAGAAACGCCAGTGTACCAGTACTCTTTGTGTCTGCCACACATAACAAACCGAGCACTCAGTATGTCGACAAATGTAAAGCTGCTACACCAACGCTCAGGTCTTCTACTCTCAGCTTCCAAAAGCGCGCCATCAACATAAAACAACTAATTGGAAAATCAGCAACAGAAACATGGGTGTCAAACGACATACTAGATCCGGAGATTGAACTCAGTGGGATGTCATTCAGTCGAAATGATATTGCATCTTACAGTAGCGGTGTTGCCATTTACTATCGAGATTAGTCGTTATGTTAGATTCTTAGTGGATTTCCCTTGTTTTTCCTGACGCTTAATTTTGCGGACCACATCTAGCAGATCCATCTGGTGGAACATGGAAGAAGAAGCGTGATATTAGCTACTTAGCAGTTGTCTAGAGACCACCGAAATCATAGGCAGACATTGATGACATTTTGTTAAATGCACTATACTGTGTAGTTTTAAAATACTCATTAGCTTTCAAGGGGCGATTTCAACTTGCCTTCAATAGTCTCAGTGTCCCTCTATGACGCATCATTTATATCACAATTTCTTGAAATTTTGGCATAACAGTTTTGTGTAACCAGATGCATCGACCAACTATACACCACGGTTAAACAAGCCGTCATTATTGGACTTAGTCCTGAAAATGAAGTACTGATGACTGATTCAGTTGCATACGATGCTGCACCAGGCAGTGGTGCCCATTCAGTCCTCAAAAGCTGCGCGATTACAAGTATCACGCTGGACCAACACTTGGATCCGAATTGGCAATCGCAAATGGACGAAAAGTGGAGATGCGAATTTTAGGCAACCTATGCTTAGCCGATGTGATACGGCGTGTAGGAATTACAGAACATTCAGAAACTCCTGCAGTTCACTCATGATAACAAACAAGAGTGAATGGCAGTAGACCAAGTTACTTAATTTCACGAGTAACAACCAGCTGCTATCCAGGAAAGTGAACAGCAAAAGAGGTTAAACATGGACGGTCAGTGGCTTAACGAGTACTGCTGTAGATAATGCAAACGCTCTATTCCTACATTTTGGTTCAGTGTCCACAAATACGCTGGAACCTTTGATCCATTAACTTCCGAAATATTTCATCGGCTTTTCCAGTGTAACATTTACGCCAGCGGCTGTCTTAAGGAAATACCGTCTATCTGGGAGAACAGTGCCTTGGATGTCGATCAGATTTGGCCATCAAGTACATTTTGCAGCCATTTTCAATTGTCTGTTTGACTTCCACACACGTCCGTCGGATTGGAAACCTGGGATCATCACTCCCATATTACATTGCTTATACACGATGAGACCACCAAGATCCATAGACTCTCTCCAGACTAGCACGAATCTTTTGTCCGGAGGTTACTGCGAGTCTCAATATGTTCGCTTCTAGTCGGAATTTGCAATCCAGCATCGATAATTTCCAGAGAATGCGAAAATACCCTATATCCATGTTATCGAGTTGACATTCAAAATGAGGATTTACCTGCTGGTACACATGAGATCAGTAAGCTTCAGTTGTATCCAATGCACGCTTATACAACTCGCATGTCAATTTACTTTGATAGACAATCGGAACGGATGGCTTCGTCAGTTGGCTTGTGTTAATGCCCTCCCTGTGTCGTCGTGGGTGTCCGCCAAAATGCATCTGCAGGCTCTCTTAGGTCATCGAATGAGCCACCTTTCTGTCCTACATTAGGAAAATTTCAACGTCTCCTTCAAGCTCAACAAACGTTGCTGATTTGAAGGAAGCGACTGCATTTTCAGGAACACGCGCAACCTTCTTGCAACACCATTGGATGGCGACTACCTGGGAGCTTTTCAAAGGTCGCGGCAACCAACCCGCTTTGAGCCACTCATCCATGCTTTTAGCAATGCAATGGTTTCCATTATCCGCAATTAATACGATCGCTATGCCTTCGCAACTAAACACTTGTAGAGAGTGTTGTCTACAAAGTCTGAATTGTCAGATGTGGTAACGTTTACCACTGGTCAACCATTTACTGATTCCAATATTATTAATGCAAAGTATTTTTTTGAAAATGGCACACAATAGTCAGCATGTACGCATTACTATGCCTTACATGACATGGGCCAAGGTATCCATTTCGTGGTTCTCGATTGGATTTTGTGTGTGCAGTTGGCACAGTTATTTGCAGTGCGAAAATCCCATTCAGCTCTGATTATTAGCAGATCAACTTAGACAAAGAATTCATTTTCTACACCCAGGTGTCCAGATTGCGCGTACTCCAACACAGCGGATAGATGTGTAAAAGCCACAAATGTTCGAACTTAACTACACCAAATACCATCAGGCCTAACGGGCAGTTCGTCGCATTGCTTGTAATATTGTGAAAATCTTTTTTTCAAATTAAAATACCATCCCTTATGATTGATGACAAAGCAGCATGATAACATTTGCTCGTATCACGGATCAGCTTGAAGAGGATTACCGGTAGTAGTTGAATCAAAAGACGCTCTAAAACTCCACATTTCATCAGAATTAGCACATTGTGATAAACAATCACGTGTAGCATATGCTTGCACTCAGGTACTGAATGTTATATGAATATGCGGCAAGCACTATGCTCAAATGCTCTGCTGTGGCTGCGGAAGATGTAGCCAAAGAATTATGGGAATGAAAAATGTAGTTCAATGCTTTATTGTCAGTAAAATCTAAAAATGCATGCCAAACAGATATTTGCTTAGGCGTAGATAACCTGATGCACTGAGATGTCGGGAAACGCATAATACAGGAAGCACATTTTATTCCATTACTGGCCGATATGTTTAGGTGAGATATTCAGTTGTTGTGGAGTTCTCCGAGCTGAGCAAATTGATTGCAAACGTTTCGCCACCACTCGAGGTGGCATCTCCTGTGCGGGATTGGTAGCAGTTAAGTAGCAGTAGCTGGTACAATGCAAACACAATAATGGAGGTGATATATTTTTAATTGTGATGTAGTGTGATTTGCTGTACAGGGATGTAAACAGCATCCATGGACAGAAATTGACGCATGGTACGCAGTGTATCCTTATGAAGTACAGACCAAGCAATTATTTGCTCAGTCTGAATTTTAAACAGAGGCGCTGCTTTTGAAGCAAACTTGGCAATACATCTGGAGTAATACTGAAATGACCTTAACAGTGAACGTAGTTCGTCTAAATTCTTCGGAGTAGACGCTATAATGAGCAGCGAAAAACGAGCAGGATATGGACGAAAACCACTTTCGTCATCTAGGTAATCAAGACAGGATAAATTCGTGTGCCAAAATGACTTCGACCATTTAACTACCACATTAAATGAGGGAAACTATTCTAACAAAGCACAAGATCTCTCGTCATGAATGGTTTTCGTAGGCGCATGTACAATGATATTACATTGGGTCACAGAATTCATAACATCTTGGAAAATCGACGGTGACATGCTAATAACAAATGGCTGAAATTGTAGCGAAATAGACCATTTGGAATATTAATCGTGGTGAAGACACTAGACGGTTCATCAAGAGGAATCTGCAAATAAGCGCCATTGAAATCGAGCCTCAAGAAATACTTGGATCCGCTCAACTATTAACAATAGCCTTAAGCTCAGCAGCGCCTTTGTAACAGACACTTGTTTAGTGAAGCTCAGTGATCGTCACAATGTCTGGAAGTCTTTCCATCACGTTAGAGCTGAGTAACCTTTAGTGTGACCCAAGCGGAAGTATGAACTGGCGAAATTCCCACATTTTTAAACATGTAGTCTAGAGATTTCATCACAGGCTTTCTCAGACTGAATGTGATGGTTTGTCTTTTTATGAACACAAGAGTGCCCTGAATATCAAGCGTGATAAGTTCAACACACATGCCACCTGAGGCATTAGAACATTTTGTGACAAACAAAGTTTTGCTTGAGGTGTGTCAGAAAACACTGACAACAAGAAATTTCAAACGCTTATGCTCTTCAGACATGTGATGGATGGACCAGATTTCATTACAAGAAATGTATATATGATTGGATTAGAATGAACATTTGAAATACGTAACTCAAAAAAACCACGGATGGAAATTGGATGACCAGTAATCCCTCTAACACAACCAGTAGTTAGAACAATTTTATGGATTAGGCTTTAAAATGGAACTTGGGAATATAAGACGCTACGCTACTGTTAACTACGTACAATGAAGAAAGGATTTGTTGCCTTATTTTTAGTCAATTTTTGGTAATGTGGGAATACTGATCAGTAAAAGCAGGGAACTGCAAAACAGTTGAGAGATGTCGCTCAACTGATGCTTCTTATACCAAATAAATATTTGTACTTCGACCAGCAAATCGAGTTGGCCAACCTTCCTGCAATTTTGATACTTGGAATTGCGGAACCTGCAAGTCAGTCGAGAATGTTTACTTTCACACGAATTAGTGTTGTTCCAACGGATTTCCCAAGAGACAACACTTTTCGTATATCAACATTTGTGGATAGCAAGCAATTTAAATTGTCGCAGTTGTCGGTTATCTGGTTGTAACTTACTACCGAATTTAAATAACTGGTGACTTTGTCTCACGGTCGTCCTCACTTCCTTATAGTGCTCGCAGAATACCGTGATGGATTAAAAGTTTGAGCAGGAATTTTTCAATTTGTAATAATTTCTGCCGGCGACCAATTGATCTCGAATTCGGATATGCAAATAGGTGGAAACGTTGCAGTGAATAGCCTGCATCTGAAGCTGTGGTACGAAAAGACGAATATCCTGATTATCCTTTCGCATAGGCATTGGCAGCTTAGACCATTCAGCTGCTTCAAAATATAATGGAAACCGCAGATGAACAGACGCGATATTTTCTAAGTCTGCAGGTGATTCCCAACACGGCTTCAGACGCAAGCGATCTTGGCTTAACAATTTTCATCTTTCTCGAGATTAATGAATCAGAGCAGCTGATGAAGGAGTTCCCATAGATGCGATTCACTTACACTTGTCTAAGGCATTCGATAGGCTCAATCACTTCGTTCTCCTCTCAATGCTTTCTGTCCAAAACATTAAGCTTTCCCTGCACCTCTGGATGAATGATCACCTACAGGACAGAACATTCAAGGTAAGAATAGCACACACTCCGAAATCCTGTGCTTTCCAAATGTTGCACCGAAGGGATCCGTCTTCGGCCCTGTATTGTTTTTGGTTTGCATAAATGAGGTCCCAGCAAATAGTTTAAGCACGATGCAATTTTCTGCAGATGATGGTAGCACATGGAGAGCAACTATCTCAGATTCTCATCGTGCCAATTTGCAAAAGCATCGGAACCGGATTAACAAATGGACAGAAAGGAACCAGCTCACACTGAACACTGCAAAGTGCCAGCTGCTGATGCAGCATCGCAACTTCGTCACACATATCTTCCAGGACAACACGCTTCGCAAAAGGTGACTAGTTAACGACACTTAGATATCATAGTGAAATCAAGTCTTTGCAAATCGCTCCATTTTTTCCAAGCAGTAAATTTGGCGAACGTGAACACAAAGCTTTTGAGGCGACCTCTCGACATGTCTACATCGTTGTTCCGTTGATGTGTTTAGTAGCAATAATCTACCGCGGACTCAGGAGATAGATAATCGCCTAGCATATGCTGTGATGCTAGTATTCCTACGCTCGTAAATGCATCTTTATCAGATGGATGACTTCAACACGCGCATAATTTACTTATCTCTCTACCCAAACAAAAGACTAGAGGTTGACTTGCATTAAGTGATTACCGATGTACGGCCATACAACGTTGTCGCTTCTCCAAAATGATTGAGAAATGGTGAATAAACATCCGTCTTTGACTTGCCTACATATACGATGAATTAATGATCGTTGGCATACCATAGTTACATCGCTTAATAGTAACAATCATACGGTGCTGTTCTACTGTTATATCTGATATGCGGAAGACAACAGTGGGAGAACCAGAAAGCCCACTTCGTTACCTATTAAGACACAATCCATGAAACCAACTTGTCCTTCCTAGCCGAGCAGTCTCCGATGAGGTCTGGGAGGAATTTGTCGCACATTACAACAAGCAATTGGCAAATGCGTCGGAAGACAAAGATATTCGCCCAAAGTAAACAAAGTCCATTCTGTGAAGATGGACTTGAAATTCCATGTCCTTAAATACTTCGTCCCGATGCCCTTATATAGCCTCCCAGTGTGCAAGGGTGATGTTTCTACATAACTCTACGAATACCCTGCTTCAATTAAATACGTGAAGACAGACCCTGGCGCCAACGGAAATGAGCGATAAATTTCGGTATTAATCCTAAAGTGCTGTACAGTAACGTCAGCGGGCTTCTAGAGTGCAGCACGGATTCGTAGGTCTACGTGCAGCAGATTGTTCGGCGGTCACTACACGTGACCCAGCCAACGCTCTCAGTAGCACATAATCCGAAGTCTTCAGAGTGAATCTTCTTATGACCCATTTATGACACGTCTCTCACTCTGCCTAAACTTTCAGACATGTCTCATTCACTGTAACGTATATGATGAAAAGACTAAGTTCCTTGCGAGTGTACAGTGCATTCGTAGATAACCTAAGGGCAAAGGAATCAAAGACAATTGTTATATATTCCGCAAAACTAATAAAACGATAATTTCAAAGATGCTTGATAGGATGCAATTACCGACATTATAGAAACATCGACTATTAACTCTAATTCACTAAAGTAGCAATTGTTCAGATCTCTCCAACTATCACTGAAGCATTCCGCTCCCGGTGTTGTCAAAAGTTACATAAGATTTCATTTCAGATGCGAGCAACCGGCGCATTGAAAGTAACCATATCATATTATCAGAGCAAAACATATTCCTCCAACTCCCGTCCAACACTACAAGTTTGCTGCTAGCCCGCGCAAGCTGGATAGAATTAGTGGATGTCATAATAGGAGTTTACGGCGTCCAGCTGGACTTCTCTAAAGCCGTTGACCGCTTGGACCACTGTATTCTCCCTCACAAGCTTCTAAGCCTTGGAAATGTTTACCCAATTCTAGGTTGAATATGCAACTTTCGCATCCAACGGCAGCTGAATATGAGAGTTTGCAACCCCATTTCCAACTTAGTTAAAGAACAGTGTGGTGTGCTTCAAGGATCCGTATTGAGAGATTTATTCGTACTTTTCATAACTAATCCTCGTAATGTGTTCCTTTCGGCTTTCCTTCTATTCTCTCAAGGTGTCATGATGTAGTTTGACACAACAACAGTCGATTTTCACTCGGCGCTGCACCGAGCCACTAACAGAACCTGAACGTTAGCATCCGGAAACCAGCTCCCGTTCAAAGTAGCTAAATGCAAAGTATTGAGCGTACGCCTGAAGCGGATCTATGAAAGCTTGATAGGATACCAGCAGTTGCAAAGTGCTTCCCAGGAAAGCGATCTTTGGGTCCTCGAGCAAAATGTGCTTGACTGTTCGAAATAGGCTAAAGCATCATTGAAAACAGCCAGTAAGTGTATTGGACACCTGCGGAAACATTTCGGAATATTTGAACAATCAAAGATAAAAACGTGTACATGGGACCTCTGCGCATTAAGCGATTCAGGCCTAACTAATCTAGGGTAAACGTGATTTTGTACGATTTAACTCCAAAACGTAGAGCCACCTAGCGGTAAGTCATTTTGTTTAACGTTCCATATAAATAGGCACTGTAAGCAGTTGGATTATACAGTGATAAACTTCGGCATCATCGAGGAGACCTCATCAATCTTTACCTCATACTGACGAACCAATTCCTAAGAATCTCAACCTATTCCAACTCAGCCACAGTACAAACCTGGGAAATTACCAGCTCATACCCGCCACACACTAAAGTCGACTTGTTTGCCGACAAAAGTATCCATGCCATTTGTGTCCAAAACGTGCAGCTCCGTTCCGAGTTAAGTCAATTTGGCCACAACAAGAACGCTTATCAAACGGCTTGAGGATGATGCTATCCCACTTTTATTACGTGAAATTACACGTTTGTACCCAGCGGACAAGATAACTTAAACAAAACTGTGCTCACTAGCCCTCACTGGAACATATCAGTTTTTAGTAAAAATTTGTGAGATGATAAAATAATCACACCACCATTGTTTATAATATTGCTACCGCTGGCTTTATACTAACAATTCCGCCCAACCTACGGAACTTGTCAATCAAGCGAATTTTGGCTGTCAAAAGCTATTTTCATTGTGTCCTTCTAGCTGAAACATAATGTCCTATTCCTCCGTATGGATTAAACATTTCTTAACTTTTTCGATATTAAGTTATGAATTATGTGTTTGCCTGAATATGCAAGAAGAAGAAGAAGATTATGCAAGAAGTATATTGCTTTCTAATGCAACTGAACACTTTAGAATTTTTGTTTTGCGAATCGTTTCTAGGGTAGCCGTGGTGGGGATTACATAAAGGACGATGAGTGCCTAAGCTGAAAATGCACAAAAGTTCCTAACAAGACTTTCTGTCTATAAACCAGACCACATATTTGAGGACAGTGGGGTGCTCCACCTATAAAATACCACACATTTGTCGGTAATCCTTAATGTCATACCTGATTTTGAAATGTGCGCACTTAATGGACATCGACGTATCCGTTCAATCACTAATGATGTAGAATACTTAGTGGTTAAGCTTGTTCTTTTTAGCTAGTACCATGTTCGGTGTTGATGGACATGTCTATCATCGGGAACGTTGCTGTTTCTCATTTGGTTACATAACAGGTGTCTGGAAACAAATGACTGTGGAGTACCTATGTAAGTGGGTAGGTAATTTGGACAGGTTTTGCCAATTGCCGTGGTGTCCACATGCGGTGAATTCGGTGCATCTAAGTAGCGAAACATATCGAGCCCCGACCGATTGCCCGTTGTACAGCTTCGTAAAACGTCAACTAAAATTAGCAAGATGTACAGATTTAACGGCCTGATTTAATAGGGTAGGACAACATGGATTGTAGCACCATCAAGGTGCAGTGCTTGCATGCATTGGCTCACTACTTTACTACATAGCTCCCGCTGTGATAAAGATTTACTTGTATCATGTTGTGTGTTTACATTTTACTGACTAGGCTGAACATGCCTAACTTTATTTGTTATTTTGATAAATTGTATCTTGATCACATATACCGAAACGCAAATACTATTGAGGGCATTTAAAGTTTTAGGAGTGAGTATATTTCTTTCTTGAGTCCTACTGTTTTGACTACTGATAGTAGTACGCCCCACCTCCTTGAGATCATAATTTGGTAGCAAACTACATATCAGGAACCTGTGTGGACCATACTACTGCAGCAGTATTTTATTTTACTTACATCCACGATCATATGACTCTCTTATTTACTCAGGTGCTATGAGCTCGGATGGACGTCGGCATTCCGGTGAACAATGAGCAAGAAATTTATACTGGTTAAGAAGCGCTGCTTTACAAGTCACGCGGGATACTTGTCTTGTAAATCATCATAATAAGAAAAGTAATAATAAGAAAAATAATAATAATAAATCAGTACTTTAATATGCAAATCAAGACTTATCTTTCTCTCCGCTGTAGTTCTGCAATCCACGTGGCATTACAGCAACTACAGTTAATATCAAATAAATCCATGGTACCCTCTAGGAATAGCCCTAAATAACGAAGTGTAAGTGGATGAGTGTGTCATCCACGGGTGACATACACAATTGGAAACGGAATTCTGCGATTCTTCAGACCGCTATACTGTTCGGCGATTTTCCCTGAATGATCCTTCAGGTTTGCATTGCTGCTGAGTTGCAGTAAAGTTTGGCAGACTTGATATCGGTTGTGTAGAATCCCATATGCAATATTCAGGTCGCTTCCTAAACTGCGATACCGTCCGCTAAATACCCAAACGCGTTTCAGCCTCTCCTCGAAAGAAAAAATGCCCATCACAATTACCTTCGTAGAGGCGCGAAGTTGTGGATTCTCTAGTGCGTTACGGTCGTGTTTTAACCATACAAGCCAGGCCTGAATGGCGTAATCGACATGGGTAAGAACATAAGCACCGAGCATTTGTCAAAAAAAGAAAGTTATCTATTTGTCCGAACGCCTGTCGCAACAAAGCGACGTGTTGTTTATCAATCGTCGAGGCCTTTTCTGATTGCCTGGAGCAACCCAAGTCAACTTGCATCAGCGCACCCAACTCACGTTTGTGAGTTGATTGTTGTAGTAAATTTTGTCTAAGTCGGTGTGAGTAGTTTCTCAGACGTCGTATAGAGAGTAGCTTGCATTTACCCATGTTGAACTGCAATGCATTTTGGGTTGAACATTAATGTACCGTGTCTAGTTTGCTCTGAAGCAGGTGCTGCTCGGCATTTACCTGAATCCTGCGCGGAATAATGATATCATACGTAAACCTTAGGAAGTTTAAAGCGCTTGCCTGTGCGAGCTCTATAATAAACAGCAAAGCAGACTCGTATCGAAATTGGGCATTGCAGTACACCAAGATGGAATTGTATGGGGCCCGATAAAGAGCTCCAAACTCTGACTAACAATTGTGGATGAAGCAGAAAGTTGGCAATCTAGCGTAGAAGAATTTTGGCGATTTTGCCATACTGGAGGTTGGACTGTAGTATACCATGGTCCAGACCAGCCATAATCCACGGGAGACCATCGGCCCCATTTGGGCTACAGATAATATCCAGGAGAACCTGAGATGAGACACTTTTCTAGGGGGGAAGGGGAGGACGTAGAGAGCCATGCTGTGAAAATTGGGTTGTGATAACACAAATATTCAAAAGCACTTTCAAAACTTTCCCTGCCAGTTTATCTCCAAGCACAAATCTCTCCTGGTCACTACTAGTTATTGAAATGAATTACGCGATCAAGTGGCTGTGTATGGAGGTGTGAAAACCAACCTTAGCAGAGATTCTGCTGCGGAGCTGGCAAAGCCAAAATGAGAGGGCGGTCTCACATCAACATGAATGATTTTTCTGCTTGTGTGGTTATTCGTGAGGCATCCAAAAACTGCGATCTGAGCATTCATAAACCCGCGCAGCATTGCGACACCACCAGATATGCTGTCCATAGGATTTTAAAGGAAAGGAAATTCCAAAAGCATAGTGCCCTATAGGTGCAGGTTTTAAACGTATGTAATTCGGAGAAGCGGCTTGATTTTTGCCCTAGGTATTTGTATGCCATGGACATCCATTCAATTCTTTTTACCGCTGAGGCTGTTTTCCGTTTGCACAGTGCGCAGAAGCAGCAATTTTGAGCAACGTGTACGTAGATAACATGGCGCAAAGCTCATGCTATGGGCTCGGCTAACTGACCAAAGAATCGTGGGATCATTTTTATTTTCCGGTGATGTGACTGGTAGGTTGTTTCGCAGTACCAATGCCTTACGCGTCCTAGCATCGTCATACAAGAGACTACTGCAGTATTGTGTCATTCTGGAATTGTAGTTCGCCGTTCGGATACGGAAGGTTCTTTAAACCCTTGGTAATCTTCGTTGTCCGTCGTCTTTCGAGCGCAGCGAGTTCGCGCTTTAACCATGGTTGTCAAGCTTGGAGAGATTATTCTATTTCGGACGTACGTAGGCGCTCACCGCTTGGGAGCAGATGGATGAATCTGAACTGCACAGTACCCTTCACAAGAGACCAACATACTGGCTGAGTCTTGTTAAAACAGACTCGGACTATCTGGAACACGAACGAATGGTTAAAACCGGCTGATAGCTTTCGTATTCTCGGAGTATCTAATAAATTAGATATAATATGGTTTTCTACATGTCTGGTTAGGTGCGACTTTCCAATTGGACGTCTTAAACGTACAACACTGGCTGCTGAGGCTAAACAGTTTGTTGTTATTATGTACCTTGATATGTGTAAAGCATTTCACCAAGTTCCAAACGTTAGGTTGCGAAACGTGTTACAAGTTGCCAGCATCTTGCAAATGGTAGTATCTACCGACCTCTCCGAGTAACCCGCCATGAAACGTAGCAGCTAATGGATGCAACCAACGGAGCCTTTAATACTACATACAAATCCAAACTTAATGCGAAGATTTCAATGCGCCACAATTTAACTGGCTACTGACTTGACCTACGGTCTAAACGGGACTAGACCAAATGGTGTAAGTTATCCACTTTAATGGCTGTATCACATATGTCAGATGGCCTACCGGAAATGTCAATACCATAGATGTAGTATTCACCATGAGGTTCCATTCCATTTGTGCACTCATTGACAGTCCATTACCGGGCTGCAACCACAACACGGTGTTTTGTATCGTGAACATTAAACGAACTAAACCAACTTCAGTACCATTTTGACACCCACTCATAAAATTTACCGAAGTGACTGGAATGCATGTAAGGAACTTATCTGCACTATGATTTGGGTGCCAGTATTCTGAAGCAACAACTCGACTATGGCTGCAAGTGAACTTGTCAACAAAGTTGCTGCTTTTGCTCATATACTGACGCTTGTGGTAAGGAGACGCACCTATAGGCAATGCGCCAAACCTACACAACTGAACAAGGCCGAAAGCAAACTGGAGCAACTTAGGACATCTTATCACAGGGCCAACCTTTTCGCTACGCCAGCATACCTACATTAAGCTATATGAAAGAATGGGAACTGTTTTCTAGCATACGAATAAAAACACTGCGTAAGGGATACTTGTGGTTCGCTACTGCAGTAGAACAATGCGCGCAATCACGGCCGATGCCATCGTCACGAACTTGATAGGGTAACAGAGGATATCGATTGGTGATCAGACGAATTTAATTTAACTATTCACGAACATATAGGTGGGAAATGATATAGAATCTCTCCGTTTGCTATTTACGCTGAACACTTCACGAGGGCTTTGTCACGCGGAACAGTGGGGTGTGGCGGGCAATCGAACTGGTAGGTAGTTTGGGACCCTTTGAAACCATGTTAGGGGTATGTAGCTCCGCGATTCTCACTGACAGCCTTCTCTTATTACGGCAACTGGACTTGCTACAGCAAGTGCAGGGAAAGCGATAATTAGATAAGGTGAGCATTTAGTATATGAGGTCGCGAGGTGGTACTTTCCAGGTTACACACAAAGATGTGAGCAACGAGCATACACCGAAGGAGACCATCTTTCCTGCCAACGTTTAAATTCCGTATTATATCAACAAATGTGTCTAACGCTGTAGTCGGCTAGTTCCATTAGTATAGGCTCGATTACATTCTTTAGGCATTTGGACAACTTCTGATACCGTACATACCATGAAAACAATTTCTTGTAAGGGAATGCCTTGCTTATGGATTTTCGGCAGTCCTTATAATAAAGAAGCCGAGATGCTCGAGTGCTCGGCTGTGTCATAGTTTTGCGTGATGTCATCTCACATTCGTTAGAGTCTTTAGTTCACGAACATTTGATTTCATAACCTGTTTGGTTTTATCGCTGCCTGTCACATGAACGAATCGACTAGTCTGAGAGAAATTCTTACATTTTCTGGATATAGCCCTGTTTTTCCGTTATGACGGCACTTGATCTAATATCTTGTCTCAGTATTAAAACATTTTCATTGCGTAGCTATTGCGTTAAGAATTTACAATGATCCTTCGTCATGGTACCTCACGCCTCGGTGTTACCAACGAAGAAAGGTTTGGCAAAATCTAACCTTGTAGTTGCAAAGTAACCGCTTGTCTTCTCATTTGTCTGTGTTCCACTGGGCAGATGTTGGTTCAAAGTTGCAAACTGATCCTCGACGGCTATCCTACCACATGGATTCGGTGAAATAGGGAAACTGAACCCTAGGAACATGGTTTCAAGTTAGGGGCGACTTACGGGAGAATGGATATCCCCAGCTACTTATAGCACGACACGCGCACGGAAAACCCAAGGATAAACCAACAAATGACGTTCCTAAGAAAAAGATAGCATTAGCCAGCGCACTAATTCAGTCGACAAATCATGGCATGATGGATACATTTACACATTCTCACTGTAATGCTCAGATTTGTCAGCGAAGTTGATGTTCGAAATTCCCGACGGCAATTTGAGTACATTGCATTATTCGCCTGAGGGTTTCTGCCAACACTTTCTCCAAAGTACCAACTGTGATCCGGCGACATTCGTGCAAACTTCTCCGCTTCAATTCCTCAAGAGAGTTTGGCTTTGTTTTGTAAACCAGCTGATTCAAGTAACCCCAGAAGAAGAAATCCCATGGGTTCAAATCTGGTGACCGAGTACACCAATCTATAGGCCGTTCCCGCCCGATCCAATGACAAGGAAACGTCTGGTGGAGAAAATCCCGCACCGTTTGTGCATGGTGTGCAGATGCGTCATATTGTTACAAACAAACAGTACTTAATTACCCAGCGGCTTCCAGTTCCGGAATGACAAAATTTTGCAGTAAATCCTTGTACAAGGATGCTAGAACGCGTAAGGCATTAGTAATGCGAAACAACAAACTACTGGTCACATTGCATGTAAAGAAAAATGACCCCACGATTGTTTGGTCAGTTAGCAGAGCCCATAGCATGAGCTTTGCTCCATGATGTCTACATGAAGCACTGCATCGGCGTGGACTACACATTGCTCAAAATTGCTGCTTCTGCACACTGTGCAAACGGAAAACAGCCTCAGCGGTAAAAAGAATCGAATGGATGTCCATGGCATCCAAATACCTACGACAAAAAGCAAGCCGCTTCTCCGAGTTACATGGGTTTAAAAGCTGCACCTAAAGTGCGCTATACTTTCGGAATTTCCTTTCCTTCAAAGTCCTATGGACAGCATAACTGGTGGTGCCGCAATGCTGGGCGAGTTTACAAATGCTCAGATCGCAGCTTCTGGACACCTCACGAAGAACAACACAGGCAGGAAATAACCCTTGCTGATGGGAGACCGTCCTGTCTTTTTGGCGTCGCACACGCTCCCAGTTTTCTCAGATTAGCTCACCAGCCTTTGAACATACCGTCAGTTGATGGGCTGCTTGGCATTGTGGTTCGTGTTTTATTGTCGATCGGTTTGTTCAGCCTTACACCCGCACGCACCCTATAGGCGAAAAATAATCATTCACCTATTACCAGGCACGAAACGTGAATCGGATTGAGAATAACTTAATGACGGCGGTATATACTCGTGATCCATTGCCCAGCCAGTGATCTGACCAACAAATGTCAAGAATTTCGCAGCTTTGCCTATTCATACCATGACTTTGTGTAAGTGTGTGTGTGTGTGCGCTTTTACGCTTATCACCTTACGCTGGTGAGGTCAGCCCCCGTTGCCCTCACAGCGACTTCCGGTAGTGGTTTGCCTGCAGTTCTCAGTCGTATCGGAGTCAGGTTGTCGTCGCTTTGTAGACTTAGGTTGGCTGTCTCCGCGCCAGAGTGGCCGTCAGCCGATGCACTTTGCAGTAGAGTCGCCACTTCACATGCGGCCCGACAAAAGGGGCACAGGGGCTACTGTGATACAAGTTACGCGCAATCTCATGGACTATTGCGCTTTTACACAGCCTGCCAAATGGAGGGGTTTAGTTTAAAGAGAACGCATCGGGTCTCCTTCAGGCGCTTATTAATGCAACAAACAGGGATGCTGCTAGACTTCTAGTCTCAGTAACAGTGAATCCGGTGCAAAAGAAATTAGTTGCAATTTGGAAACCCTGTCTATAAATTGGCCTTGCGCTTTTGTCCTCGGCCGATTATGTCTCAACAAGGCATCGAACTGCGCGATGCCGGATGGTAGTCATATGCACAGACGATTGCGTCTTGCTTAAATACGCCGTGCGGCAAGGTTTTCACATTTCGCCATGAAGCCATTATTGTGCCCAAATGGGACCATATGGTTTCCACTCTTTGGAATTTCAGAACCGAACAGAGCAAGTGTATGAGATGAGAAACAGTTGGATACATGTCGCCAGGTTGTACAATATAAATTTCGAAACATGCCGCAGTCGGATAGCGGTGTTACAGTCTTCGAAACCGATGTGACCACAGAGAGATGCTCGTTGCAAATCTCCGTTAGAAATTCACGTGGACATTATGCTGGATTAGGTGTCTGCAGAACCAACAATAAACCTTGCATTAATTTTGCGTTTGAATGCGGGTACTAGATTTGCAATCGCTTCCGACCCAACAAGTTATCACTCAGTGTGTAACCAGCCGTGTAGCACTAACGTAGTTGGTTCACTACACAGAAACGGAAACGGGAAAGCTCTTAGGCGTTGCACACTACTTGCTAACCGAGCGCCTAGGTGTTCCAGGATTGCTAAGTTGCAGATTGCAAGCAAAGCACGTATTGCCCTTAGTACCCACCTGGCGGTTTTGTAAGAAAATGCCCTACACCATTCATGATGGAATATTTTATGCAAACGGAAAAGGCTGACAACTCTGTCATATGAATTACACTTCCGTAATTAGCCATCGCATGCTGGACCATTTTCTCGCAATGATACCGTGTGACGCAAGCATTTGTCTCTGATACTACCGACTTCAGATAAGAAAAGTCTCCCACCTCATACGCTTGCAGTATACAGTTCTTAACTTCCAAATAATTGCAAGCATATCGTCCCCTTAGGTTTCTTGTTAGCACACTGCTGGCTTCACGACGAAATGAGAAAACCCTGCCACACGGCGTATTTAAGCAAGACGCAAGCGTCTGTGCATATGACAACCGTCCGACATCATACATTTTGATGCCTAGATGGGAGATAATCTGCCCAGGAGACTAATGCAATATCATTTCATGGACAGCGGTACCGTATTGCAACTAACTTCTTTTCCACCACAGACACTGTTATCTATGTTTGCGACTACGACATTCCCTGTGGCTACCTAATGAGGTGGGAATGATTGATCGCAGATAATGGGAACCTTTACTTCGCACACTGCATCCGCTCAGATCACGATGTGACTAGATCCCCGTCAGCCTCATCGCAACGCCATTACGTAAAACAAATAATGTTCAGTGGCTAAGCGGTAAAGACGACAGCGAATGATTAATCGTGGGCAGACTTTCTCACTTGCTAAAGTTGCCACAGACACCGCTGTCGCGAACCTGGGTAAAAGTTTCTAGGAAATACTGGAAAAGAACTGTTGCAAGACCGCTGCGTCTCAGTGGGCTGCTTAATGTTTTTTGTGTCAATCATACATTTATCACTGGTAAACATAAGGTTAAGGATGGACGCTTTGTCTGTTTTTACGAATCTATTAGGGGAGGTACTGTAGTTATAAAGTTGAAGGCTGGCGAATAGTTATTGCCTTTCAGCTTTAAATTGCTCACTGATGGTGGTTAGACACACCACAGCATGCAAGCTGAAGTCACCGGCAAGGAGAACGTGGCTGGGGGCTGTGCTTCTACGGTCTGCGGAGCATTAGCTAAACAGTCGTCCGTGTTTATATTTGATATCGGGGAACGGTTTACAATGGCCACCAAACATATGTCGCCACACCTAAGTTGCAAGCGGTATCAAAACCGGTCATCAACTTAAGCTTCTGATTAGTAACCAGTTCGAAATGCGGATCATAGCGATGATACAATAAACGTCGCCTCATTTCGTAGGACGGACATGCATGGTATGGCGATCTCCGCATCCACGATTTCGTGGTTGAGCCAGGTCTCAGTTACTGATCACTGGTTGAAAGCAGCAAGAGGAGATATACCTATATATGTGCATTTACTATCATTCAGGGAGAAATTCTCCTTATGGTAGACTGCGGGATTTTATATGGGATACCTGTTTGCATAAGAAATTTCTTAAATTCCGACACCGACTTTGCCTCAACTGCTTGCTGCTGCAGGTTACACCATACATACACCACTCTCCGTTTGCAACGGAGTTGGTGGGCGACCCGCTCCAAATACGATACTACGAGCTTGTGTCGGTGTCTTTGTGTGAAACTTTGCGCGCTCATATACCGCAGAGGTTTCAACATGGGGTAATTACCAAGTTGTATTATCCGCTGTGTCATCATGAGGTCAACATTCGATCGACTATACGATAAGGTTTAAAACCGTAGTCTCTTACACCGGTCTTCACACGGCACACCTCGTAAAGTGGGGATGAATCCCGCGGACAACTGGCTGTACGTGCTCAATCTTTTCTACCTCTCCCGGGGGAATAGGACAGTATGTGGGTGAGCCGTACTCTTGTATTGGTCGCATTATTGAGACGAAGAGACAAGTGGCAATCTCTTCGGACTAAGTGCCAAACCGGCTTTCGAACGCCCGGGCATACGAATGCGGTTTCCTAAAAACCTAATCCTGTTGTTCGTACACTTTAGATCGCAGCGCGATCAAGTCCCAAGTCGTGGAAGCTTTGCGACAATGGAACTCAGAAACTTGTTGTGGAGGCATTGTGACTTGTGTAAAACGGGATCGTGTTTCAAATGTCGCAGCCATGTTTGGGGGCGTCGGTGTCATTTTAGAATTCACGTCTAGCTTTGTGAAGTCTTCAAGCGATCGTTTTCGGGTGAACTACTGATCTAGGACATAGAGCCTTTGCATGTCATCTGATAGGAAGCTCGGGTGATGAAGTTCCATGTAGCAGTCATTTCGAAAGCCGCTGTTCCTGTGAGTGGTTGCCATGTATCCCAGCTGTACGACTGAATAGTAGAGTTTGCTGCAGGAGTTGACAAGTCTCAGTGATTTCGAACTGTCTCTGTCAACTGGGGTCCAGTTTTAAACGCTTTCAGCGGTTCTCCGATGGGATCTTGTTACCAGGCTTGCGACACGCCTCGAATGTTTTTCCCTCTATGCGTTTGGACTGAAGCACCACTTCCAACATTCCCTTTGATAGTTGTAGCTTGTTTAGCAGCCCACATCCTAAAACTCATCAAACTAGCGTGATTTCTACCATGCCGTTGAACAACAAGTTGGCCCTACCTTCCAAATTGTACATTTATCTTGCATCCTGCGTACGCCGATCGTGCCGCCGTGGGGACTTAATCACACTTCGTTTACCTCTATAGCCTTACTGAAAAGGCTGATGTCCTTGCGCAAATTCAGCTCTCCTAATGCAGAGTCCTACGCACGAAGGCATCAAACATTTCCGCTATGAGTTTAGTGAACCCGATATCAATTCCCTTTCAGTAATGTCTTAACTAGATGCACGTCCCCACAACATTGCATCACGCAATCATCACTCCATTTTACAAAACTGGTAGCCGTGCTGAACCAGAAAATTATCGCCTGATAACGCTACATCCGTTGTTCTCAAAAGTTATGGAGTCTATTTTAACGGAGGCTTTAATGGGGTACATGGAGAATAACAAAATTCTCGTTCCGGAGCAGCACGGATTTTGCCAAAATCATTCCTGACTTACTAACCTGTTGATTGCTCGCGCATTGTGGACGGAATCTGTGAAAGCTGATTTAGGAGTCGATACTGCCTACATGGATCTAACAAAAGCGTACTAGTGTTTAGAACAGGGATGTCCAAAGTCCGGCCCGCCGGCCAAACGTGGCCAACGTTCACATTTCAACTGACACACGGCCTCATCTTGATATAATAAATTCCAGGTTGGATTTTTTCGAACAGTTGTACTTATTATTATTTTTATTTTGATGTCAGACTGAATATGAACAACATATTTCTACCCTACAAAATGTGGCCCTCTTAGAAATACTTTTAGACATCACTGGTCAAGATCATGGCATTCTACTATACAAGCTCCAACAATACGGTATATGCTACCACGTTCTTGTCTGTGCTGGCGACTTTCTCAATCAACGGCACCTGAATGTGTGGGTTCGCAGCACTCTATCGGAACCAATCCAAGTTAAGTGCGGCGTACCTCAGAGGTATGTACTCGAGCCCGCTTGTTCCTGGTTTTCATAAATGATCTTCCAAACATACTGTCTTCAAACTGTCTACTATTTGTCAACATTCCAATGATATGGCTTGTCATTGCTACAGTGATGGACCACACAGCCTTACAGGATGACCTAGCCCAAGCGTACCCATTGTTCATTGAAAACAACCTGCATTTCAACGCCAGCAATTTCATACTTATCTACATTCGACATCAGCGATTACTCACAACTAGGACCACAAATTATACGACGGACTTCTCATGATTGCGATCTAGGCATGCCTGTTCAAGATGACCTCGGTATTTTGAGGCAGAGTGAAAAGGCTTCCAGGATACAAACCAGCATTTCGGCTTTCTTAGTAGGGCGTTCTGGAAGTGTAAAGCGTCAGGGGTTCCAAAATTCCTTAGCAAGTACGTGAGGCTGCATGCGAAATATGCTGACCCAGATTGGCATTCCTGACTGACGCCCCATCTCACTGCGCTCGATACGGCACAATTCGGGGCAACAAGATACTTCATAGGTTTGTCCCGCACTCCCTACCCACTCAGACTAAAATCCAAAAAACATACAGCGCACATTATCGGCGTCTAAGATTTGATCTCATAATGCTCTACCAGTTCCTGAGAAACCCTAACCTTACATGCTATTCTTCCTTGAATCTTTGTGAAAACATATGTAAGGGGTGATCAGTTAAGGATGGTCACACAGTAGAGCCGATTGGAATTTCCACAAAACGTTTTCTCCCTACGAGTGTCCTAGACATAAAAAGCCCTCCCGGCACATGTAATTAATGCCCCCACCTAAACTTTTTTCAAAATACTCCTTGGCGATACTCTGACACATACGCACTACTTAATAAAGCCCATAACTATAAGATGCTGGCATTAGTGCACCACAAACTGTGGACGTTGTCATAACCGTCCTAAACTACGGGCAGAAGTACTCGCACACGTGTTACTCCAAACCCCTTGGTGAGTCATGTTTTGCACACATCCTTTTACTGACATTGCATTTGGATTTTATAATTATGGCAAGTAAGAACATGGAAGCATTAAGGACACGACTGTAATGTGTACAAATGAGTCGCTTATAGCATGGTCATTTATTCACACACATGTGTCACGCGCATTGCCTGACAGACGGTGGATCGTGATAACCAAACACAACAGTCCTCCTCCAGCTTGATATTGTTCTAGGATGCGCTTCTCACGAAATGATCGTCATGACTGTACAGGTTTCTCAGTGTGGTCTTCAGATTGTAATGTTTCTGGCGCGATTCTCATGGTTGTAGGCGATGGACAACTCACTTTTTCCTCTGTAGGACTAACAGGCTGTCATCGCACCTATTCCAAGTGACGTTGAAGTGTTCGCCCATCTTCTAATTCCGCTTCCACTGCACTACCTCTTGTCTATCTTTTAATTCTTCAGATCTAATTTCTGTCTGTTGGCCTTAGTTTAACATACACTCTGTCGTTTGCCTCAAGCACCTGATCCTTGGTTTTTATGTCGTAGCTTTGCATCAGCACAACCTTGCCTTCACAGCCCGTTCGATACAGTTTGGGTTTAGTCAGATCCAGCCGAGTGCGTCGCCGTCGTCCCATCAGAAGTTCACTCGGTGGATGATCCCTAGTAGTGTGCGGCAAATGCCACATTACACAAGGAATTTTTCCAGGCGAGATTATAAATTCTGAACTGTTGCTTGAATACACCCTGTCTGATTATAACAACCGCTGTGGCTGGCCGACCATTAGACGAAATGTGATATAGTGCCGAAAGAGCATGTTTGATTGCCTTTTGATTTTGGAATTGTGCGCACTCGTCGCCGGTAAATGTCGGGCCGTTATCTGGAACTACCCTACATGGTACAACGTGTGTAGCGAATATATCCCTTACGATGTGCACAGTGATCCATCCAGTCATGGATGTGATTGACTGCGCTTCGAAGCATTTGGAATGAGCCTCCACTACAACCAGCACCATGTATCCGTCGATGGGTCCACGGAAGTCAAAGTTTATTCTATCCACGGGCGAGAGGGCCAATGCCATGGAAATATTGGCACAGTTTGTGGGGATGATTTGTTTTCTTGACAGGCAGCACACAATTTTAGGAGTTGTTCTATCTCTTGATCGACTCCAGACCATCAGATGTAGTTACGTGCTAGTGCCCTCATTTGTGAATTTCCTTAATGGACGATATGAAGTTCCTGTTGTCTTATTTGACGATGCCGTTTGGGGACAATGGCTCGAGAGTCCCAAATTAGGCAATTATCCTCAAGGCTGTATTCATCTTTTCAAGTGTGAAATGCTCCTAAGCATTCATCCACCCGGTCCGGCCAATCAGTTCCGGGACACTTCATATTTTTCCGATTTTATTTCCGTCCCTCTCACCGGCGAATCATACAAGCAAGACATTATTTGTACCAATTCTCTAAAAGCTGGCACGTGTCTTGAAACCACTCGTATTGGAAATAGATTCCATATATCGGGACAATTCTTCTCCTTCCCGAGAAGGTATTTCAGTTGATACTGATATCCAGCGAGTAGTAGAGCGCAACAAGGCAGCAGAGGTCTATACCATTTAGGGTATCACTTTTGATTCACCCAGCACTTCCGGTACTGGCTTGTGGTCTGTGTGTATTTCAAATCTCTGTCTGAATAAGTATTGGTGGATTTGCACAACCCCATAAAGGACCACCAAAGCCTCCTTGTCAATTAGGGCGTAATATCTTTCGGCCTACGATAGGGTCCGAGAGTCAAGTGCAACTGGTTTGTTTACTCCGTTCGCGTCAGATTTTATCAGAGCGGCTCCGACTCTGACGGTGATGCATCACATGTCAGCGTCAGGTACTTGTCGGTGTCAAAGTGAGCCATAACCGGTAGACTGGCCAATGCAATTTTAGCTTGATGAAAATCCAATTTTTTTCGTCGCAGACCATATCCAGTGAATGCTCTTGCTTAAGAAAACGACGCAACGGGTGTAACATTATAGCTAATTGCCGAACAAACCTCGAGTATTGATTGTACGTTCCCAAGAACGAACATAACTCGTGTTGATTTCCCGGTTGCGTTGTTTTAAGTATAGGCCGGATTTTCCCCTCAATCGTCTTCAGTCCATCAGCACTTATACGGAAACCCAAATAATCAACGTAGGGATCCAAAAATATATATTTTTTACGTTGTTGGCTTCAAAACATTCTATGTCCGGCGGTCTAAAACAACTCGCAAAATTTGTAGACGTTCGTCAATAGTCACCCCATAAACAAGATGTCGTCTTGGTATACGGAAGCTTTAGGTAAACCTGTTATGATATTCTCTATTGTTCACTAGCAAATGCGATTAGCAAGGGCAGTGAGGGCTTACGGTAAGCCGTCGCTACCCTTCAATATCTCCAGCGGTGTGAGACAAGGATGCCCGCTGTCATCTTTCCTCTTCAGCTTCACTATTGACGAAGTCATGGAGTTTGCATTTACAGGACATGACTTGGAAGGTGTGGAGCTACTCCCAGGAGAACGACTTCTTGACTTGGAGTATGCAGACGACATTGCCCTCATCTGTGAGAGCTCCCAGAAGTGCCAAGCTGCGCTGGACAGATTAGCACTAGTTGTCATCCGCTTCGGGATTTGCTTTGCACCATCGAAGTGCAAAGCATTCCTCCAAGATTGGCAGGGTTCGCCTCCTGCGTTGACCCTCGGTGGGGATCAGCTAGAAGTCGTTCAGAAATTCAATTACCTGGGAAGTTGTATCAGTGCCCTTGCGATCGAAGACGAGATCACGAACCGTATAGCGAAAGCTCGAAGTGTTTTTGCTAACCTTCGCTACCTATGAAGGCGGCGCGACATCACCCTTGCCCTGAATAGTAGAGTGTACAATGCAGCGGCATGTTCGACCCTACTGTACGGTTGTGAAACCTGGCTCCTAAGATCGGCGGACATGAAGAGGATAGTTACGTTCGACCACCGGTGCCTTCGCAGTTTAGCTCACATCTGGTGGGAGCACCGCTTGAGTAACGAGTGTGTTCGACGCATTGTTTCCGGCCAAGGAAAAGGACCTGAACCGCTCAGCACCGTTATTTCACGCACCAGGCTCCGATGGCTGGGCCACGTGTTACGCATGCCAGCCCACCGACTCCCTCGACGTGAGTTGTTTGCTCACCGGGGATGTGGGTGGAAGAAGAGGAGAGGTGGCCAAGCGATGACTTGGTCCAAGGGAATGAAGTCCCTCACTTCGAAGCTAGCCTCGGTTGCAGCCTCATGGCTCCCTGATTGGGGTCCAAAAGACGGTGAACACGTTTGACTGTATACACTTGCTGACATGGCAAGGAGCCGACCTCAGTGGCGTTTGTGCTGTGAATTCCTTTGTCCCTTCCCACCACTTTTAGCCTCCCCCTCCATCTACGAGCTCATTTCCTAAGGTAAATCATAATTATTTTTTATTTTTGCCTAATAGCTGGCTGGAAGCTTACCAGAATGATGCCTATCCGTCGCTGGTATCTCAGCTGGCATGCAACGGTTGTATCTATTTTTCCTTTGTGTATTGTATTATAAGTATGTATGTATTTCCTTCATGTACTGCGGCACAATAGCTGAGGCGTTTTCCCACCTCTAGCTGATGTGTATAATGTATGATTATGAATGTGATGTTTCTCCAGTCGATGAGTGGACAGATGCTCAGTAAGCCAGTTAACATTTAGTTAGGGCTGTATCCCATCCGCGTGACTTCTCGCTTTTCAGAAACCACTGTAATAACGCCTTCAGTCTACGATTGGTGCGCTCAACTAACCCGTTTCCTTCTGGATGATGCGCAATAGCCCTTTTCTTCCGGATGCCGAAATACTGACGCAGCTTATGAGCGTGCTTTCGAAGTTAGTCCCGCGGTCTTGATGTAACTAATACATTGATCCCCACCTTGTCACCCAATTGCTAAAGAAAGCTAGTGCCACACTCGATGCGTTTGCTTTGTGAATGGGTACTGGTTCACACCATTTGGTAAAGGGATGCACTATCACGAGAAGTTACGATGCCCTTTAACTTCCTGGCATTGAAACAACGATGTCGATACCCACGATCAAGTTTGGAAATCCGGCCGCCATTGGCTGCAGTGGACCGTAACGCGTGGTTGTGGGGTTTTTGATCCTTGCGCAACCGGCCAAAGACTGGCAGAATATAGCAATACCTAGTAGTATCTGTGGCCACCAGAACCGACTTCGAATTTCCACTTTTATCCCGTTCTGTATGTCCTAAATTTGCATAAACGTATAAAAAATGCATATTCTCGATATTACACGAGGTACACCAAAAGAGGCCTAATCAGTTTTGTACAAGCAAATTTGCACAGATTCCTTCGTTGCAGAGGTAAGCACCGCAATTCTCGAACAAGCCGGTCCATGTTGGAAATACACGACACCGTCTATTACTCCTAAATGCGGCCATAGTAATCATAGTCATGTTCTTTTTCAACTGGCACCTGCTAACACCAAATGCTTTAGTCAACCTTCATTCCGGATTACGCCAGGATAGAGGAAGCTACTTTCTGTGTCCGTCGTTTGCAATTGAACCCATTTATCGATCTCCGCTGCGTCCAGGACGACGTCACTTAAGCAGGCCGCTAGGCACGATGAGTATGGTCCATGAGCCCTGACAGGCCTTCGGGATAATGCGTCGGCATTTCCATGTTTGCGTCTGGGCGGTGTTGACATTCAAAATTATATTCCTGCAATTGCTCCCACCAACAAACGACTTGTCCCTTGGTGTTCCAAAAGTTTTGAACCAAATTAATGATTGGTGGTCAGTACGCACAATGACACTGAGGCCGAGCTAATGGCACCTGAAATGCTTGATGAAAACGCATGTGAGAGTATTTCCTTACTTTTTATTCCATAATTGAGCTCACTTCGCGAAAAGCTAATGTTTGCATATGCAATACCGGTTCCATTCCCTCCGCCGTGAGTAGAGACAGCACAGATCCGATGCCAGTGTTAATAACCTCCGTGTCCAAAATGAAATTGCTTGCGGATGGACGTTGGTCAGGGAATGCAACATTCGTGATTCTGGCAATGCAGTCCGGAGCATCGCAAATGATTCTAGTTGCGCATTTTCCAATTGAAAGCTTGATCCTCCTTCAGTAATTTGTTCGATGGACTAACGGTAGTCATAATCTACCGAATGAAGCGCCAAAAGAGAAGGTAAGGCTGTGAAAACTACGCACTTTATCAGCGTTTTCTGGAACCCGCTATGAGCAGACCAGTCGACCAATGCTGAATCGCAGCACATTTCTTCTCCAGACATGATGCCACCTACATAGGCCACTTATTCTCTTAGGATTTGACATTTTGAGAGCTAAAGTTTTAACCCTAGCTACAATAGACGATCCAATACGGTTATAAGGCTCTGGATATGTTCTTCCGAAGTCCTGCCATGCACAGTGATATCGTCTAGGTAAACTATCAGCCTTTTGGTATCAAATCTGCCAGAGCTGTGAACGTTAAGCAATGAAAAGTTGCGAGCGCATTCGTTAATACCAACGGTATGGTCTGGTAATCATAGAGACCGGACGGGGCAATAAACGCAGACTTACACCGGTCATCCGGGTGTACATCGATCTGCCAATAACCCGAAGTCAGGTCCAAGGTATTGAACCAACGTGAGCCACTCAGGGCGTCCATTGTCTCATCCAATATTGATAAAGGAAATGAGTCCTTTTGTTCTTGAATTTAGTTTTCGATAATCTTCACAAAGCTGTAGTTCTCCGGTTATCCTTTTAATAAAACGATGGGCGATGACTAAAGCAATTTTGACGGTCAAATAATACCACGTCGCAAATGTTCTCCGCTGATGAAATGCAATTCGACCTGAAATTGAAGGGGCAGCCTTCTAGCTAATTGTCGAGTCCATGTTGTAGAAGTTGCACCGACCTATATTTTATTCTGACCAAGCAAAGAGATGTTAATATTTGACTAAAATATCTTTTATTTCACTGCCTGTGAAAGTCGGTTACTCTGCGAAACATTTTCGTGAGAATTGTTGTGCATGCGTCTCTTCTACCGTACAAGCCAACATCGTACTGTTGCCAAAAACGAATGGCAGGATTTGCATGTTTATTTCCAAGGTTTTGCTGATCAAATCAATTTCAGCTTCGAAACGGGAGTGGAAGTCGATTCTTAACACTACTTACCAGGAGGTCGTTGACAATAAAAACGGTGTGCAACGGAAATTCCTCCGAAGGTTATTGTGGTGGTAGTCCAATCTAAGAGTATAATGGCTGTCACTAGGTTCATTGAAATGTCAAAGAACATGTTTGCGGCGGTTCGGACGATACGCTTTAGTACGAGGGCACATGTAGCTAAAGTATCAATCAACATTTTCACAAGCTTGGTCCACCAAATACTAAACACGAAGGGAACAACTGCACAATGCACGCAAACACATCTAGTAATGGAACAAACCCCTTTGGCACCCGGCCCCTTTGTTTGTGATCAATAAAGTTCGCAGTCTGCCAGATGTTCCTGTAATGCAGGTTATTTTGTTATGGGTTTCTGTCCAGTTGGATAGCAGGGTGGTTGATGATAACATCCTTCTTTGGTTCAGCGCGGCTCAATGACGCAATCATAGCCACATCCACGCGCTCAAGTTTCTCCTCTAATTCCAGAACATCGTCTAATTGTTGCGGTGCATGTAACAAGAACTCGCCTTTAACAGACTCCCTCTGTCAAATGTTCCAGGAAGCGTTTTTCTTACACCCCTCGATGTTCGTCCGTTATCAGCCAGGTGTTTCAGATCCCTAAAGAAGTCCTTTAGTTTCTCGTCCGGTTGTTGGTATCATGATTGAAATGTTTGGAGGCATTGCGTGAGAAGTAGTGATAAGTCCAGGAGACATGCGAGCCTCTAAAAAGTAGCTGCGTTAACATATTTCTCTAATATCTTGCTAGCGGCCATAATATCAAAAGATTCACCTTCCAGTACTTCTGACAAATTATCTTCTTTCATTGGCTCCGGAAATTTCAGGATGTACGCTGAAGCTTGCTTCTCCCATTTTGGTTATTGCATGCTAAAAGAAAGTATTTTTGCAGCGACTATCGCGAGAAGATTTTAAAGAACTATAGGTCGACTAGCAAGAATCTGCAAGGCACTTGAGTTTATCGGAAGAAAGACAGCGCCATCCCAGCCGCTCCTGCAACCTCAGCAGGCAAATAAGAAGACTTTTACATTATTTTTGACATACTGGCAGGGTTGCCACTACATCAAATATTCGTCCATTGCAGTACCTAAGGTTCCTCTATGCAGCAGAACTCGAAGTGGTGGACGAAATAACCGATGTCAAATCAGTTCTAAGAATCACAGTACGATCACAGGCGTATGCCTACCCGCGCCGTTCTGTCACACCAATATATATCGATTAATCAAATGGCTAAGTATGGCATACACACTCGAGGAAGACCAGTAGCCAAACAAGAACTTATATTACTCAACATGTAGCCACGTTTACAGTCTTCTTTGTCTTCTTGCTGCACTTCAGTCACAGCACAAGCGAGCAGCTCTGAAAGGCAAAAATGAAAGTGTCGCTATACAACGGTTCAGATTTAGTTCGCGCACTGTTTCGGTAGTTGTATGCATTACATCCCATCTAATCGGGCAACGTCCCCGGTGCCTGACCGCGTCCCTCTTGTGCAGGCACTTCTAGTTCTGCGGCTACTTCCGGTGGTGGTTCGGTCGCTTCGCTACCGACTTGCTCGCATACTCTCTGTATGGCTGGAGACGACTGAAGTATACCCTCGTGCGCAGGCGATTGGGACAATCGCAACCTTTTACTATACACTTAGTATCCGACACCACTCGCTCCACTGCGTAGGGGCCAACTGACTCATGGTGGAACTTTGCAGGCGTGCTTTGGGTTTGATTCTAATGTAGCCAAACAAGTTCAGCAACTCTTAAGGGAACACCCGAAGATCTTCTTCTTAGCATATTCCTTTTGGTGCCGTTAGGCATTTTCCAAATGCACCTTCGTAGTCTGATGTGCTTGTCGGATTGAGTCCATTAACTTACTGACGTACTCCGTTGCTGCTGGCTGTAGTTACCGAGTCATGTGTAGGCGTAAATCCGACGGCAACCGCGACTCCCTTTCAGTCCACATAAAGTAGGATGTCTGTCCAATCGAGGAATGAATCGGACCTCGGTAGTCTAGCAAGCACTTCGGCAACATGGTGTCCTACTCAATAATATTTTAGTCTACAAAGGCTTTCAGGAGTGCTTTGAGAGAACGATTAGTTGGTCCAACTTACCTCTCCCCTTCTGAGTTTTATGTAGTTGTCCTTGTCTTCGCTATCCCACGAGCCCGCCAAACTTCTTGGATCAACACACCCTCAAAACAAAAACCTCTGTCAGTGTGGAACTGTCCTGGTGCTCCTCAACGACAAGCCCAGTGATTCACAATTGCCGTCGCCACAGTAACCGTGTGTGCCTCGGTACAGCCTCTACGCCATTTGATATAGTAATCCACCATGATCAAAATAAAGCGATGTCTTCGTGTGGATTAGGGCAACGGCCCCAATATGTCCACACCCACCATCTCATTTGGATATCCGGTCTACATATGTTGAAACGAAGCGCGGTTGGGGAATCGAGTGGGTTTAAAGGGTCACAGTTCTTGCATGACTGGCAAAAGCTGATTACGTCACTCCATTGGTGCGGCCACCAAAACGCCATCGTACTGCTACATCCATTTTGTTAATCCCAGCGTGTCCCAACTCTTTTTGAAGGTCACTTAACACTTCTTTGACCATGGACTGAAAGACTACGATTCTCCTAGTGTAAGTCGGACTAAAAGCAAACACTAACAATCCTTCCTCGGTAGCTAGTTTTTCCCATGTGACCCACAGGCACTGTGTCTAATAATTTTTCCTTCCATCTCCTTAGTTATTGGCTTGCTGCCATCCTGAAGACAACTTGCGTAAATCAACTCAATATCGGAATCATTCGTCTGCGACATTTACTAGTGTCCATACTCTGCGCTATGGAGGTTAAACATGGCTGCGTTTTGCGTGCTTCATGACAATCCCCATGGTCGCGCAGCTGCATACATGTCAATGCGTCTGCATCAGCATGCTCTCTACCTGGCCGATGTTTGCATACGAATTCATATTCCTGCAACTGTTCTTCCTAGTGCGCGATGTGTCCACCAGAATCGCTGAAGTTTTGCAACCATCGATGGACTGATGGTCAGTCTGTATAACCAAACCCCTTCCAAGTAGATAATGCCGCTTCTGTTTTATCAAAAACGCTGCAGCTAGTATTTCCTTTCTAGTAGTGCAATAACTTCCTCTCCTGACCTGTGGCTTCTCATACTACAGAATACTACTCGTTTTGTTCCTTCAGGACCTTACTTTGCCAAAACAACTCCAATCGTTTAGTCACTCATCTCGGTTTCCAAAATGAGTTTCCCGGCCGAGGTGATAAATCAGGATACACTTGCACAGCGGTAGTACAGCGAGACTCACGGATACGAGTAACTAACTGCTGGCGTTTGGTTGACGACATACACGCTTGATCAGTTTGAAACAATGCATTCAACAGAGTGACAATGGTGGAGAAACCTTTGATCAATCATCTGTACTAAGAAGTGAACCCAAGAAAGCTGCGTAACTACTCAGTGCATGTAGGTGTTGGTCACGACTTCACTTGTTCCTTCTTGTGACTCCGAGATAATATGTCCGAGATACGCCAATTCTTCCCGTAGTAAGTGGCCTTCCGGTGGCTTGAGTTTGAGACTTAGCTCGATTAGACATTTTCAGTACTTGGGCAAAGTTATTCAATTGTTCCTGCTTCGTGTTCCCATGTAAAATAACATCCTTCAAATAACCGAGACGCTTCCGTGGGATCAATCCACACCACACAGTCTGCGTCAGACGCCGATGGCTGAAATTGGCGAGGGTTAGTTTTCCAACTTCGGATATCGTTTCCACCTGGATCAGCCTTCGACCTCATGAAGCTTGAATCTCGGTGCTCATGGCGAACCGGTTCAAGGTAAGGAGTAGAACCATTTCTTCCTTGCTTGTTACTAGTAGAGCAGTTAACTACGGTATCGGTCGTGAAGGTATTGCCCAAGACATCAGCAACAACTTCCAACTATTCGCCTTGCCAAACCGCTTTATCCAGTCGGTCAATGGAATGTAGCATAAACTGCTCCTTCACAGATTGTGTCTGGATTCCTTCAAGTCATTTTTTTCAAAAAGGGTTCTTCATATTGGGCTGCCAATTGTGCCTCATTTGCACGGGCTGCCATGTATGTCAACTCAGGGACGAAGCTCATTTTTCGGGAAGTTGGTATCCAGCATGAAACTGCCAACAAAGTTTCAAAAACGGTTCTGAGTGATATACTAAATGGCGCAAAGTACTAAAGATGCGAGCCGTAATTTCCTGTTCAAAACTCCACTACTGCGGCGATGTCAAAAGGCTCTCCTGCAAGTAAACTCAAGAGGATATCACCACGTTGCGACATGGAAAGTGTTGTACAAAGATCTGCGCTTACTTCTCCCACCTACTGTATGACACGCAGATAGAGCACTTTTCTGGTGGCGGAACCGTGGGCTCACTTTGAAAAATCAAATCTCATAATAAAAACTCCTCAAGGACACCGGAAATATTCTCCACAGCCGATGCTGATTTTCTATGGTTATATATATCACGTGCCAAGTTCATTTGACTGCTCATTTAATTTCAACATTTTTGATCCTAGCAGGGTCGCCACTTCTTAGCATACACGCTAGAAGAAGAGCAAGAGCAAAACGGGAACTTTTATTAAGCAACACGTAGCCAGGTTGACAGCCTTCTCTATATTCTTGCTGCTCTTCAGTCACATCGCAAGCACGCGGCTCTGAAAGGCATGCAGAAAGTGCAGTTACATCAACAGTGAAAATTTATTTAGCGCGCTAATGTTTCGTCCGCTTTTTACTTAAGAACAAACAAATACCAATGTCATTTCGGGCTGGAAGGCTGAGGAGGTTAAGCAATAAGTCAGGCTTTATATATATATGTTTATATATATATATATATATATATATATAACGGTCAGCTGAGTATTGGGAAGCGGCAGATGGGGAAACCAAAGTTACCTTGCCAGGACATGATCAAAGTGAGCCCCTCACGTTCTAATCTTGATTGTAGGTCATGGGAATCGAAAGCGGCTGATCCGCGTGTATGGCGCGATCTAATCACGAAGGCAGTTGCCGAAGTGCGGGAGAAAGACCTCATACATGCAGAGAAGAAGCAGTAAGTGCGGAAGTGGCAAGCACCGATGAGTTGTACTTCATCGACATGGATCGCATGGTTCTGTAGCACATGCGGTTGCGAGCGCCTGAGTCAGGCAGGCCTAGTGAGCCGTGAGCGAGGCCACTCGGGACCACCACCGAAGCGAGGATGGGTCCTGCAGAGAACGTAGGCAGAACCGGCGCAGCGTTTGTAGGTACGCGCATTCGATTTACTAACCGCGTGCTTGCATGCTAAGTCTATTTATTTCAGGTGGTGGGTTTTCAATTTTGTCTTAATGCTTTTCTTTCTATTATGAATGTCTACCTGTACTCTCTTCTATGCACTTGCACACGTCGCTTAATCCAATTGCAGCTAATTTCGATAACATTTTCACGCTTGTGGCATTTCCGTAAAATATACTTTCTGACCTCGTGAACTTATCTCGGGTTCTTCTGTAATCATCTTATTTCATATTCTCATGAACCTAAGATGTAAGTCACCGTTTCCTTACGCATTACTCGATTTAGTTTCTTTATTAAATATATATAGGTATTTGTATATATCTGGTGCATTATACAGAGGTTGAAGTTGCATGCATGGTGCTTCTACAACGCGGTTGGGCTGAAGCAATTTACACTTAAACTAGACCTTTTTAATTGCCCTGATAGGGTGAAGAGCTTCTGGTAATTTTCCGGACTAGGCTTTGCTACGTAGAGTGAGCAGCTGTGAGAAAACCTTACAATTACATTCTGTTTTATTTACTTTGTTTAATTCTGTTATTCAGCTGGATATGCTGTTTCCATTTTGCGCGTTTGCTTCCCCTCAATTTCTATGTTGGTTGTTTGATATCCCATATGTGGCTGCGCTTAACGTGAAGGTTGACAAGTTGTCTACCTGTCTAACACCCTCCACCTTGATCAATGGTTCCAATAAACTGTAAAATCGTTGCTTGGTAGACAGGGTGCAAGGTCGTCGTGGCCATTTTAGACTTAAAAGGTGGTTCCATTCAATGTAGAGCAAACCACGGCCTACGTACTGTATGCTTGATTCCCGAAATAACTAGACAACAATGCTGCTGCTGTGCCTTTTGAAGGAATGTGGACCTGCTCCGTTGATGAAACGTGACTCCCATCCTTAGGGTTTAGACTTATTTGGGTGTAGATGTAGCTGTGGTTGGTGCAGCGCAAGCCACGCATGTTGCCTCTGCATGCGCAGGCGCCACGTAGCTTTCACACGGTGACGGCAATGACACGCAGCTCCTGATCCGGATGATGTCAACCATCTATATGCAGGTATGCAGGTGATGCTTCCGATTTTAACTTAAGGAATGGCATTCTACTTCACCTACATCTTTATACAACATTTAAACTTGTTTCCCCCCCTGATGTACCCATAACACGTCTTCCAAAAGTTCTCCAATCACATACGTCGTCAAACTGGCTGTTGACGATGTCCTTGTTCCGAGCCTCTGGCCAGTTTTGTATCTTTTACTAGAAGACATTGACAGTGAACCCCTCTACCTTCAACTTTTGATCGAGTTTGCCACTGCTTTACTGAAGTTGCACAAGCTGTTGCTTCTTTGTAGAATTAGGCTACTCAGTTGACCTATGCTTACGTTAAATGTACCTTAGGGCTGTCCATGCGAAATTGATTTCAGACGGAAGTAGCTCTCGAACCTATATGGTACACTTCTGCAGGTACATTTTTACACACTGATCTATTAGTTGCCAGCTAACGCAGTGTGCACCCTGTCCACTGGTCGCCCCCCCCCATTTAGCCTCAGCTCCAAATCACCAATCAGGACAGTATAAGTGAAATCTATGTCCGGCTCGCCAATGTTTATATGTAATATTACATTTAGCTGCATACCTAATATTATATTTGCTGGCGGTATTCTTGCTTCGCACCCGTAGATAGAGCGGAAACCGGAATTAGGTGACTTATCTGCATCAATTCTGCACTTCTTCGTCTGCCTGGGTCAGCTTGCATTCTGCAATGTCGGGAATATGGAAGATTATTTTTAAAATCTCCAGCGTATAAAAACCACGCAACAGAAGGCGAAATTCTTCCATCGGTTAGACAGGTTAAAATGAGATTTGCGCGTTATCTTTTTGCAGACCGCTTTGCTCGCTAAAAAACATGCAACAACTAAGATGCAATTTAGCAATCCCAGTACTCAATACTCAATATTCCTACCCTATTTAAAAACAAGCTGCAAAATAAAAATATTGTAATTTTTGATATCTTAATTTCAACAGCAGTATGTTTAAATAAATGTTTACAAAACAATTTTAGGCATCAGCGGTACGCCGGTACGCAGTTCCGACGCATCGCTGCCGCGCAACCACCACCAGTCGCGCGTACACTGTGGGTACTGCAAGGGTCGCTCGGTCCCCTACGCATGCGCGAAACCGCGCACACAGGTTACGACGCAGTAATGTGATCTGTAAGACTACGGGCATTAAGAAATTTCATTAACCTAGGATATTTTATTGAAGCTCACGTTTCGATGTAACACTAGGGACACTTATGCTCAGAAGCATCTTTTTCTCTTTTATAGAACAAATAATGTAAAAAGAGTCAGAGGAGAATTAAACACAAGTTTATTGTTTAATTTCATCTTGCTCAAATTGCAGCAGAAACAGCGCGTGACATCAACAGTGCATTTGGTCTTGGAGATGCTAATACCTGCACAACACAATCATTATTTAAAGCTTTCCGAGGATGTTTTGAAACCCTTAAGTTTGAAGAACATTTTCGACGGCCATCGGAAATATACACCATCCTCTTAATGACCTCAGAGGAGCTGCGTACGCGTGGGCTTTTTCACACATTGTTATCGCATGTGGCAGTTTTCAAATATTTACAGGCGAACGGAGTGCCGGAAAGGCTCGTTACATTGTTGCCACTGTAAATTATCTCCCGTTATCTATAACAAGATGAACCATATAGATCTCACCAGTTGCAAAAATAGAATGTTCAGACTGCGACAGTGTCTTCTCGACAACATTCAGTGACTGAATGAAAACATTACCATCACAGATTAGTGTGAGCATTTGACTAGTTACTTAAAATTCTGTTGCGACACTTGTTGTCCGATTGCAAATCTTTTATCCGTGCTAACAGATTCTCTTCTCAACATTTCAAACAATTGCGCAGACTTAGAAAAAAGGAATTTAAACCCAAACAGGTCACATCAGAAATGTTAATATCGATTGCGAGAAACATGGAATTGCATCGTCTCAACCATATCTACTTTCAGTCCGTTATTGGAGAAAACAATTATCATGAAATATGGAGAAGGCTAAAACAAATAAGAGGTGATTCGCGAGGTCACGCGTTCAACTCTGGATGTGGAAAAACTAAATCTTACTTTCTGTGACCAGGATAATTCTTCCATTTTTGGTATACTCACAGCTGAGTTCCAGCTAGCCTCGGATAACCCTGATTCTCTTAGCATCTTAGAGGTGTAAGAGAAATTCATCTGGCTGCAAGTGAACAAATTCCCTGGTCCTGCTAAATTGTCTCCTGTATTTCTCACGGATTGTGCAAATTATGTGGCACCGCCTTTCGTCCATTTGTACATGCTGTGTTTCAAACAACACAAGATAGCTAACAGTCGGTGAAGAGGAAGCATCACAACAGTGCCAAAAACTTGTAAATACCGGCCGATCGCCTGCACATCGGTTGCTCTGAAAACCTTTCAGCGCTGAGACTTAAAAGGATCTAAGCTCAGATCCATTTTTATGACCCACTTGAGTTTGCATATCGCAGCTCAGGGTTCCCTTTAAATGCAGCAGCACGTCCGGTAATTACTATGCCTTCGACACTTAATAATAAAAGCAAATCCATCTGCATCTTCTTCCTGGATTGTGGCCAAATTTCGGTTGTGTGTACCTTGATGTACTGTGGCACGCTCAGTTACGTTCTGCAGTTGAAAACTCTGTCGTTTTTCTGTTGAAAATTTATTTCACCAGGAGCAATCAGTTTACCAGATTAATAGGAAAGACTGCTACTTCACTCAGCACAAATTCGTATCCTTCAGGAAATCAGTTTGTACCCATTTCTATTTTCCATTTACGGTACTTAAAGAAGCCATATTGCCGAAGTATTCGGACGAGGTAATCGTTGACGTCCATAAACCGAGCATAGATTCATCGGCCGAACTACAAACCCACTTGGACAACCGCACGGCATAGACTAAATTCTGTTATTAACTGTTCGACACATAAAAATATAAGCATGTCCTATTTTCGCAATTCAAATCAAATTGCTACCAGCAAATCCTAACACAGTGTCCACAAGTTTGTATTGACCGTGCAAAATTTTACATCTTCCACCTCATTAAAATACCTGGGAGTGGCGCTGAGCACTGGGCTTAGTGGTTACTTCTGGTGAACGAAATATTCGCTAAAGTTGGTAGACTCTCATTATGTTTCACTTCGCATATCCACTTTAGTACCTCTTTTCTGGATTCAGCGTGTTGCTACTACATGTGCTTTAGCCTACTGAACCTATTGCTCCCCGCGATCTTACTTAGTCTCCGGAGTGAGGATCACAAGAAAACTGTCCGATCAGTGGATTACCCATTCCGGTGTTGCTGCATTACAGGGCTGTAGCTTGCTGACATCAATGTAGCCAGCCATATCAATTCATGTACAAAACCTCGCATCTAAAATAATTACAGACATTAGCCATCCGCTCCACAGTGCTTTGTCCGAATGCGTATCATCCTACTCAAAGAGGCAGAGGTACAAAAGTACATAGGCCCGCACACCAGCCTATGAGAGGTAAATAGTCCTTTACCTGCTTCATTTGTTGAAGGATAAAAATTCAATCATTTAGCAACAGCTTAGTATATTAATCTAATGATATTTGGTTTGTCAACTTGTTTTAACCATTGCGGTGTTATATAGCTACCCATATAATATTCGTTTTCGTTATATATATATATATATATATATTGTGTCCTTGGCGTAGCTGATTACTCACTCTTCATGGGTGCACAAATCAAGTCCTTGATTAGACTAAAATACAAATCGAAGAAAGTATCCTTTTAAAGTGTTGTATGTTGTTATTTCCGGATTGGATCGTGCAATGAAAGCCGGAAACTTTACAATATTCAAAGACACTCGCTCCATATCTGGGCCACGATCAAGCTCACCTACAATGCCCAAAGCCCAAATAACCCATAAAAGGGTTATTTGAATTAATGGTTGATCAGCATCTGGTCTGATCCTTCACCATTTCTTAAATCTATTTCAAAGCCGTTAGGTCGGATAAGTTTTGTCAGCAGGTTTCTAAAATTTACTAAAATGTTAGCACGGGTAAGTCATTGCCTTACAGAGGGTCGATTCTTTTACATGACAACGCAAGGCTGTAGTTCGCACAACAAGATGCGCGAAAGCTACATAAGATGAGCTACAAACATTTGCCTTCCCCATCACACTCTACTGAGCTAGCGTATTCCGGATATTACATTTTAGAATACTCGGACACTTTGCTCGCCATGCTGGGGGAACGACCCAAAACCTTTCAGAGCACTTTGGACAGCTTGGCGATGGAGGCATCCAAGTATGGCTTGTGGTTCACTCCGGGAAAATGTAAAACCCCTCTCCAGGACTAGTAGGGGCCTTAAGCCTTTCGCACCATTGCGATTTCTTCTGAAGCAAGTCTCTTGTTTTACTTATCTAGAGAGATGCATCACGGCTGGTGGCAGTGTTAAAGCTAACGTATCACAACGGATTGCAAAGGCCCGCCTTACATTCATCAAACTGAGACATCTGTGGCGTCGTCGTGATCTCAGTCTCAAGCTCAAGGGCAGGCTATACAACGCTTCCGTCCACGCAGTACTCTTGTACGGCTTTGATAGATGGCCTATTCGTTCGGAAGACATGAAGTGGCTGTCAGTCTTTGACATGCGCTGTATGGGGAGAATTGCTCGCTGTTGTGACAACAACGTTAGTAAGGCAGTGGCGTGAGATCGATTGATTGGAGCGAGTAGTACCAGTTTTCAGAACGTTATTATTCAACATCGCATGCGTTGGCTCGGCTACGTTTTGCGCATGCCAGCCCATTGCGTTGCACCTCGAGCTCTATTTGCACTTTAGGGAGGTTGGAAAATGTGCCGCGGTGGATAACCAATGACGTGGAGAAGGAGCATGAAGTAGGCAACCTCAAGTTTGAAGGCAGTCGGACCAGTCCGTCTTCCAGCTTGGAGAACACAGGATGCTGAATCTAAGTGGTTAAAACTTTAGACGTTATAGCTCGCAAAAACATCAGTGGCGTCAATAAATTTGCTGCCATTTCATCCGCCCTTTAATGCACACAAAATTCCATGAAAAAACAACAAAACAATTAAATTCGCATGTATATAAATATCACTTTCAAAATTTTTATCGCATTTCGTTTCCTATTTTCTTCATCTTTTTCTGCCATTGTTTGAGGCCACAAGATCTGTTACCAGATTGTGAATATATATATATATATATATATATATATATATATATATATATATATGTTTGGCGGCATCCGGTTTCTGATTTGCCTGTTACTCTGGTCAGTCACAGGACGCCTGCGCCTGCAGAGGGACCATGGGTGGCTTGCGCTGCACCATCCACAGCTCCAACCACACACCCCATGTCCAGTGTAAACCCGAAGGAATAAGACCTGGAGGCATGTGAATGGTAGCGACGTTCCATCAGCGGAGCCAGCCCACACTCATTCACAAGTAAACACAAGCACGCTGTATTTGGGAATCAAGCGCACACAAGGCGGTGGCTGGACCTTAGTCCGCTCCGCACTGAGTGCATGAAACCACTGTAGGATCCTAGCACGACCACAATGTCCGTGCACCCAGTCCCCTCCAGCAACGACCAAATATCTTCTGGAGCCAGTATGGACGAGGTAGAGGGTAATAGACAGGTAGACACCTTGTCAACATGCACATCAAGCGCAGTCACACCGGGGATGTCATACAACACCCAATCACTTGAAATGATATCAGCAAATAAAATATAACTGTTATCGAATACCGCTATGCAGACATAGCTATTCCCTAAAGTAGCATATGAGGTAAATTGGTAGGCAATCAATTCGCGATAAGTACAAAATGTCCAGAAGTTACTCAAAACATGGTACAAACGCAGTAAATTTACCGAAGGTAAGCGCAGTTAGCGGAAGCAACGTGGCCAGTCAATAGAAAATTAGTCAGGGAGCAGAACAAAGTAAATAAAGTGGAATGAAGTTTATCCAGCTTAAAAAGACCTAGTTTAAGTGTATAAGCATCACCAATGCTACATATATATATATATATTGTGCAGCTTACATTCATACAGCTGCGCCGTCGTCACCCGTGGCCTAGTGGCAGAAACCACTGGCATCAGCAAGTCATGGTGTCGGAACTAAACAGGGGACTCAGGAACGCGCAGCACTCACGAGATACCCGCGGTCGAAACAGCTGTCTGGTGGCTCCTCAGACGAGTGGGCATCTTTTTAGCTGCGAGATGAGAACAACTTTATCAAAAATTACATTACATGAGCAATCAAAAATCGGTCCGTAAAGCTTCCAAGTACTATGTGGTGCATAGTCGATGGGCACTTATGCAAACCAGTCAGTTGCACTACCTGGATTACATCAGTGAAAACACTAAATCTAGTTATGGTGCCATACCTTTATAATCAGACATACAAAAAGCATTTGCTTGGATACCTCATCAGCAGATACTGAAAAAGCTTTGGGGTCATGGACCCACTGCTGAGTTGGTTGTCATCCTACATCAGGAGGCTTTTCCGTATGATCACACTAAGGGACTGTTATTTTTCCAACGTTCAGCCATCAGTAGTGTCATCCAAGGAACCGAACACGGATATTCGCATTTCTTACTGCATAGTAAAAAGGTCAGCCAGTCAGTTAAATGCGGCAGGTCATTATTGTATACCATAGAGGTAAACTCCAGAACACTGTACCTATCCTACAAGATAACAATAAATCAAATGAAAAATGTGTCACTTAGAACTGATGAAGTCCTCCGGCAACTAATAAAAAACAGACAAAAGGGTATCTTTCCCGATTGGTGGGATACGTTCCCTTTTCTGGAACGATCAGTTGAATGTCCAGCTTCATCAGTACATCATTTAGAGTTTTTCATTCAAAATGGATCAGCGATACAGTGTTTTACGGAATAAGTAATAATAACATCAATGTAAAGCTAGTTTTGTAAGATGGATTTCTGGCAAAATACTATGTGCGTGCAAGCAGCTTGCAGAATATCGAAAAGTTTCGCTATATTCAATATGGAAAAATCGTTAAAGGAGACGAATATATAGTCCGACTCCATTGGTTCTTATTTGCAATGGTAGTTTATTCTACAGATGGGGGCAACTCATCAGGAAGAAATTTAATCGGATATTTTGTTTCGACAGGGGTAAGAATAGTAGAGATTCCCCCTTTTTTAGTGGGATAAGTTGGGTTATTTTGTAAAGCGGTAGACAAAACTGTTGCGAAACCTCGCAAATATATTTACAATAGCGAACAGTGAGATTGCTTTTGATTCCTCGAAGCCAGAATGCGTGAAGCTAGATGTAAGGACCTCGTACCTCTTACGTGAGCATGGAAGAACGCCCCGTGAGGATTTTGGTAAACGAGCGATAAATATTTTCCAAACCAAATATATCTGTTTTGTGGTGGCTATGTTTGCTGGTACAATACATTAGAGTAGGTCACACTTGAGTTTGAATGAGTCAAGTCGTGTTCGGCATGGGGAGAATGATCTAGTAATGTTGCTTTTTAAGTACATTATATTCGCTACTAAAAGTCAGATGTCTTTGGAGAAGCTGAAGCGGATATAGTATCGCATACCCAGGTCTTCAACAAAATACCCTGTTCTGATGTGGGGACCATTAAAGGTGATTGATCCTTCTGGTATACTGTATTTGTGGCCAAGCATCTAAAATATATCTACCGGTAAACTTACTGCCTGTTTTCGCTCCACTTCTTTAGGGATGATACGTATAAGCGGATATTTTTATTCCTAGTTCTAGTTCATCAGATAGAAATGAGCTCAATAGTATGATGTCGTCCGCCAATAGAAAATAGCGCCTTTGTCTAACGTGGTCAATTAACATGTGGATGTAAATGAGGCAAAACAATTAACACAATCCAGTGCCCTGAACGACATCAATAATGTGATTTCTGGGAGCTGAACAGTGTTGACCTACCTGTACTCCTCATGTTCGGTCGTTTAAGTACGAGCTCAAATGCATCAATGTGGGATCGCGGTGTGTTCTACGGAGCTTCGGCTCTTGAAGACCAATTAAACCCCTTAATGAACAGTAAACGATGCATTTTAACGGGTTAAGAAGCGTTGCTTTACAAGTCCCGTTGGATAGTTGGTGGAGATAGCGAAATAACAATAATGATAAGAATGATAGGAAAATACTTAATACTATAATTACGAATAAGAACTTATCATTCGCTCCGCCGTAGTCCTGCAATCCACTTATATGCACGGCACTCGCAGTTAACATCAGTAGCGCAATGGTAAACTCCAGGTGTAGGATGGAATCGTAGTGCTAACTGACAAAATGTAAGTGGATGAGTGCGTCATCCAACCGTCTTTTAACTACTGTTACTCTCAGTGCGGCGACGACCGATTCTTGGAGAGCATTCCACACGAAAGGAAAATACATTTTTACGGCACTCCAGAAGGGGTTTCTGTACGGTGAGTTCCAATGAGTGGCCCCTTATTTTTGTATTGGTGCTAAGTAGCAGTAAATGGGGTTACACATGATGCGTGTCTCGCAGAAGCAAGTATGTCAATCAGGCTGCCTCGTAGTCTGCGGTAGCTTCCACTGAATACCCCTAATCGTTGCAGCCGCTCCTGGTATGAAATATTGCGGATTCCAATTACGTTCTTAGATTCCCGACCTTGTGACTGCTCCAGTGCATTAAGATCGTGTTTCAGACATGGATGTTAGGCTTGAATTGTGTATTCGACATAGGGACGAAAGTAGCCCTATGGATTTGTCAAAATATGGAGCTGTTTATCTGTCCAAACGCCCGTCGCTACAGCAAGATGTGTTGGTTTCCGGTCTCAGAGGTCTTTTCGGCTTGCCTGGAGCTACTCAATTCATTTTGAACCAGGACCGGCAATTTAGGTTCGACAGTTGATGGTTGCAGTATAATTGTTCCGAGCCGGTATGAGTTGCTGCTCTGATGTCGGATGGCAAGCACCTTGCATTTACTGACGTTGAACAGCACTACGTTTCGGGTTGACCACTGATATACCGTAGCTAGATCACTCTAAATCAGATGCTGGTCAGCGTTCGACTAGATCCTGCGCCAAATCTTGATATTGTCGGCAAACATTAGGAAGTTTGAAGCGATTCCCTGTGCAAGGTCAGTAATGAACACCAAAAACAAACGTGGACCTAGAACTGAGCTTTGAGGCACACCAAACTCGAGTTGTATGGGGTCCGATAAAGAGCTCCGAACTCTGACCACTAATTGCTGTTGAAGTAAAAGGTTGATAATCTAACCTAAAAGAGGGTTGCCGATCTCGTAATGCTGGAGCTTGGAGAGTAGTATCCCATGATTTATATGATCAGAAGCCATCGAAAATCCAGGTACTTCACATCAACGCCTTCTCCAGCGTCAGCTGACTCGGTCCCACTATGCTTGCGATTATTAAATTCGTTGTGCATGACCGCTGTCGACGGAAACTGTGCTGCTCAGGCGTGATGATGTTACAGTTCTCCAATGCATCAGCAACTATGAATTCCATGAACTTGGAAAGTATTGGAAGAAGGGATAATGGGCGGTTGTTGAAGGGATCAGTTCTGCTTCCACCTTTGTTAATCGTGGTTATTATTTCAAGCTTCCGCATAACCGGAACTTGATTCTGGTCTAAGCTGCGCTGGAAAAACTGAGTTAAAGTTCCTGCCAGTTGGCTTACGGCTGCTCCCAGTGCCTCTGGACGAATGGTGCCGACACCCCAGAGGCCGTGTTTGCGTAGATAGTTCAGCTTTTGCAATGCAGCTACCGCGGTAAAAGTGATATGGTTTAATTCTGGCGGAAAATCGACAAAGGTTGTAAGATCGCTTGGTGGCTAAATCTTCTGAAACGTGGAGGCATATTGCATCCGCATCGCGTTTGCTGCTTATACAGCTGTTCTTGTTGGGTTATCAGCCGTCCTAAATGGAGGAAATCCTTGCCTCAACTTTCGTAGGCTATTGACATACTTGTACAGCAGTTTATGTTCAGTTCTGCAAGCTTTTGACATGTTCTGCTGATAGGCAGATTCGTCTTCTTTTATCAGCGTAGTAGTTACTTTGGGCTGCGTAGTTGTCCAAAGTAACCGGTGCTGGAGCTTATCTGTACAGTCGCTGTGCTGCGTTGCGTACAGTCATTCATCATCGAGTTCTGCTCGTAAAGAAAAGATTTCATGCACACTTATTGCAAACTTTTATCTCTGAAGCGTCTGCAATCATCTGCCGGAATTTGTGGGCGAACTCGAGCCAGGCGACTTCCGGGGGTTCTTCGGCAAGGAACGACTAAGTTGTAGCGCTGACGAGCTGTGTTAATCGATCGTAGCTTGTGATGGTTCGCACAGTCTCATCGTCCTCATTCTGACATTCCGCATAGCAGACGAACTTGAAACTGGTGACCGCTTGATCCTTGCGACCCAACGGACAATCTAAAACTAACAAATCAATCATATGCTCTTCGTTGGTAAGCACAAGATCTAGCACAGATGGCTAGTTACCTGTTCTGAACCGAGTGGACAAAGTGATGTGATGTTTAATAGGAACATTGGTTAAGAGATCTTGTAGATCGGTTTTGAATTGTTCTCTGAGCGTGTCAGGATTTTCTACATAATGTAGGAAATTATCCATGATAAGTATGTGCGTGTGTTTTCGCTGTAAATTGCATCATAAAGTGGCGGCTAAGTGGCAGGCAGTTTCAGATGTAGATTTAGGGGGCGGTACACCAACAGCAACAAGTCAAGCGTCCCTACCTTTTAACTGCAAGCGTCACCAAAGAGTATGGGAATTTCTAGACTGAATCGTCCACGGCTTCGCATTGTAAGTTGCTTCGGTAATACAGAATTACCTCTCCTCCTTTGGTGAGCCTATCGTTCCGGATCAGCGACCTGGCCGATAGCAAACTTCAACATCCGCCATTTCTGTGTGCAACCAAGTCTCGGTGATCCCAATGACATCACATGACCCGGAAGCTTGGCGATCTTTCATTTCGGCCAGTTTAGTAAAATGACCCTGAGCATTCGTATACAAGCGGGCCAGGTTCTCAGTTTATAGGAGCCCACAGAGGGTTAAGGGATCAAGTGTGAGAGCGTGCTGGCCGGTGGGTGGTCAGCAGTTACTCGTTTATTTGATGAGATAAGGATACCTCGTCTGAAACTTGATTCCGCCAAGGTTCGTCCCAATCTTCGTTTTGACCTAAGTCAGAGAGAAATAAATCAGCATTCAAGTCAACCTCCTGTATTATCCTCGGCACGTTTGCGGCTTCAGTTGCTTGGATATTGGAATGTTGCAAGCCCTCTGTGACTTTTAACCGAGTTTCAGAAGGAAGACATTTTCGCTTTCTCCGCCATCGATCCAAAACATCCGTTGCTTATTGCTCTGACTGAACCACAAGTTCTAGGATTCCAGGACCGCATCCTCCATAATTTGGTGAGAAACTTATCCTGGTGAGAGAGCACGCCACAACATTACCCAAAGAAAGCTTTTCACAAATGAAACGCTACTGTTCTAAATCGTGCATTCCGGCCCGCTGAACATTGTTAGAATGATTTTCTGGGACGTCATGTATGAAGGTTGTGTTTAGAAGTTCTGGCTTGCAGTGTCCCAATTCGATGGCTCTTTTTGGTTGTCGTGCACTCCAAGGGACATAAGGATAGATGCGTATCCCATAGGATCCGTGTTTAGCGCGCTTGTGGAGAGCAAAAGGTTTTCTACGCCCATGGAGGATTCTAGTGTTAATCGAATAAGTCGGAATCCTCCATAGTGTGGCGAGTTCGGATGACGAATAATTTATAATAATTTTATCGGCTTGGCTTCGACACTTATCAGCACACACAATGAGTTCCATTGGTCTTGGTCGTTCGTTAACTTATCGCGCAATGTGATGTCGGTAGATTCAGGGACATTTGCGTACACAACAGTCCGGGCGCTATTGTTGGATCCCATTTTCCTTGATGTATAAGGTATGGTACTCGTTTATCCTGACCTGATGACAAGTGTTGATTGTTTACTGTTTTTCCCTCCATTCGCGTTAACGGTGTGTACAAAAGGAGAGTCCGCAACGGCAGCCTCCTGGCGGACCCTTGCATTAGTCTGTGTATACGTAACTGATGTTTCGGGGCTTTGTCGGGACAAGAAACATTTGCGCTAACGGTACCGAGGGTTGGTGTTCGGCTGCTTCATGCTTGTTAATGCTAGATGTCAGGTCTAGTGAAAGTTGGTTAGCCAAACATTTCCAGGGTTGCCTGAATACTGTTTAACTCCCGTACCTACGGCCAGTTTTCGACCGGCGTTCTACCAAAGTTGGAAAAGATAACGAAGGTGGGGACGTGGCAGATTGCGTTTCAAGGGAAGCGGATTGTGCAGCGTTCCTTGGTTAGAATCCGCTAAGTTTCCCTGGTGCATACTCGCTACCATTGAAGTAATCTTATTGTTTATCCTCTGTTCGGCCTCTGTGGTCAACCGGTCGCACTTCTGAGGTTGGATAAGCAAACACTTAACGAGTGGGGTGGTGGAGCACTCAGTACAGAACCAATGTCCATATTGGGAGCTATTTTGCTCTCGTACCTGGAGTTGAGACACAGTTGCACGTTTCCTATGATATTGTCTCAAACTGTGAGAGAAGGCCAGACTTATTTTAACTACTCGATGACATTCTCCTAACCCGTAAATGCCTGTCGCGTTGAGCTCCTTCGGATTCGCATTTCTGCCATTCAACGTTGTCTCGTTAACTTATCCAGTGGGTTTGTTGCCGTTCTGTACTTTTTCAGCGTTGAGAGCGGCGCACATCGGTCAGAGGAGCATGGTGATTGGAAGGTCGGGGTGGTTGTACAGTCCGTTTGACGCGTTATGCAGGCGCACTGGCTAACAAGATCACATGAAATGTCGAGTGAGTGGAACCAGCTAACTGAATCTGAACACAGCGCTGAAAATAGATTGAGAGATCACAAATTCTTTCAAATCTGCTTTAAGCAACGCCGGATCGGAATAACAGGCTTTTCGGTATGTCTCGAGAATTCTGTATCGAATGGTATCACAAAGAAAGGCAATCGGATCAAGGTGATTGAGTCATCCGCTTGCGCTTAATCCCGAACAATAGTGTAAACGGTTAATGATGGCACGAACTTTAATCGTAGAAGATATTTCCACGTATGATGGATCACTGTCTAGGGCTGGTAAATCCGGTTTGAATAAGCGTACAGTACCTACACTGCGAGAAGGTGGAGAGAGGATAGCGGAGAATAATCCAAATGAACCAGGAGCACGCACAGCACACGTGTGTGTGGACAGCACACACATGATCTGAGTTTCATACTCAACGTGACCATCCGCTGTTACACAGTCATGTCAGCTACTGGTATTAAAGTTTCTGAGGTTTGAGCACTTCCCTTGAGTCTCTAAGCTGAGCTCTTTGTACACGATTGGGGATAGCTACAGAACACCCTTTACCACCTACATTTCAGGAGTCTATTAGTTAAATTTGTGCTTTACAATGAGCGGTTCCTCCATGTTTCTCTACCTTTATACTTGGAAAATATTTGTCAAATATCGCTAGAGAAACCACGTGCGTCCCAGATCTTGCATCTATAAATACTTACGATGATGACGACTTTATGAAAAGTAAAAGTTGTGAAGAATTAACGTATACTTCTCCCAAATGCCCATATACGTATCTAGGTAACAACACTGGCAAATGTTTTTGTTGAGAACTTGAAATAACTTGCGCACGACTTTTCAACATATCATTTAAAAAACAGGTGTAAAACAAGTGTATTTCGTATAAGTGGATGGCAGGATGCAAATGTTTTTAAAAATAGGGCGACAGAATAAAGACGAATACACGGCTTAATCCCCCACAGTCTGTGTACCTAGCAACGTAGCATATTATCCTGAAGCTTCGCCCTGGAATCAGTGTTACTCATCACATCACAATCGACGGTTGGCACCAGAAAGTTAAAGGCATCTGAACAACAGGCTAACCTTGATTTAGGAATGCACTGTTCTTCCGACTTCAACGTATTAGACCAAGGTAGATATCAAATAGCGCGTGCCAACCAGTGCAAAGTCAGATTTTCCTGCAAAATGTTTGCTGCTCGTGCAAAAATGGTAGTGGGTGAATTCTTTCTTTTTTATAGATATAAATACTGCGTCATGCCTAATAAAACATGCATGGTCACTAGAATAGCTCTAGGACATTTGCAAAGATCCTTGCGTGCATGCCTGCTTTATAAACCATCAACCTTAAGCTATTAATGGTGTCATCAGTAGCCTCACTTAGAACCTCTGAGAATGAGACAACGAAAACGCAACTTGATGCTCGTGCGCCATCTGACAAGCCAGAGAATTTTCTCCGATCCGTCGAGATAAACATTAATACAAGGGTTAACTCGGAGGCTTAGGAACAATAATGGCAAATTGATTTTATAATAAACCAGACGGTCTAGTCGCTTTAGATATTTCTTTGTCAGCATCTTTTTTGAAATAACCTACCGGTCCCTCTCAAGTCTTCTATAACGGCTAGATTATCCCACATTAGATTTGACATTCTACTTGATCGTATTTCATAAAAACAGGCAAGGATTTCATCAAAAAAGCCGGGTGAGTTTTCCCAGGATTGACCAAACATATTAACTTTGGAAATCACCTTTACGGAAACCTTAAATGAGCAAACTCATCGTATTTCAGCTTATTCATCAAATTCAAGGAAGGTCATTATTGCAACTTCACTAAAGTTCTGTACACATTACAGGAACATTATTCTCACATCCGAATTATTAATTTTAGCAATCATATGTTTATTATGTTCTGCCAATTTTACGTTAGCAGGCGTGTAGAAAGACTCGGAGAGGAGAGCATTTCTTTTGTACTAAACAGGTGCTTTTTTACTATGTATTTACTGGGAAGAAGGCTTGCTTGGCCAGCCATATCATCTAGTAAATTGAATTAAATCTCAATTTACAAGCTTCTACTGGGCAAGTGCAACCAGGATGATGTATGAACCCTTATATTCCCAAGTGTAAGGCTATACTCTGGTATAAAATAAGCGCGTGACAAAGAAAAAATATCAATATTGACAGAGCTACAGCAAACTGTATATGCTTATGTTATATTTCAAACTATTTAACGCTTTATCCACTTTGGCCATATTGCTAATTATCTGATAGTTAAATCTGCAGCACAAACTGCATTGTTGATTTGACGTTCCTTTCTGGAGATAAAAGTACTCATTGTGATCAGTAGACTCTTACATTTGCATAGTCTTTTTTCGATTTAGCAAAGTAACTGAGCATGGATTGTCACACATCCGTCACAGTCCAATGAACAATGATTGCATACGGGCTAAGGATCGCTGATTTACAGGCCCCGTTTGGAAAGCTGATGGGCTATCGAAAAAACGATGAAACGCATTTACTTGTTCTACTGTAAAAAGAATGGACTTCTCGCATATGATACAATAGTCCTGCACTCCGAGATTTTCCATAGCTTCAATACGCGGAAAAGGATAAAGCCAAGGTATTTCCCAGGAGTAAGATGGAGTGTAGCGTCATGTAACAAAGTGGCGGAGTGCCTCTTGCAACCGACATTTAAATATGACAACATGTATGCAGAAACTACCGATTCTGGGAGAGAGTTTCATTGTTGACACACAAGAACAAAAAGGCAATTTCTATCGTACGTCACACGGCTGAACTGTTCTGTTGATTTTAAGGGGTGGCCTGCTGAGTTCTAGTAAAAAGTGGCACACATGAGTTGGATTGTGCACAACCAAATATGAATAAAGCACCTCTCCTAATTGTTTCACCCTCTGCTCGTATGGTAGGTGGCACATTCCAATAACGTACTTAAAGACCGAGGTTGAGGTTAGTCCTGTGCAATAAGGTCGTGCGTCAGACATCGCTGCCAGGCATGGTTTGCCAATTCGATATGGGGCTAGCATACGTACTCTGCATCTGTCAGAAATTGTGTTGTCAACGTGTCCGAACGTTCTTCATAACAAGCCGACTTGCTGGTTACCAGTTTTTGTTGCCTTTGCGGATTGCTTGGCATGACTCAAGTTATACTGAACAAGCAAATCAACTTCGTCTTCGACGGATGATCGCTGCAGTACTTGCGTTCCTAGCCTGCACGAATAGGATGGTGAAATAGTCGGATGGTGAAATAGTATCAGATTTCGGGTTGATCAAGTATGTACCGTGCCTAGGTCACACTGAAGTGAATTCTGATCGGTATCTGCCTGAATCAAGGGCCACTTCTTGATATGGATAACAGACAGCGGGAAATTTGGAACTATTTTCCGTGCAAGTTCATCGATGAATATCAAAATAGTTGTGGACTTAGAGCTGAACTCTTGGGCAAACAAGACTCGACTGGTATGGGTTCAGATAAGAATGCTAGACCATGAGTACTATATTTATTTGCAAGAGAAAATTAGCCATCCAGTTCAAGAAAGGGTCACCGATCTCATAATAATATTGACTGGAGCGAACAATCCGAGGGTCTAAACGATCGAATGCCTTTGACAAATCCAAGTATATCACATCAATGACCACTCCAACTTCAGCTTACTCGGCCAGCTGCTGCGTGCATCAATAAATTCATTGTGCATGAATGTGGTCGATAAAAGCCGTGTTACTCGGGTGCAATAATGTTATAATTTCCTAGCTAATATACCAACGCATCAACAAGAATGAATTCCGTGCATTCGTACGATACATGGAGAAGAGTCAACGTGCGGTAGTTTAAAAGCTCACTCCTGCTTTCGCTTTTGTGAATCGGAAGTATTCTTCCAAGCTTCCACATCGCAAGAATCTGTTCTTGATCTAAGCAGTGCCGAAAGTATTGGGCAAGAAGAGCAACTTGCTTGCAAACGTTTCACCACCATTCGAGGTGGAATCTTCAGTACGGGTTTGATAGCAGTTAACTAGCAGTAGCTGGTAGAAAGCAAACCCAAGAATGGATACTGTCAGCAACCACTCCGTTCCTTATTTAGGCATACGGGGCCATTACTTTGGCCTCGTTCTCATTGTTGAATCATTGTGTTCCTCGGTCGTACTCGAGTCATTGTCATAGGCTGTGGAAAGGTTGTTGCGACGTGGTTGGGATTAGCTTAATCGGATTGGTGCAACGGGTGTGGGTGAGTAGTCTGGCCTCACATTGATCATGCAGTTCATTCTCTGTATGTTAGAATAGGTTCTTTCGTGCAGCGGTTGTTGATCCTCTTGAGCTCTCTCTGTCTCGGCCGTGGGTATATTGGATCGATAACGATAGCCAAGCTGATTGAGTTAGCAGTTGAGAATTAGGCTATGAGAAACTCGATCCAATATACCAAGCGCTAAGACAGCGAAAGAACAAGAGGTTGAACAACCATTGTTCAAAAGAACCTAATCCAAAACGCAGAGAAGGAACAGCATGGTCAGTGTGAGCTCAGACTGCTCACCCACACCCGTTGCGCCAATGCGAGTGCGATAATCCCAACCAGGTCGCAACAACCTTTTCGCAGCCAATGGCAGTGCCTCGAGCACTACGGCTGAACACAATGAATCACCAATGAGAACGATGTAAAAGTAATAGCCCCGTATGCTTACACAAGGAACGGGGTGGTTGATGACATTATCCATTATTGGGTTTGCTTTCTACCAGCTACTGTTACTTTATTGCTATCAAACCCGCACTGAAGATGCCACCTCGAATGGTGGCGAAACGTGTGCAACAAAGCTGCCTAGCTCGGAGAACTCCACAACAAGTGAGCAATCCTCCCGAGCTACCAATATTCCAAAGCCTTTTGCCCAAAAGTGTTGCCAGTTTTCTTGCTGCTGCTGCAATTGCCTCGAGGCGAATAGTCTCCGCTGCCCGGGGATATAGATTGCAGAGTCGTCAGCTCCTGCAATACAGCGTCGGCAGTATATTATATGCGGGTGTTTACTGAAGGCCAAAAATATGTCAAAATAGGGCCTATAGTTTCGACCATCTGACATGTGGGAGCGTATTGCCTCTGAAAAATATTTGATGCTTCTGTACCTGTTATCGTTGGACCAGCAGATTGTGGTTAGCGCTGATCCTTTCGCCATATTCTGCTAAAATAAGACATTGTCATGGTTTCACAGGGATTTATGGAAAATCAGTTAAGTTATGTAATTGGGCAACCAGCGAGAGAGCTACGGATATGAATCTTAGCACTTAAAAAGCATATTTCGAGACCACCGAGGGATGAACTTGAAAACAGAGTTCTGTTAAGAAAATGCCGTAGCTGTGCAACCTCTAGATATCTGGCATTAGATCGATTTGGATAACGCCAGGATCTTTTCGAAGGGTTGACGAGCAAAGTCTGCAGGTTACTTGCCGCGGAACTCGAAATCGCTAAAGCTGATAGCTGTGTGAATAGCATGGAGCGATTAGAACTCTCGAGTGTGTAGAGAGAAATTTTAAGTCGGCCTGTCTGACGATCGTCAATATGTGGGTACGTTTGTGTAGCAAAAACTGACATCATCTCGTCATCGTCAACATGGCGTGTATTGACAAAATGACGGAGAGAGAAAGCATGACAATAGTCCCGTTCGGACTGACCATTTGAATTGCCTTTGGCACTTGTCTATAAGATTCCCTTGACTCAAATCACAGTTGTCACGATTATTTTCCTAACTCGCCAGATACTGACACTTCAACTATGTGCCAATTCACTGGTCTGACGAAGCCTTTGTGTCACAAGCAAAAAGTTGCCAATTACACAGATTAATTGATTGCTTACAAATCTCTATGATATCGTGATGTGTCAGTCGGTTCCACCTATATTCCAAGAGCTCGAAGGCGACTTTTTTATCTCCGCGCTTCTGAGAGTCGCCGTTAAAATGGGCAACTTATTTATCCCAATTATCTTTCGTTGTTGATCTTCATTACACTCGCCGGGCTTCGTTGCTTACTAACATCCATTTTCGAGTTCTGATCCTCACGCAATAAATGGGTTTAAGCCCTTTGAAAGGCTTGTCTCTGAGACATCCGTAACCATTTGTTTGAATTTACTGAGGAATTCGAGCGGAGTGACTTCTGGGTGGTTTGCTGCCAGGAAGGATAAGGTTGTGACACTGAGGCGCGTGTTAAGCGATCGTAGCGTATAATGGTGTGCCCCATCCCATGGGTCTGGTGGCGATACTCCGCATAGCATATCCATTCAACACTGCTGACAGTATGATCAGTACATTCAGAAGGGCAGTCTACAACTAGTACATCAATCATACGTTCCTTTTTGGCAAACAAACGATCCAGCAATATGGTCTACTACCTGTTTTGAAACGTGTGGGCGTAATGACGTGCTTTGAAAGTTGACGACTGGTTATGAACTCTTGAACAATGAACAATGAACAATGATTTATCACGGGATAAAAGCAAGTGCTTGACACACGTCCCGTAGGATGGTTGAGGTGAATATGATAAAATCAAAATATGTCTGGGTCATCTATCGAAAGTCTGTCGATCTGAATAGTTTGATAAGCAACATCAGTGTAAAATTAAAAATAAATTATCGGCCGGAAACATGCAGAAAGACACTGGGTGCAGTGATCATTGAGGTAAAGAGTGAGAAAAGTAAAATATGGTCGCTCACTTAGGTCCATTTGATACATAAAGCCTGTAGAAATGCATCCTTGGCGTAATCCACAGTAGGGGAATTTAGGTAACAAATGTTGGGAGCTAAGAGCAACATCTAATCGTTTTTTGAAAACATCCAGGGTAGGAGAGGATACAACTGAGTCAGGAAGTGCGTTCCAAGGTTTGCAAACCCGAAGGGAAAAGTAATTCCGTCGACACTCTAGACGGCTGTATTGTTCCTTCAACTGTAGTCAGTTACTCCTGAGCTGCGTGTTGTGGCTACGTTTCAGCAAATGGCTGAATCCATGATTGGGGTCACTCAATATTTGATAGGCTAATATGAGATCACCGCGCAGTCCTTCCGATAGCGCCCGCTGAAAATTCCCAACAACTTCAGCCTTCGGTGATAAGAGTGGTAGCGCAGACCCTGCACATTCTTTGTGCTCTCCGATGCGGTGCCTCTATCGCTTCTAGGTCACGCTTCAACCAAGGTTGCCAAGCTTGGATAGCGTATTCAACATGCGGGCGCACGTAGGAATTGTGCATCATTGGGAAGATTGATGGGTCAAATCTCCCGAATGCTCTTCGCAGCATGCCGACATGCTGGTTGCCTCTTCTTCGCAGCTACCTCAGGCTGTTTTGAACATTTGAGGTCGCTCTGTACGATCACACCCAGGTCACGTTCCTGGGAGCTATTCTGCAGTCCGTTGGTCCCAAGTGAATAGGTGTAGTTATGACTATGGCGTAATTGTACAACGCGACATTTGTCTACATTGAACGGTAGGGCGTTTTGAATTGACCAGTTCGACACTGTGTTAAGATCTCGATGGAGCTGTTCGTGGTCTTTCGGCCTTCTAATCCTTCGCCATATCTTGATATCATCAGCGAAAAATAGGAAATCAAAGTAATTGATCTCGCCAAATCGTTAATGAACACCAAGAATAGGTGAGGTCCAAGAACCGAGCCTTGTGGTACTCCGCACGCCACATCGATTGCATCAGACAATGATTCTCGGACTCTCACCACTAGCCGTCGTTCTTGTAGAAAATTGTCAATCCAACTCAGGATTGGGTCGCCAATGCCGTAATTACGAAGCTTGTAAAGGAGAATGCGATGGTTTAAGCGATCAAATGCTTTGAAAAGTCCAAGTAGATGACATCGACCCCTACTCCATCATCAACAGCTTCAGTCCAGCTATTACGTGCAATTAATAGGTTAGTATTACACGAACGCTTTTGACGAAGCCACGTTGCTCTGGGGCCATTAAATTGTGGCTTTCCATGTATTCCATCAGCGCGTCTGCGACGATTGAATTCCATCACTTTGGATAGTACTGGAAGTAGTGTTATTGGGCGGTAGTTGGAAGGATCAGTGCGGCTACCTCCTTTATGAATAGGAGTGATGACCCCTTCCTTCCATACAGGTGGAATACGGTTCTTCTCTAGACATCGCTGATAGAAAATAGCCAGTGGTGCTGCTAGATCACTAGCTGCTGCCTGTAGAGCCTTTGGTCGGATATTGTCAGCTCCGGGAGAACTGTGGATACGCAAGGATAACAACTTCTTCAACACAGCCTCCGCAGTGAAGGTGATGTTTTCTAAACCAGATGAAGGAGTAGTAGGAAAGAGGAGAATGTTCGTGCTCGTTACCTCTTGGAAAGTTTTAGAGTAGTGAAGCCGTAGGAGATCAGCTGCTTCCATTGCTGATCGCGTGCACCCATCAGCCGTGACTAGTGCTGGAATCCCCCGCTGTACCTTTCGAAGGCCGTTAACGTGCCTGTACAGGAGTTTGCGGTTCGTACAGAAGCGCTTCATTAACTTCTGCTGATGAGTGACCTTGTCTTAGCGGATCAGTTTCACACAGAAGTTACGATGGGTCACGTATGCAGTCCACGTTCGGCACTCGGGCAGTCCTGGTGATCTCGCCATGCCAAATCCCTCCGGGACATATATTTACGTGTCCTGCTCCTCAGAAATGAATTACGCTTGTTTTAGGTTGGAAGGACTTCTCCTCTGATGCTTGCGCTAACAGTGTACTAAACGTCCGTGTAAATGTTTCCCAGGCAACATCTGGGGGGGCATTCGGTAAGAAAGTCCAGGATGTGTCCTTAACAAGCTTAGACAAACACATTGTAGTGTGTGACAGTATGCACTTTATCTCCTCCCCCATTTTCAGGGTACTCCGCATAGCAAATATAGTCAAAGAGTAGAGTAACATGATCACTACGACTCAGTGGTGTGCTTGTAACTATCCCGTCAACCATAGGTTCTTCGTTAGTGAGCACAAGATCCAGTATCGACGACTTGTTAGCAGTTCGAAATCTGGTGGGAGAGGTTACGTGGTTTGTAAAGAGGGTGCCTAGCAATAAGCTCTGCAAGCGGGCTTTAAACTGCATACCATCGGTTGCCGGCGTTTCTATGTCATGCACGTTAAAGTCTCCAGCGATAAGAATGTGGGTGTAGGACTTGTTTAAAGCAAAGCATGGAGGAAAACGTGGTTCAGTTTGGTAGTCCATTTTCCCTGAAGTTGAGTTTGGCGGGCGGTAAATCACGGGCCTAGTAGACATGTGCCCTTGTGTTCGCAACCATAGGCGGACACCAAAGCGGTAAGCGGGTGCTCTGATTCCTGGGTGGTCGATAAATTCCGATCGGAGGTTTGTATTGTAATAAAGAATCCCACCTCCTCCCCTTCCGGTTCTATCGGTCCGAAGCAGTGACATACCGGGTAAATTGATCTCAGAGTCCGGTTATCTCAGGGTTTAACCATGTCTCTGTAATCATGACGAAGTCCCAGCTTTAGATTGTTCTCCGATTGTAGCAGGTGTTTCTTAACAGTGAACGTAGAAATTACCTAGGATAAGGATGTGGGTGCATCATCTCTGTAGACTGCATCTTAAAAGGGTCGCAAGATGGTCGTCCATTTCCAGTGTAGAGTTTGGGGACAATACCCCACAGCTATAAGGCAGGTGTCTCCGCCATGTAATTGCAGGCGTCAGCAAAGAAAATCAGCAAACTGTGAGACTAAATCACCAACGGCCTCACACTGAAGATCGATTTGGTATACAGAATTACCCCTCCTCTTTTCGTAAACCTGTCATTTCTTTTGGCTGACATGCCTGGCAGCGAGACTTCAGGGCCCGTCAATCAAGTGACACCGATGCTATCGCATGGATCCCAAGTTTAGACATTATTCAGTTCCGCCAGCTTATTGATTAGGTTTTGAGCATTAATAGATAGGCTGATTAGTTTGTCGGTCTCTAGAAGTGCACAGCAAGCTAAAGGAGTAAGTGTGGCAGAATTCTGACCAATGTAAGGTCGGCCGTTATTCCTCTTGTTAATGCAATAAAAAGCATCATCCACAGCCTGATTTCGTCAAGCTACGTCGCATACTTCTTTCTGACATGCTGCAGAATCGCTTCACCATGCGGTAAAAGGATTCTCCTGCGTAATCGCCTGTAGGTTTGCTTTCTCTGGTAGGTTCATGGCTGGTCTTTGCCAGGTATCAACAGCTTTTAATGGAAGTGTAGATAGAAGACTTTTCCGTTATCTCCAAGAGACCTCAGAGGAGATGTGTATGTTACCAGGCCCTCATTGTGGTGCACTTGCAGAGAATAAAACTTTTAAATCTACAGTCGATTCTATTGTTGTTCTTATAATTCTGGGTCTGTCATGTTGTGGAAAGTTAGGATAACAAGTTACTAAGCACTACGTTTGTGGGTTCGGCATTTAGGTTAAGCAAAATGTACAGTGAGTTCCACTGGACTTGGTCGTCAGACAACTTACCCCGCAATGTGATGGCGGTAGGTTCGGAGACATCTGAGCACACGACATTCATGGCCTTATTATTGGAACCCTACTTTGTTGAGTCACAAGATTGATTGATCGCTGGTCCTGGCTTTATGCCAGGTAATTGTGTTATAGTGTTTTTGTCTCTATTCACGTTTGCACTGTTTGCAATTGAGGAGACACTAACTGTAGCACCTCGAGGGAAGTTGCAGAAATCTCTGCACATGTGACTGAAGTCCCGATATATTTGAAGACGACCAGTGACACTTAAGTTGCAGATGCATAAAACTCGTGTTCAACTGTCCTATTCTGCGTGACGACACAGCTTGTTAAGACCGCCGGAATTTTATCTAGCTAACGTTTCTGGAAGTGCCTGATTTCCGTGGTCCTAAGTGTCTTTCGAATATCAAAGCTGCGGTCGATTTACGCCTGGCTTTCTCCCAAACTTCAAGGACATAACAGCATTGGGGACCTAGCCGATAGTGGTTTAGGAGAAGCAACCTTTGCACGATTCTTTCTCTTAGAGGCCACTGTGTTTCTAGGCAAATACTCGCTTCCAGCGAGATAACCATAGTTCACACACAGTTCGAATATTTCTGCTAACCCGTCACACTTTTTGACTATAAGATGTATACAATTTACTTTTGCGAATTTCCTACACTTAGTGCAAGACCAGTGGCTGCCTTTGGTGATGTTTTGAACTCTCACGTAGTGTTGGGAAATATCTGCAAAATTTTGATATTACCATTACAAACGGTGTGAGCAGGGTAAACGACTTTTGACTAATCGATTACACTCTGCCTACCGAAGTTCACCATTCAACTTCTCATATAACTGCTGTCTGCTACACTGCCTAACGTCGCTACCTTACCCGGTGAGATTGTTGACAATGCGTACTTTTCGACAATAGTCGAATGCGCACCCAGTCAAATGAGCGATGTTTGCAAAGGCAGTGTAAATAGGTGCAGTATATCTGGACTAACTAAATTCGTTCGACCAATGAAGCACAGCTTTGTTGTTCACACGTATCAGAGCTGTGGAATTACTGACCTCTGCCTCTGTTGAATTTCTGACTTCCTGATTCGACGATATCTGAATGTGAGAGTTTACAGCGCCAACTCCGACGATATCAATCTTCAGTGCGCAGTGCTGCAGAGCTCAGTACTTGAGGCACGAATAATTCTCATTCGCAAACTCGATTTCGCGGCAGTCAACACTTCCAATTTCATACTTGTTGCTGATGAGCTCAAGATTTGACGGATAGTCAAAACAACGGGTGACTTCGTTGTACTTCAGGATTACCTTGATAGGATATATGAATAGAGGACGCAGAAGCTGCTTCATGTCAACGTCACCATGTGTAAGGTTGTGCGCAGATACAGTCGATCCACCTGCACATACAGGCTGTGAGATCAGGTTTGCCAGGTCGCTTCTATGAGTGCTGTTTATGTGTGATGGTACAGGAGGATTCGGTTGTCCGCATCGGGTCCAGACAGTATCCAAAAACGTAAAACTTTGTCTTCTATGGCAGCCATTCGGGCGTGTTGACGATTGTCTATTTGCTCAAATGCTCAACGCCTACATTAGACCCTAGCAGTTACAGCAAAACACAACCTCATCGCACTTGAAAAGCCACAACGAAGAGCAACCAAGAATACAGATGGTCTGTTTTATCGCTCTTACCAAATAAGACTGAAAACCCTTGACTTCTTCGGTGAACAAAATCATCACCAGATTTGCGATTTGATAACAATATCTTTGTTCCTGAGAAATCAAATCCATACTTGTCGTCTTCTTCTGAGACTAAAGCACACTGTCACTCTGAGAAGTCACCAGCTAAATCTGGCCACATACTTTAGCCAGCTGCAATGTCACCAGTATTTCTTTTCATTTCGTGTGCGCTTTACCTGGAACACCTACCATACTCACGTTGCCACTTCCCTTAAACCGACGGTATTCAAGGAAGTTTGTGATGACACACTCATCCATTTACGTTACACTATAAAACCCTTCATGTCCGTGGGTCAACCTGATACAGCAAAATCAACGTGCTCACTTTCACTTCTTGCCCTTCATTCATGAAACACTGCTAACGTGGAATATGGTAGAGTGTAGCCAAACTGTAGTACTTATCACATCGGACCAAGGAAGCGACACTCGAGAATAGACACTTCCTGTTTTTATGTTTCTCTCGGATAACGAGAACTGAAACTCCTCCACATGTTACGTGGCGGGTGCACATTCAATTACCTTTTAAAGAAAACGATGGGCAGCAAAGCAATTACGACTGTAGTCGCTTACGTTGATGATTCATTTACCTTCTTTTATATTTAGAGTTCACGCCAAGCGACTTACGGAAGTTGGCAAGCGCCTGATTTCGACCTGTGATAAATCACTACTTAGTGTAGTCTGAAGTACATGTGTAACCGCCCTCAAAAACGTTACGTGAATTCAGTGTTCGCACGGAGAAGCAGAATCAAAAGCTGGCAAAACAGTTGATCTCAGTTGACCCGTCTAGACTTGCTGGCTAGGGTCCTAGAGATGCTGAGCGCTGCTGGTTGGAAACTTTGGAAGTCATAGCTCAAAACCGCAGTCGGTGGCTGTCGTGCTTCTCTTCTTGTTGCGGTGATCCTCTTTTCCTCTCCCGATGGAGGAAATAAACATCAAAAAACTCTAAAAGTGTGTATGGTAAGATGGACAAAATAATTGTTTGTTTTCTTAATTAATTTACTTTAACTCTGTTTTCCTATTACGAAACGGTCCTCATGCACAATATCTATAAACAGAGAGTAATTTATAAATATATATATAGTTATGGGATTTTATAAGGATTATCAGAAGGGTCATGTCAGCGCAAAACAAGAGCAAGTTTGGCTCCAAGTTGCACTGCATAGCAAATATGCATATCGTAGTTAGACTGGAACAACCCCTTCAAGATGTCCAAGTATTAGGGTTTGAAACCATCAATCCGCTCCTTACACTAACTCACGCATCTTGTCTTAACAGACAGTGTTATAGGTTTGGGCTAAATACTGTTGTTGTTGCTAACAACAGAACTAGTAAAATCCACATACAAACCTCGTATACCACAATTTAGTAGCCGTGCATTAGCAAAAAAGCAGTGTTATACATAAATATGTATTCATTTGACAGCGTCCCTGGCTGGGGCTTCTCTGTACAGTGTGATCGATAATTCGAAACCTAGCACAAGGGCTTAGACAAAGTTTCATATGTGAATGAGATTATGAGGTTTTATGTATTTTAAATTCTTAGCTTATCCAAAAATACTACACAACGTAGTGTGTACTCCTTATAACTGTTTCCGTCCTTTAAAAGCGGAAGTTTCATACGCGTTGCAAGATTGCATTGCGACGCTCCTATTTCCTATCTTATGAATTCAATGAGATGAATCCAGATAGCCTGACCGCAACGCAGAAATTAAAACTGACACTATAATCACAGCTAAGAGGCGCGTTTGATGCGAAAGTGAAAGGTAATGGAAACCGCTCATGACCATTTAGTGAGAACGAAGTAACAGTTATGGGTTAGCTAAGCAGATTCCCCTCAATCAGTTTTGCATAGCTCAACTGTTTTCTTGCCGTAATATTGCAAACACGTACCAAAAATAGCCGTGAATTCAAAGTATTTTCAGGTAAAATTTACATATTTCCGTTATGTAAAAATTATATCTAAACTTCTGCAGCCAACTGCAACAATCAGTACTTCAGCTAGGCCTATATCATCCAGTAACACGCTTAAGAACCATGTCTTTTTAATCAACAGACCTATGGCCAAGTAGCTTAACTTGCTTAACATCATTCCCACGCTTCCCCATTGTACGTTTATATCGACTGCATGCGTTTTGGCATTAACATGTCCAAACAGATCTTGCTAACTTCCATTTAGATTAGTTATTGGTACCCAAATGATATATTCCTCTCACGCTATTATATTAGACATTTGTAGTGTGTACCATACTCCACGTTCATAAGTATGCCGTAGGTGCTTCTAAGCATCAGACGGACGGTCACAATAATTGACGTCCCTTATTACATTTATCTAACCTATCTTAAATCTATCGGTTCTTAAAATAGTCTTTGCATGTCATCTACCGACTATCTCAGTTGTCGATGAAATCCACCTTTGGATGTGCACCGACATATTAGCGAAGTCAGATATAAGAGTCTATTTTTCAGAATCCAGTAAATGGCCTGCTTAGCAGCACACACTAGCACAATATCCTTAGAAACTAGGGCATTTCTGTCTCTTGTATTATGTGTCAGCTAGTCGGGAACCGCGATCAAGAACTTGTAGCGCATTTGGTAACTTTTCTGCATTGAAGCACAACAAACCTTTTCCTTTGTTCACTGACCGGCACATATCACCTACAACTGTACCTAGATTAATGTAATTTCATATTGATTCCCGAACGTTTGTAGGCCCATTAGCCTTTTACTACAACTACGGTATAACGATGGAACTAACTACATCGATATTTTTACAGTAACTAGGGTTTAGTGGCTTTCTATATGCAACTAGTGATCCATTCGTCAGGCGATTTTCAAATAACTAAAGAGGTTGAATCCATTGGCAGGCTGCGCAGAGTCTGAAGTAAGAGCCATCTAAATACTCTGTAGGAACGTCTCCTATTTAAGTCAACAAATTATTTCCAACTGCGATTCTGACTTAGCTATCGTTGATCGCTTTTCAGAATGGGAAATGATTTACTCGTTAGATAGCAGGTACTACTGTATGAGTTGCATTTACTGTGATTGCTACAAATAGAATTCTCTCAGCTAAACCTATGATAAAAAGTCAGTTACTTAAACCGAGCGAAGCATCCTAACTCCACCGGAACTGCGCTTTAATATTGCGATTATTGTTTCTCTCTCACCTACTGGATTTAAGCATACATCAGCCATAATCAACTGAGGATGATCAGTAAACTTCATAAGGTTACATGCATTAACAAGGACACATGAATTTTGGTCACGAGCGAACATTAGATAACGCTGAAATTGATAGTCGTATAGTTTTAATTTAGAGTTCACTCTTGCCTACAAGTACTTCACCCGAGCACGATTCTTTCATGTTAGCGCATCATTTGTGCCACAAGGATTCTCTGTTAGATTCACTGAATCAAATAAGTGCATCACCTCTGACACGTGCAATTCCTTAGGCAAGAAGTCTTTCAAAACACCATCCAACAAGATGACCAAGACAACACCCAGGATTTCAAGTGTTAAAAATCGCTAAAGTTGCCTGTGAACAAAATTTCATACGGGTTATTGTTATTCCAGAATGAGCATGTATATATATATATTGGCAGATATTTCCATAACACATAAGTACCCTTCTCTGGTCAAGTTAGGATGTATTATGCAGTATCTTTCACCTCGCAGCAGGTTTTGGCGAAGGCTTTCTAATTTGTGCATGTGCTTTTGAGCTTGGAATTTTAGTCACACACTGAGAGTAACTGTACGCGATTACATTGTCCGACGGACAAGTTATGTGAGAGTCAAGCATTAGAAAACTACTATAAGCGGAATCGAGTGTAAAGACCCCATACGTGATTTATGATAACTTCAATTTTGAGGCCGGTGACAATGTAGCGAGGAGGACTAGCTAAACCTCGCAAGTTAAGGCTTGCAGTAACTTCGACCTACGTCTATTTAGCTTATAATAATAGACAATAGTGCGCAATTCTGTTGCATAATAATAACCCATATAATGATTATCGTCTAAAGCCTTTGCTTCTAATACTTCCAAATGCAAATGTGTCATGTTCTCCTTTTTAATAAACCCAGCTATTACAATTGTCACGTTTGTTCAACCAGTAATAGACACTAGTATTTTAGTTCTAGTTAGATCGCCATCCATGTTTTGACCACTTTTTGCTACAATAATTCTCTTAGTAAAACTACACCCGCAAAACTTGGCTTAACAGTTCAAGCGTTTAACTGAACGCTACTTTTAGTACCCGTATTTCAGTATTTACTCAATCTCATTTATTGATTCGCACCGAATACAATGCACTCCTGTCATCAAATAGGTTGCATCTTGAATGAGCTAACATTAGAGCAAACCTCGACACTCAGTGGTGTATCCAGTAGATCCCTAGATCTATTGTTTAACCTAACCTAAATAAGTCCAGTTTCCATAAATGCATTTGTTCATCTAATACGCACACACTATAACAAATTATTTGCTCGAGTGGTATGTGTAGGCATATTTAGCTGTATTTTTCTTTAATAGCAACTTTAAATACTTTACTATGCACAATGATACTGTTACCCGGGTGCATAAAACCTATTTCGACTTGGCTTGACTTCGCTTTATATAAAGCGTGCCAAGTCCGCCGTTAGTTTTCCTGCATTTCATAGCAGTGCAATACCCTCTAACCTTAGCTGTCATGTTTGCTGTTCCGGCGTAAGAAATCCACTCGCTAGCTGTCTACCCGTTAGTTCAATTGCAAAGACATAGAGTGAGTGCTTGTTTTTAACTCTTCCGCATTCGCGGTTTATAAAAGATTTCGTATATCCACAGCGTTACACAAATGCTTAAAATAAGCAATGGTATAGTGCAAAAAGTTTATCTTAATTGGTTTTTCTTTGACTTTAAGCTTTAAGAAAAGCACTGAAGTGTTCAAAATTGATAAATGTCCTGCTCTGTCCCGACCGATAGGTGCACTGCTTTCTAATGGAAGCATCCGATCTTTTACGGTTTTATTATTCACACGTTCCAGAGGATGATAAAAGTAAATATTCTTCTAGTTTGTTTAACTTCACTATCAGGTTCACCTAACATCATCCTCAGCACTGCTGGGGCTATACCGTCATCATTGCATATCCACAGTTCCCTTGGAGTCGATAAAATACGAACAAATGCTCCGCACCCAGTTGCCAGTGATCTTTCAGAATCTCTAACCGTTTCTTAGTAACGACATCTAGAGGAGAACCAATTACTATTAATATGGAAGCGTGGGGTTTTTACTCCTATTCATGCTTCTTGTCCTTCCAACTTTAGTGAGTCAATCATTGCAGATGCGCCAAAGAATTATTTGGAAAACACATCATGGTAACCATGAAGCAATGTAGATTTCGAGAAAAATACTCATGCACTATGAACCTGTTTATTGTAAGGAATAGCATGACTGAAATATTTGATGATGGAACAGGAGACTATGGTATCTCTTTACAATTCAAGATGCGTTTGATAACTTATATCACAAAATTCTTCTTTATAAACCAGATTTATGGAACTTGTGACACACTCCTGCATTGGAAATGCAATTTTCTTCACCTAGTTCGGCTGGAGCTGAGAGTACGGGAATCCGTGTCAGACGCAATTGAGGTGGATTGCGGTAAACAAAAGTGCTCAGTGCTGCGATATCGCATTTGCTTTGCATTAATAAATGATTTAACGAGGACATTTGCTTCCAAATTCCTATTCTTCGCTGAAGACGACGAGAAGCTCCAGCAAGACCTCAACACGATTTGAAGCTTGGAAGTGCAAAGTGCACCATCATTCAATGTAGCAAATTTGTCGCACTGTTCAATTACGCCATGAGCAAGATTACGTACATTGCCTTTGGTTGCATATATTGCAAACCACTACCTAGAAACGTGACTATGGTGTGCTCATACATTGGGAGTTTAACTGTTTCAAAACAGTCTGATACAGCTGCAAAGAGAGGCGCTCAGCATGTCGACCAGCTGCATAATGCTTTCGGGAAATTTGACCAATCAATCTTCCGATAATGCGCAATTCCTACGTGTGCTCTCACGTTAACTAGGCCATCCAGGCATGGCAGCCTTGAATAGAAGTGCTGGAAAAACCACAACGCAGGACAACTAAGAAGTTGGAGGGTTTACGCAATCACTGTTATCAACGAAACTTGAAGTTTATGGGGGTTTTCAGCAGACGTTATGGAGGGCTACGCGGCAACCTCATATGCAATATTGAGTGACCCCAGCCAGCTATGTTGCCGTATGTCAAAACTTAGCCACAAGATAAAATGCAGAGGTACTTGCCTAGAACATAATGAACAAAACCTCCGTCTGATATTTCGACGTAATTCCTTTCCACTTCAAGTTCCCCAACTTTGGAATTCTAAAACAAAACTCGGTATTAGCCTCCCCTTTACCCTCACCTGACAATTTTACAATCAATTAAATGTTGCTCTTAGCTCTCCACGCATCTTTACACAGACTGCTTTATTGTAGAATTACATATTCATAACCTTCTATCGGATTATTTTATCACATGGATCCAGGGAGGCGGTACATGTTCGGACCTCCATAATTTAGTTACCTCATGCTTTAAGACGAATATCACTGCAATCCATGTTGTTCTGTATGGTTGCATTCACTTTTACTATTACTTTTTATTATTTACCAAAGCATTGTATTCGGTACACCCTCTGGAGTTAACTAACATACATTTGATTTTTTAGTTTTTACCGAAACTTCGTATGGGACTTTTAATGCACTTGCGATAAATTAATGATATATGATAATTTATTCTTCATCGAACTGCTCCTGCGTGCGAAACCTTAGTGAGGAAGCCAATTAATCCAGAAAATAATAGAATATGGTGAAAACCTGCTGTGTATGCAAAGGTTAAAGCAAACTTAAGAGCCCTTCATCAACTTTGCGCATCTCGCGTTGAATAGTAAACTGCCGAAATACCCCCGAGGCTTGAGCCGTTCGACATCCATGGCAAATGTTATGGTAACTAAGAAAATACAAGCTAGTGAAAAACTTATTTGCCATTTGTAGTGCAAAAAGTGGTTAATCCCAACAAATCTCTAAATGACATATAAAGAATATGAAGAAACCAATGTACAAATCGTTCATACCGCTGTTTGTATTCACCATTACAATAAATTCTTCCCAACGCTCAAGTTTAGTCCCAAATCGGGCGCCTGGGCGACAGTGCTCTTATCAGCGACACACCATCATCAAAATAATTAATTACATAGACAATAACAAAGAGTTTCGGGTCATACCTATTCTGGTCAAGTAGCTGTAATATTCAATTGTAGTTATCCTGGCTTATTCAATGTTCATTGAAGAACGGTATGAGCCCCTAGATCCAAAGCTTTCTATAACAACGTCAATGCATGGCAGGGCATATGTAATCTGCTCTGGCGAATAATTCGTTTGGTTGTGTCACGTGGATTTTTATTTACTTGTCATGAATCGTTGGCTAGGCACAGCCACCACATATGATTTTATTTGCATGTATTTTGTGTTGCATCCCCAGGTGTTTATTACGATTCGCCTTAAGAATTGGAACTCCGGAGCGAAGGAATATTACATATCCAGATCCAAACTGGATTTAAAAATGTAGTAGGTCGTTTATATTGCTTGTATTCCCTAGGCGGTTACGTAGGCAAAATAGACAACGTATTGCCGAATTCGAGCCAAGGAAAAGTACAGTTGTTTTGCTATGAATATATCAGAGCTAACATTATCGTGCACTCAACTTTATTGCTACGATTTTATTTAACTTCGCTGTCTTCATCTTGCTCACACTACAATACATTTTGTAGCGCGCATATTTTCAGTTATATTTCATAGTTTCGTTCATCAACAGACAATATGTTACTGCTACGAAGTTACTGAATTTCAAAACACCGATGAAACCTGCTTCACATCAGCCTCCACTTATAATTTTGATACTAACTATTAACAGCCACCGCACTTTCAGTGAAATCGTTGAGCAAGTAACAATAAGATACTATTCCCAGATAAACTTCATCGTTTGTTATCAGAATCCAGACAAGGATAATATAAATACATTCAATTGCACGATGACGTAAGTGACCATAGAAACATATTCCATCACACAAATACCACAATCTCAGGTGTGTTAATAATTTTATTATTTTAAAATCTCGCAAGTACACAGTTGCGAGTCAAAAACGCTCAAACTATCATCAACGTCATACAAAATATGTTTTAAACATTATTACCAAATGCTGCATCATAAATGCATTTTAATGCGATCCTTTTGATGCTGTACCGTTAACACAACTGTAGGCAGGTCAATTAGGACCGCAAATTTAAAGCCAGTATACGATATAAACAAAAGCTTGGAGGTTCTCTTGCGCGCTATATAGCGCAAATCATGCTATCCTAATTTACTAAGGTGTAGAATACGGCATTCGCATCAGGAATCGCAATTATTGCCAATGCCGTATTCAGGCTTCTAGTCCTAACAGTCCTGCCGAACAAAGCTGTTGCTGCAGTTTAACGAGTTACATTCAACAGCTGGCTTATTTTGCAAAGGATCTAATTGCTGCCAGTTCGTATTACCCATTCGCTAATTTCCCGACTTGGTGATCCTCCACTTTGTAGCGGACTTGTTGATTTCTTTCGTTCTCACATGAGCCCGTTTCGCTTCAGCTTTCTCGGCGGTTTGCACGTTAACATTCAGCATCTTTCGTCACCACTATTCCCAACGTTTATTCCGACACTTGATTTTGAGAATTCGACTCGCAGACAACTAAGCGAATTTTCATTGCAAGCAGGTAAAAGTAACTGATTGCTATTGTTTCCGTAGAATTCGTCGCAGTTAGACTCGACCAGCTAGCACAAATCCAGGAAAGCGTATCTGGTCCGTACGCTCAACTCCTCGTAGTTTGTAACCTAGGATTTTCTTGCCTATCAGTGAAACCATGTAATTATAGAAATATTGAGGAAACAAGACCACGTTGGAAATTTTTACAACCACACGATCAAATCCATCAAAGGTAGAGAAAACAGTGTTAGTTGTTACCACATAATTTTTGTAGTCGAATGTTACGCTTAGTCAAAAACATCTGCTAGCTCACTACCAGGGCTAATCTGTGTATATTAGTACAACACCATCAACTAAATAAATATATCTCACGCCCTATCAACCCACTGAAGTCGGTTACGAATAATACGAAATTTACTGGGCCAAATTCAATACTTTCTGCTAAGCTAGTATTCGCTGAAGCATGACAGCGCAACTCATCTCCATTATATTTCAAATTTACTAACCGCTAGCATGGCAGCATCCCATGTTGAAGCATCTATTGCGTCAGGTACAAATCTAGCCGCAGTTCCCATATGAATGTTCCCATGCAACCGGGGAACATGCTACGATCTTGGACACACCAGTACATTAGTGCACATCACTCAACAATTTCGTTGCAACTGTTTGTGTGTTCACTCTACGGGCGTACTGACTTAAGAAACTGTCACGTCAACGTAACCAGTACCTGTTTGACAGTGATCGTGAACGCTTCAGCTTACTTTGTCTAGCCAAAAAAGATGCTAGAGGCGAACACGTCACAGAATAAAGGAAACAATATCCAACCTCAATCAAGAACTCACGGTTAAAATCTTCAATAATTTTACATTGTATACAAAAATTAACGTAGAATACATTTTCGGTTAAAGTGGCAGTAGTGTTATCACCAAAATCCGTGAATCGCAAGCGAGTTCGTAAGCCAGTTGCATGTCTTAGATAAATTCACACAGCTTAATCTACGAATATTATAAATATATAGAGAATTTTATTCTAAGGGCATTGTCAAGTTATTCCTCTCATGTAATTCCCATTCGCATAACTTAAACTTGTCTCCTGTATCTGGCATATACCTCTAGCTGATTCGACTTTCCTAGTCCGGTCGAATGAGGCAAATTTTGGGCCGGACAGCCCAAGATCAGGTCTCCAGGCCTGTGCACATGCCAACAGGTAAAATGTAGAACAAAGTAAGTAGGAACGACAATGGGACGACGGCATGACAGATCGTTCCCATACTTTATGAATTGGGCATAATTTTGTGCCCCTGCTGGTAAAAACTGTTCATCCATAGAGGCATAAGAAAAACGTAACACTTGTGAAAGTTGTTGAGCTAATCACCTTAAATATCAGCAGCTTCTTGCTCACTGCATATCTCAGACTTTCATTTTAACATTAAGATAAATCAACTGCTTTGTATGTGGTCTGACGTTTCACACCTGTTTGCCGATGAGGAGAAGCTCCGAGGCCCTAGCAAAGACCTGCTCCACCAAGCGTTGCGATACATCATGTCGCGAAAGCAGGTGTTGTTTGCACGTTTCAGAGCTTCATACGTATGTGCCTGAAGATACTTAAGCAGAAAGTGTCAGGAATCTGATTGTACGTAGATAATTAGTGTGTCCACCTACTACGCCTTAGGTACTTCGGTCTCGCTTTCTTAAGTGCAGTGACCGATGAAAAGATTAACCCATTTACTGTTTTTTTGTATTAGAATTTTCTACAGAACTATAGTTGATTTTGGATGAAAATGCATAGTAATTGTTTTATAACTTAGTATATTGTTGGCCTTTCTTTGATACACACGACGGCATCCTAATTGCTAAATAACTAACTTGTTAATGATTACGTTTAAGGGCAATTTTCATGTTTGGTTATTTGTAAATGAATACAAAATTTTGAAGAAGACTGTGGTATAAGTTAGCACTTAACCTCTGTTTAAATAGCCTATTCCATTATCACTAAAGATTTCAACGTAGCAATTAATCAATTCACGTAGGATTTTTGACAGATGATCGAACAAAACTTTGTCTTGAAACATTTAGCAGTGTCAGGCATGTCTGGACCTCATAATTTGTTACAAGCAGGAGAAAGTTCGTTTTTATTTTTCGATGGTGTGTGCATGTAACAATATAAATAAAAGTTTGGCCAATAATTATTGCTTGTTGTTGAATAACCTTGCAATTATTCGCTTACATCGTGAACTGACAAGATGCAACAAACGAACAAACCTCGCATTCAAAATGCATCGTTGCAAAAACCAAATTTTCCCGTTTCTCAACATATCAGCCCAACCGTTTTCCATTTGTTTTTGCCTAACTGAAAATATTTCTTAGGTGAACCACCACTTGTTTGTCTCGCATTCATTAACAGCCATGTTACACCGTTCGCGCTTGGTGATATTATGTATCCAGAGTTGTTATTTCAGTTCTCCAATTATTGCTATTGCTCTAGTCACCATTAATAAGGAATACTGTTGTATATAGTTTCAACAGGTGAACGGGAGGTGGTGTGTTTGGCGGTTTGTTCTCAACGCCGTAGCAGTGCTTTCTTCTTAACTTCTGATCAGATATTAGTAAGAAACGCTGGTTTGTATCTCTTGCATTAGCTGCACTAAGAGGCACCAAGTGCAAAGATTTTCCTTTATGTATTTGTGGCAATTTGAGTAGAACATTAACAAGACACACGTCACAAGATGGTAGTTTTATGTGCCGCTTGCTTGCATGCAAGCGAGCAACATCTCAAGTGGCTACATAATAAAATTCATTAAGTTGTAATCGCTATTTCACATGCATGAAGGGTAAACGGTGGCTACAATTGAGGACGTCTCACAAGTTCAAGACGGTTTGTTGTAACAATCAGTTGTACTTGGATACGCAGCGTTGGACGGTGATTGTTTATAGCCACAATCTCAGCAAAAGTGCGCACTCTGGCGTGTGTGTGTTACTATAGATGACATACATGCCGGATAAAGGTTGACATGTTGACCCCATTTCAATCAAAAGTTTTGCAATCCGGGATGCAGATACCGTGTTCGTCGACACAGTTCTCGTGTGCGTCTAAATTCTCATGTTATCGATGCGCTTCGGAATGTGTTGCCCAAGCTACTTACACAGTCAACCGTCTGTTCAGTTAACGTGGTCTTCTGATTGTCCTATACAAGTTAATAAAGCGAACCTCAATGCTTGTGAAAATTGATCATCATATCATACATTTTGTAAAGTTTTGCAACAGATCGCACCATACACCATAATGTGTTGACCGGGAAAAGGAAATGGGCGGCGCATTGCATGAATAGCGGAACTGAGCGAACGATTGTCTCGAACGACAAAGTGACGATGGGTACAGAAATGAAGATTGATAAGAAGCGAAACTATGAAACGGTTGACGTCGAGCAATGGTTTCAGTCATCAGTATACTCAGACAAATGTATTTGTGCTCGCACAAACTCATCTAAACGGATTTTTAAAATTTGTCCGTTTTGAAGTTTTGTACGTAATTGCTTTTCCAACGTGTTAAATGAAACACCACCTTTATTTGTTTACTAAACATTTGCTAGAAATTCCTTCAAGTAACGGTTGTGTCATTTTTCTTGCAGTTTTATGTATATTTATTAATAGAACTCGTTTCCAGCTTTTGTAATAGCTGCGCTGTCCAGATCCAATTTAAAAAATATTCATGCACCTAGCATCACAACTTTTGCATTATGTACCATGACGATAAGGCACAAGGAGATAGCACAAAAAAGTCTCTGCTCAACAGCCTCCGCAACTTATGGTAGCTGAATTTGCAATTGCTGTGTGCTTGTCATCATGAGTCCCCAGGATGAAGTTCCATTTTATTGGAAAATGTTTCTTTGAACAACTACACCATACTGACTATTTTACGGGACATTTTAAGCAAGTCATTTGAACAATATAATAACACTGTTTCACCGTTTCACTGTCAAGACGGAAAGGACAGATAGACAAAGTAAACAAAATTTCGCTTCAAGAGCTCCCTTTTTGTGTGAATGTAGACGAGCACAGCCCCAGCCATGGCTGAAGCACGGCCTTAGGGCACTGGACCAATCTCAACGTTGCGCTGCTAAATATGTCTTGGAATGCGCCACATTCATACGAGTAGAGGCTGAAACGTTTCTGAGTATTCAATGGTCGGTATCGCCGACTACGCAACGACTTGATCATGACGTATCTGATTGTACACAACCTAAATCATGTGTGCCGTTCTTCACTGCAACTCAGCAGTAACATCAAACTTAGAGAACACTCCTTGAAATAAGCAGAAAAGTTTCGCTGTAGAAATTTCTTTTCCAGTCGTGTGTGTCAACCATGGAACGCTCTCCCCGAATCAGTTGTTTCTGCAACCACGCTAGCCACACTTAAAAGTCGATTGGATGACACTTCGCACTATCAATTTGTTACTTAGCGCTAGACTCCAGCATACACCTGGGAAATATCTTGGACTATTATTTCGCCTATTGTTACCATATAAACCATCGGAGCGCAGCGTTACTGCATTATATACGTTAAGTCCATTCTTTTGATAGTAGAACTACTGAATGCATTTTTTCATTGTTTTTTTCGGTAACACACCATACCACCCAACGGGGCTTGTAGAGCAATGCTTTTTAACCCGTATAAAAGCATTACTCTTCATTCTCCACCTGCTAATTAGTTTAAGCGCCTATACTGAAGAAGGACATAAAATAGCCAGTGCAAGTAACCACTACAATCTCATGTATTTGCTGCATGAGCTCTCACAGAAATTCGGGGAACAGGGCCAATCCAAATTTGGTTAAATAGCGCTTTATTCTGTCTACTATTTTACATCCCATAATGGAGTGGAGGTGTATTGCAGCTTGGCGCAGCACGAGTTGCGATTAACATAGCTCTTATTTCGGGACAAAATATTTGCTCTTTTAATTTCCAACAATTGCCTCGCAGTTAATCCACGTTAGCTGGTCCAAATTGATCAGTGGGCTTGAGGCCGGTGAGACCATCCGTGATTTTTAGCTCGTCTAGTAAGTCCTATCCAATTCTGCGTCTCCTCAGCTAGATCAGTCATGTTTTGGATGACCGATCTTAACAAGGTAAAGCATGCTAGCCTTCAGCCTTTCAAGTAACTAAGTTGAACATTTTCAATGCAATTTATGTCCTTTCGCTGGTAGGGTACTTAGGCCAGAACGCAGTATACTATGAGTGTTCTGACTATTATACAAAGGGAGTAAGACCCCTGATTATGGTAAAACTCAAAGCCATCTTGCGTATAAATATGCGCTGTCGTGATTTGGTGGCTGCATTTTTTCATTGCGCTGACGAGTTGAAGTTATTCGCCACGATGACGGCATGACCGCGTGCTTCAGTAACCGGCCGCAGTGCCCGAAACCCATCAGGTGTATATAATAAACATCTTCCTCCCTAGGAGGCAAGATTCGATATTTGATGGAGTTCAATGACAAATCCCATGAACGTGACAATTTACTAACATAATTCTGATAGCGTGGCTCTGTGGTTCTTGCAAACAGTCTCTTAATCATCAAAAATTTGGAATAGGCAATCAAGTTGAGGGGCTATGACATGGATAAACCTAAGAAAAATCAATCGACCGAGTACTGGACCCTAGACAACTCCATTAATCGCAGTACCATTGCTCGAATTACCGTCACTATGTTTAGCACTAAATGTCCTGCTGTAAAGAACGTGTAAAGCCAAAAAGCCACTGACAGTATGGCTAAAACCGGATCATATTTTCTAGAAGGAAGCGGCAAATCACGGAGAGGAACTTTACTGAACTCAAGATAAAACTCATCTACCAATATCCCTTCTTCAATACAACGAGTCATTTTATACAGAAAACTCAGCAGGTTGGTGAAACATGACCATTTTTGGAAAAATCTGCTCTGGTCCGCTCTGATCAAGTTGCATACGATTCGATGTTCAGAGATACATCTCCATTAAACCTTTCCAGACACCTGAGTAGTACCTTACTCGGTCTAACAGACCAGTACTTATTACGCGAGGATTAAACTCTCCTTCAGGAATCGCCACCACAACTGCATGTTTTCAATCCTGCGGTATCCCACACTCACGAAGAGAAATATCGTACAATCTAGTAACTGAAGCTTGATAATAAAGCCACGCGGCTTGACAATAGCTAGATGCATGTTTTCCGAGCCGTGCACTTAGTAAGACTTTAGTTCCCTAAAGACGGAGTGAACCTCAGATGCAATTAGAGCGACTTCCCCATTTTTTCACAATTACATAAATGTAATGTGAATTAATTTACTGATTTCTGTCACTCCTTGAAATTAACGGATAACGCACAGCATGTCTTGCCTGGGCGTTCTGAAACCTGTAGTCCATCTGTTGTGATTGACCTGCCGAGGGCATCCTATAGGGATTGCTTCCACTACACATAGCCGTAGAAATCTTTCAAACTACTCTTGATATTATGCGCAAGCCTAACCTCTTACATGTAGTTGACATAGTTCTGCCACCTTACAGCCGGGATTCGACAATTTTGTATCCCCACAATCTACGGAATACACCATACTTATGTAACCGTTCACATGAGGCTTTTCTCTGTTTCAACGCTCTATCAACTCCTCCTCGCTACCAACCAGGCTCGTTGGAGTGGCGCATTCTGCGCCTTGGTGCAAACCTGCCATTCCAGTTGCACTGTCATCACTTCGCGTTTAGGAACCCAAGTGATGTGCATGGTTCTATTTTCCAAAAGCTTGCGGTTCATGCGGCTTAGATGCTGTGTCAAACGGGAACCAGCTGATAGCTACGGCAAAATATTAGAGAAGAAAATAAGAAAGTAATTGCCGCTAGTATAGAGCGCATCCACGGCAACGTCTCACAAACGATATCCGTGGTTATCCCTACACTGAGATTAATCGCACCGAGTAAAATTTTAAAAAGGCAGCCAATGAACAATGAAATTATATGGATAAAGAAACACCATGTTACAAGCTACATTGGGTGGTCTGGTAGGTTATAAAGAAATGTTAATTAAAATATGTGATTATAGTACTAATGTCAAACGACTGAACGTAACAAATTTAATGTTTTAACCCTGCACACAGGGTAATTCCACAACATCAAAAGGCAGGAAATTAATGCAAGGATTTTTCCGGGAGTAGCGTTGGGATTAGAGTACAGAACAAATAATAACCGGCGGAGTACTTTATCTAACGGAAGTTTAGATATGACTACTTTAGGTAGAGAAACAACCGATTCGCGGAGGTTGTTCCATGATTAAGAAGCGAAAATGGAATGGAAATTTCTAAGGCACACATGACATAGGTATATTCCTGCTAGTTTCAAACGATTGGCTTCTCAGGTTAGTGTTGCTGCTGGTTTTGCAGCAAAAGGCGGTACACAATAATTGGATGGAGTAAAACTGAGTATGACCTAGTCAACTCTCCTCGTATTCGACGGGACAGCTGGCTGAATAAACCTAAAGTTTTCAGCCTTTGCTCTTATGGCGGGTAACGCATTCAAATCACGTATTTGGAAGCCAGACGTTTGGGTTAGTCTAGTGAAGATAGGTCATGTCTAAGTCAGAGGCATCAGGCTTGAATCGCGCATTCGACTTGGGTGGCGGATACAAGCATCTAGCATCTGACTGAAAACAGAGATTCAAGTGTGTCAAAACGCCTTTGGTTACAGTCAAGTCAAGTCTAAATAAGCTTTATGAATCCTAATGCAAAGTAAGTAGGGTGTAGAATACATGACTGCCCTCAGGTATCACAATTATCACCAGCCGTATTCAAGACTCTATTCCTAACAGTCCAGTCGAACAAAGCTGTTGCTGCAGTTTAACGAGTTACATTTAACAGCTGGCATATTTTGCAAAGGATCTAATTGCTGCCAGTTTGAATTTCCCATTCTCCAATTTCCCCACTTGGTGATCCTCCACTTTGTAGCGGACTTGTTGATTTCTTTCGTTCTCACATGAGCCTGTTTCGCTTCAGCTTTCTCGGCGGTTTGCACGTTAACATTCAGCATCTCCCGTTACCACTATTCCTAACATTTATCCCAACACTTGATTTTGAGAATTCGACTCGACGACAACTAAGCGAATTTACATTTCAAGTAGGTAAAAATAATTGATTGCTATTGTTTCCGTAGAATTCGTCGCAGTTAGACTCGACCAGGCAGCACACCTCCAGGGAAGCCCATTTGGTTCGTACGCCCAACTGGACTTCTCCAAAGCTTTCGACCGCCTTGCTCACCGCATCCTACTTCAAAGACTACAGAGTTACGGAATCGGAGATCCTGTACTTGGTTGGATTGGCAACTTCCTTTACCAACGAACGCTTCAAGTACGTGTTAGGGGATCACTTTCTAACCCAATTGAGGTGGAATGTGGTGTCCCACAAGGCTCAGTGCTGTGACCGCGTTTATTCTTGGTGTTTATCAACGACCTGGCAAGGGTCATCTCCACAAATTTCCTGCTTTTCGCCGATGATGTCAAGATATGGCGGGCGATTGGTAACAAGCTAGATCAGGATCTGCTCCAACATGACCTAGATTGCATTTACGAATGGTCAAACAGGAACAAGCTTCAATTGAACATAGCTAAGTGCAAAGTCATGCATCTCCGTCACCAGCCGGTGAGCGCTTACAAGATTGGAGACCACACCTTGGCGAAGGTTTCACAGGAGCGTGACCTGGGTGTATTGGTGCAGGAAGATCTCGGGTGTTCAAAACAAGCAGAGAAGGCGACGAGAACCGGAAATCAACACTTCGGCCTTCTTCGCAGAGCCTTCGGTCGGTTTGAACCCTCAATCTTTCCCCAAATGCTTAACGCCTACGTGCGACCTCACGTGGAATATGCTATTCTGGCGTGGCAGCCGTGGCAGAAACAGGATCTCATTGCTCTCGAGACTCCTCAACGAAGGGCAACCAAGAACGTCAGGGGCCTCTTTCATCTGCCCTATCAGCTTAGACTGAAATCTCTAAGAATCTACAGCAGTCGATATCGGCTTTTGCGGGGGGATCTCATAATGGTTTACCAGATTCTGAAGAACCCAAACCACATTTGCCGTCCGCTACTGGAATTGAACCACAACACTAAACTAAGAGGTCACCCTCTGAAACTGACAATTCATTATAGCCGGCTTGAATGCCGTAGAAATTTCTTTTCTCTCCGCGTGTGCCAGCCTTGGAACGCTCTCCCTAATTATGTCGTCTCTGCTCCCAATCTGGCGATATTTAAGAAACATGTTGACGATGCATTGTCTCACTTACATTTCATTTGATGACTTGTTAGCCAGGGGCTACAAAACGCAATCAAACGGTGTCTTGCCAAACGCCTAACCAATGGATTTATGGATTTATATGTTTAATACGCGAACATCTCCGATATTCCGCATAAGTCTATGGTGAGTCCACCACAGCGCTTTTCACTTTATCGTGCAATTGATTTTCACAATAATTTCCATCCTACGGGACTTGTTAAGCAACGCTTTTTTACCCGTAATAAACCATTGTTCCATTGTTCCATTGCTCGTAGTTTGTAACCTAGGGTTTTCTCGCCTATCAGTGAAGCCTTGTGATTATACAGATATTGGGGAAACAAGACCACGTTGGAAATTTTTACAACCACACGATCACAGAAGTTGCGCCCCTACGTCCACGGCAGTTTAAAGCTGATAAATGGTTGGCGGCATCCGGTTTCGGATTTGCCTGTCACTGTGGCCAACAGCAGGACGCCTGCGCCTACAGGATTGCTTGCGCTGCACCACCCACAGCTCCATCCACACACCCCATATCCAGTGTAAACCCGAAGGAATAAGATCGGGAGGTATGTGGATGGGAACCATATATCATCAAAAGAGCCGGCTCACACTCCTTCACAGGCAAACACAAGCTGATAAATAATTGCTTTTGTACACACAGGGCAGGCTTATCGCAACGGCCTCGGCGAAACGGAGGAAGCGGGCATTAGGGTGACGTAATACAAGTGTGAACGCTGATCCAAGCTGTATCCGGTGACGCGTATTCAGTAGGTGTCTACCTATTTAGAAAGTTGGCGGCTTGCGCAAGCACGGAACTTCAGTGGGACAGGGATGCTAGTCAATTTCACGTTGAACCCACCTTGGCACGTGTCCCTTTATTCGGGAAGTCAAAGACCGATTGGTTCTGCCTATGTAACTGTCTCCGCAGTCGCATACGAATTTGTATATGCAGTGTGAGTTGGCCCCTATCGGTTGAGCTTCCTTCGTTGGAGGCACCGGCAAGTTACAGGTTCTATTGACGACCACAACCTGAGCAGCACAGTAACTTCTCTGCGTGGCAGAAATTAAACGTTTCATGGTTTGTAATACAGTAAAGTCACCCTTGAAAGGCAACTCGATACAGATCTTTTTCTTGGCTGCCGTATCCACCAAGTCTTTCAGGCCCCGCTGTTGGCTATGTCTCTCTATAAATCTACGTTGATAACCATTTGCAACGAGAGTTGTTGTAATTAACTCTAGCTCGTCGGCTAGACAATCAGCCGAGCTCGGCTGATAGTTGCGTACCGGTTATTGGTAATGGTATTGAGGAGACAATACGAAATGCATGCATCTACCAGTTTTCGTCTTCTTACCGTGCTTTTCATACTTCAAGACAGTTTATGTGTAACAATTAGTTGTACTTGGATACGCGGCGTTGGACGGTGCTGGCTTATAGCCAAAACCTCGGCAAACGTGCGGACCTTGGCGTGTGTGTCTTACCATCGATGACAATAAATGTCGAGTTGGGGTTGACATGTTGACCCCTTTTCAACCAAGTGTTTCGCAATTCGGGATGCAGGTCCCTTGTTTGCCGAAAAAGTTACCGTCTGTGTCTAAATTGGCATGTTGCCGATACGCTTCAGAATATGCTCCCTAACCTCCTTACATGGTCAACAATCTGTTCTTGCAACATACTCTTCTGGTTGTCCCAAATTTGGTTAAATAACGCATTATTTTTCTACTGCTTTCACCCCATAATGCAGTGCAGTTCTTTGCACCTGGGCGCAGCAAAAATTTGCGAATAACATAGTTCTTAAATCTAACCAAAATGTTTGCTGTTTTAATTTTCAATTATCCTCAGGTTCAAACTGATCAGTGGGCCAGATGCAAGTGAGACCATCCGTGATTTTTAGCTCG